>CM072810.1:108932397-109497397 GCA_037013495.1 Hippophae tibetana
TTTGCTCTAGATTTTATGCTCACGAAATTGGCACCAAGATTTATCTTGGACTCTTTGGGTGACCCCCTGATCTGGATTGGACATGCATGAGGAAGATGACGTTTTATAGACTAGTAATAAATATATAGAGCATATCATATCAGAGGTTAAAAAGGGAAAAGCTGAAACTGTCAAGCTAAGAATAAAAAGTTTACTACTAGAAGAATTACAGAATATATAGGTGGAATTATGACCAATATCACCAATCTTAATACAGTTCAAACATGTGCCCTTTTTGGAAGAAGCCATAGCATATAACTGGAAGCTCAAATTTTGACATGAGATTAGCATTTGATTCCAACGAAATGTTGCTCCTTTCTTTGTTCAAATTGTAGTAATATGACCTAGATTTGAAGTCTTTACTGCACTACAATCCCCATCTTTTTAACAAATGATATCCTACAATTTAACTTCAACTCATACTATGTTATTTTGGCTAGGATAATGTACATTTTCCCCTTGTTTTTTTCGCATTGTTCATCAGATAGCAAGTCAAAATGTGGATCATTAACTCAGCCGCCAGAGGGGGAAAAAATTGTTCAGTAGCTAAATGACAAAAATTCAGCAGGATTACTACATTTTACAATCCAAAGAACATAAAAACTTACAAGCTTCTTCTCCTGCAATTGGCCGAGGAACCCATGCTGATGCATTGCACGGAAAACTAGAAAATCTGCCTTTCCAACATATTGCCTGAAGTAAGATACAATAGAAAAGGAAAATAAAATTAGAAGAATAACCTCATGGATTATGAAATTCTTTTAAGAGCAGAATTTACTTGTTATTCATATGGTCCTGAGATATAAGTCTAACTATTTGCATGACTGGAGGCCAATTTGCTGCAAGCCTGAAATGCAAACAAAGTAAATATGCAAATAAACAAAAATAGAGTGGACCAGCCGTAAAGAAAAATGAAATACTAGTCAAAACATGTGTATTATGTATTAATAAAGATCATAAATAAGTAATTACTAGTCCACAAATAGTTAAATAAAATCTGGATAAAATAATATACTAGCATTTTGATATTACAGATTGACAGGATAAGTACTTCAAGAATGACAAGACCATTTCTTGAAGGTATAGATTCTATGGGGATACCGGTTACAATTGTAGGACTACAAGTAAGTTGACAAATTTTAGATTATAAATTATCATCTACTCAATAATTAGCGAGAATTTTATGATTTCATTACGTAAAAAAAATAGCTCAGTTTAATCAGTCTTTATAATATGAAAATATATTTTAGCATTTAAAATTTTTTAGTTATCAAATACTTATTAGAAGATAAAATTCCATCAATGGTTAACTAGCCCTAACCCAGGAGTTAACACGTATAAACATATATTTGTTTTTCTTGTAAACATCAGCATAGAATTTTCTATACTTACGTCTCAGAAGCTGAAGTACTCCTGTAACCCTAAAAAAATAATAAAATAAAATAAAAGTAAGTGGTAACAGGAGGTGAGAATATTATAATATAAGTAGTAGATTGGTCAGAATGCATAAAGCACATTAAGCAGAAGATATTAGATAGATTAGAAAAACTGAAGATAAAAAAAAAACAAGTGCCACTCAATTAGAAGTTATTTATTTCTTTAATAGAACAGAAAGCCTTTAAAAGAAAATTTAGTCAATTTAATCCTAAAAAGGAGGGCGGCAAATGCCAAATGGATACAAAGCATGAACATTGAACATATCTGAAAAGAAACAATGCTAATTTATTAAGGTCATTAACATACTTCAAGTTTGGTAATAAATACTGGTTGTCCTTGTCTCTGTCCAGATAAATTTCCCTGCACGTATCCAATGTTTCAAGTATAATCACATAAACCCATTTCAACATTGACAGAAAATAGAAAAATAGTGGTGGTTAAGTGAAGAATATTGCCAACTAAAAAACCACACATCCAACCTCAGTCACATCCTAACATATAAGAATTTTACCTCCCAGACTCTCACGTATTTAGATTGTGCTTGCTGTGCCGCATTAGAGACCTGTTGTGAAAGTGGAATGCTAACTGCTGAGTTATTCGCACCAAGTGATTGTAACCCAGACTGAACTTGTTGGGACATCCCTGGGGTAGGAATCATCGTGCCTGTCCCTGAAGAAGTAACAGATAAACCAAGGCCACTCATCATGTTGGGGTTCATGCCAATACCACTTTGAACCATTTGTCCTCCAGACAAATTTTCCTGGCTCATTCCAGGTACATACTGACCCATACTGACACCTTCTTGGAGATTATTCATTGATTGTGACATGCCAATATTTGAATTTCCAGATACATTAGAAGTAGCTGAAGAAAATGGACCTATACCGGAGTTCTGTTGAAGAGCCCCAGACCCAGCAACTGATGTGATAACTGACTGAGCAGACGACAACATGTTTTGAGAAGTGGGCATAGAAGATGCCATTCCACTAGACATCATGTTTGGCACATGCATTCCCATTGGAGTTTGACCCATCGGTTGAAGACCCATAGAGCTTCCTCCAGTCAAGGCTGCAGAGTACATCACTTGACGGACTTGAGATAGATTGTTTAGAATGTTCACGTGGGTTGGAGCAGGACCCACAGGACGCACGGGCAGTGACACTCCACTTACTATAGGTTTCAGGTCTGACCCATTGTCATTATTTGTGATCATTTCTTGAGAAGTTGAAGATGGTGGTGATGTTGGCAAGCTAGGGACACCTTGAGAAGTAGGATGGGGAACAGATGGAATGTGTGAAAAAGGTGGTCCCGAAACCATAGAGCTTACAGTGCTTGGTTCCTGAAGAATTATTTAACAAGTTAATAACTAGAGACGGATATCAGAGACAGAAGAAAACAAGACACTATTCCAACAGAATAAAGCAAGAAAATCAATGGAAGAAGATTTATATCTTACAACTTTAATAGTAGTAGGAGGCCTATTTCCAACAGAAATTATTTTCCGGTTTATAATGGATCCATTCCCTAACAACAAACAGAATAATGTCAAATTTAGCAAAAGAAAGAGAAATAACAAGTAATTAGAAAGAATTAATTACAATAATTATAAATACGCTACCATTATGACCATGTTTCACAATTTAGCAATTTGAAAAGATAATAAAAAACTTTCAAAACTTCTTTCTTTCTCTCTATTCTTTTTTAATCACCTTTTCACACATTTCATAACGGGGATTGTTCCAAGATTTGAGAGACGTGCAAAGTATGATGCTAAAGCATTAATAAGTTTAAGTTAGAAGTTATATTACATGGACTTTTCATTTTTCATGAAGTACCCATGTCCAACGGACACGATATGGACCTGAATATGGATGCTTGACATTTCAAATTGGTGGACATATAAAGAAAAATGAAAAAAATAAGCATCGGACATCCAAAAATTTAGAACATTCAGTGTCCTAAAAAAGTCTATCTAACATAAGTTAGAAGAAGCATAGTAGTAAAATAACACTTGAAAGATAGATCCACAAAAACCAAAACAAAAAAACATAAAAGGGTGACACTATTACCCAAATTATTTTTCGTTTGATGAGAACATTATCCAACTACATTGACACTAAAATGTAATTGATTATATGGATAAAATAGACAACTCAAACATAACTTTTGTGACAATAACAAAAATCACAAAATAAGTGTTTGGCTTCAAAAATAGACCTTCGTAAAGCACAAAATAAGGAAGTTCAATCTACATTATCCTTAGGATTTTCAAAACTTAATCTTAAAGATCAGCCCCTAAGCTTCCTCCTTTAATTCACATACGTTAGAAAATTCCCCTAGAAATTCAAGTTATAGAATATAACAAATATTAATATAAAACTTAATATTTTGATCTTAAAATATATTAACTTAACTACTTCATTACTCCCCAAACTAAGAGCAACTTTATACATACACCCCTTAACATTTAAAATATATGATTTAGTCCTTAATTTCTAAAATTTTACATATAAGTTCTTAAATTTTTAAATCGTACCATTTAGGTTTCAAACTTTCAAAAATTCACATAGATTCTAACTTGACTACTAAAGTATATATTTGTGAAACAAAATTTTGAGACATATGTGTGCAGTTTAAAACTTTAAGACAATTATATAATTTAAAAGTTCAAAGACAAATATGTGAAGTTTTAAAAGCTTGAGAAACAAATCCTACCTTTTTTTTAAGTTTGGGAACCCATGTATGAATCTAGTCAAAGTTTAGAACCAATAATATAGTTTAGAAAAATATATATTACTTATTGTTGCTCTCTCTCATACAAGCTCGAAATTTTAGGAGAGTAAAAAATTGACAATGATGTACTACATTAAGTATATTGCTTTGTTACATGTACTCTTCATTCTTTGTGAAGTACCATGCCCAAGGAAATATATGACATAGGTGTATGGGTATGGTACTCAACACTCTAAATACATGAAAAATTATAGATATTAAGAAAAAGAGCCATGCCCATCACCCAAATACATCATAAAATGGACACTTCAAATGAGTCGTAAACAAGTCCATATATGTAGATTAAATATTACGCAAAACTGCTAATATTGTAGCAAAGAGAATTGTAGAAATATATACTTAGGTCTTGACAAAATACCAATTAGAGAATCAAAATTCTTGCCAATCAAAAAGTCAGATCAATTCTATAAATGACAAAAAAATAGATTGACACATCATTTTGTTCTTCACCAAACATATGTAGTTGTATAAGAATGCTTCTTAAGGAGTTATAAGAAAAAAACCAACAAAACATGCAAGGATGAGTTGATAACACCATGACAAGATGCATTAACATTAAAAATCTCATAAAGGATAAGAAGATTGATTGTTCGAACAACCTGATGGAGGCGGGTCAGCAACCGATGTAACAGGGGTTATGTCCATCTTTACAGGACCCTGATTTACAGGGAAACTTATCACTCCATTACGACTTAGAGCAGCAAGAGCCTCCAAAAAGTTATCTGAAATTAGAACAAGAAAATAAGGGTTTTTTGCATGATCAATGGCAGGATCAACTGCTCGAGGATTGCGCTTTCCCTACATTGGAAAAGTAAACATTCAGTACTATGTCAGCCGGTAGCAAGGAATCTTTTAATTTTTTAACAAACGAAGCAGAATTTCCCATGGAAAAATAAAAGTTTTGGACATCATCGTGACAAGTTAATTAATACCATATGGCACCATCTATGTATGCAAACATCATTTTACTTAAAAAGCCACAAATCCCTTGATAGTTATTCATGCAATGATCTGAAAAGATTTTATTTATGTAGACGTCTTCCAGAGGGTAACTAACAAATCAAATTACACTAACATAAAACTAAGTATCGAGATCTTATTCATAAAACTTGGGGGCAATAAAATGAAACAAGAAGAAATTTTTCTATATTATTATAATTACCGTGTTGTATATGGCTCTAAGTTTTGGAAGCTGCTTTGGACAAATGACTGACGAAGAAACTGACAACTGCATAGCAAAACGTTAACATGTTATCATTTACTTGCAATTTTCAGGCTAAACAAACCACTACTCAATAGCAATAAATAATCAACATAAAAAAAGTACCTAAGGAAAAAATTTAGCCAAGGTGTCAGCATCAGAAATACGGCTTTCTATTTGAGAGTCCATGTTATCACTCTACTCCAAGCTTTGTATTTGGGGTCTATAAATTGGTGTCGGCAAGGGGTGAGGATTATTTGCAGCAATAAGAATACAATGCTTTTGGTAATCAACACTCTGTTGAGTTGGATTTCCATTTTGAGGAATAGGGAACATCTGAATAGTTAATCAAAATAATTTAAGAATATAAGAACATAGAAATGAAGCTGATATGATTGCAGTCAGAAGTAACAAAAATATTCAACTTTGACTTTGTCAAGAGATCAAATTATTAACATTAAATTACAATCAAAAGTATCTCTCACATTCTTTGCAGTTACACAAACCAATTGTATTCGAATCTAAAGACAAAGGGTTATTTCTTTTTTTCTTTTTTTTTTGGCCAAAAGTGGTTATTTCTGACTAGTAAGACTTTCAATAGGAAACATTCAAAAGAAAGGTATAGATGTAGAATTTTACTATTCTGAAACCATGAACTAAGAAATAGCAAAGTAGCCACAGAAGAACTGTACTGGACCCCTTAAAATTGATTGCATCTATGAAAATAAAGAATTTGTGAGAACAAATAAGTAGCACAATAAAGTATAAAGTTAATTGTTGTCCATGGAAAATAGAAATTCATGCTTGATAGATCTTAGGTTTCCATTTCTACAAATGATATGTAGAAACATACAATAACATGAGATAACAAGTGCAAGGAGAAAAAAAAATTGTACGCATAATTATATGAGAAACAAGAAGATAAGCAAATTGAAAGAGTGGCCAAAATTTAGCAAATAAAACTTTATTGTATGAGAAACAAAAAGATAAGTTCAATTGAGAAACACTTTAATATCCACGTCATGTCTGCAGCATCGTTGAAACCACCACCAGAAAAAGGTATGGCATTAAGCCAATCCAAGAAATTATCCACATCTCTAGTCCAACCACTCCTTTGTACAAGGCAACCTACAAAATGTAAAGCACAGCATAATTACAATAGTTTGTTAGCGAATTATGCTTATTTATAAGTGAGCTGCAACAAGAGCATCTAATATATAATAATCAATGAATCAAGGTGCAGTTAAAAGAAATCTCTAAGATTAGGAAACTGGAGATTTATTGGAGTGGCTCAACACAAAGTTCAAATATTCAGAGAATCAATGACAAAACTAGTTTAAAAATTCTAAGAAAATCAAAATATGAAAAATCTCATTTTCAACTTAAAAGACTAAGGGAGAGAGTTGCAAATAAAATCGAGAATTTCTACTATGATTGTAAAATTCTGATTCAATTTTATAAAGGTAAAAATCGTTGTTCATTGAAAAAGCCCATCTAGTAAATACGAAATAATTGGATAAAGAAATGTCATGTTTTGTTCCTCAGATGAATTTGTTATTACTTTGATGCAAGAAAAAACTTTGGATAGAGAAGAATGAGAAAAATGCATACCATAAATATTTCCACGAGTACTGAACGTGACCAAAGCGAACTCAAGAATGGAATTTGAAGGCTTCTGTTATTAAAATAAATTAATAATAAACATAGCAACAATAATAACAAAAGCAATAATTATAAGGATAATTGTGGAAAAAACCTAGAGCATTAAACATTAGAAGAAAAATAATTAGTTAGAATGCAAACATTTAATCCTCAATAAAGACAATAACCGAATTAGTAACATCTAATATGCCCCATTTGGTCCCAACCTTTTGTTGAGTGACCGATTTAGTCAACAATTTGATCCCAAACTTTTTTTATTGGACAGAATTATCCCTAACCTTTTCTAACGTGCTTCTCTGATTTCAATAAGAAAACTAAAGTTATAGAAAAATGAACTGCTGGTACTCTATAGACGATAAAACAACAAAAATACTGCAGACCTCCATTTATGGTTATAAATTATTGTCAACTTTGTAAGCCAACAACTCTATCACAAGGACCATATTTAAGTGTGCAGGTCCAGCAAGTAAAATGGAAGTAGCACATAGAGCCTTCAGCCATGATTGTTTCTTTTCATTCCTAATTTTTGAAGGATTAGGGTATCTGATTCTCTGATACAGACTAAGTACCTTTTGAATCTTAACGGAGGTCTAAAATGACTTTAGTCGTAGTATATGTACAGGCAACAATTTCACTTATCTACAACTTTCGGTTTTTTTATTTAAATTAGAGAAAGGCATGATGTGCACATGCTTTTTTCCCATTATTTCTAATGGTACTAACACGTAGGTCACCTAATTGGTCAGATAAGAGAAGAGAGTGGACGGGCCAAATTGGTCCAATTAAAAGTTACAAGACTAATTTGGTCTAATTAGAAAAGGTTATGATGTAAGAGGTTAAGGGGAGATAGCAAGAATTAGCACAAAGGGATCAAGATTAGGGAGGTTGGGTAATAAGAGAGCAAAGTGTTCTCAAAGTACACCATTAAATAAAAAATATTCATCAAAAACAAAATAGTCATTACAGCTAAAAATACACCTATATATGCTAAACTAAAGATAATTATGTGCCACACAATATCTTCTTTTTTATTTTTTAAATAAGAAACATTATATTATTTTAATATATGTAATAAATACAAAAATACATAGAGCGAAGAGGTCCTAACATTAAAACAACAATACACAATGAAAACCCCAATTTATCCTACATTATTCTCCCCTACTCCGACAAGTTCAAAGGCCAAATAATAGGAATTGTTTCAACCATTCTGAGAGCTGCATGAGAAACAACAAATGAGGAATGAAATCTTTCATTACCTATTATCGTTTTAATGTTTGGATATTATAAGGTCCATGTATCCATATTTTTTAATCCAATGGTCAAGATTCATATTACATGTTACATCTCACTTGCATACACATATAGCAAGAAGCATATTAATCTGAAACTGATAGAAATACTAAGCAACTATAGGAGATGACTTCTAGTATGGAAAGTTGCATGTCGATCTCATGAAAGTTCTGAACAATGACTTCGTCCAGTAGACGTCTAGAGAGATCACATGCAATTATGAGAACTGATTATCTAAAAATGCTATATTAAATGCATTTATGTGTATTGTTATATGTTTTTGCAGGAAACACAACCAAACGACAGAATTTTGTTTGCTACAATAGAGATGCCAGTAAGGTCATGGCTAAAAAATTGTGTACCTACCCAATCAACTCATTGCCACAGAAAGACCTGCATGAATGCCAAAATAAATTATAAATGGAAAAGAAAGTTAGTGTCATCAAATCAAAAACCTCACTAGCCATAAAAATGAAAATTAAAGAAAATAGTCACAATACACATTTATTTATAATAATTGAAATGGCCTTATAAGTACACATTGTTGCTACTATCTAGGCACAAAAGCATCAAATTATGTCGGTTCGATTTATATAATAGGAATAAACCAAGTTTTCTTTTTAAAGATTCCTTGAATAACATTAAGCCATGTTATTTGACTTATTTTGTTTTTACTACAGACACTTTGAATGCATAGTAAGCCAACATGATGCACCATGTTAGAAGTTGTGAGAAAACCAACTCTCCCAAAAGCGCATTAAGTCATGTTATTTGACTTATTTTGTTTTTACTACAAACACTTTGAATGCATAGTAAGCCAACTTGATGCATCATGTTAGAAGTTGTTGGAAAACGAACTCTACCAAAAGCTTAAACTTTTGGAAGAGTTGGTTTCTAACTTTTGAGAGAGTTGATTTCACAACAAATTCTAATATGGTATTAAAACTAGAGGTCCTGTGTTCAAGATTCAATAACCCAAATTGTTGAATTGTAAGTGTTTGACATGCATTATTCATAGAGCCAACATTTGTGGGGGAGTGATAAATGTATAAAAATATCGTTGGCCCTTCTCCTACCAGCTTAAGTTTTTGAGAGAGTTGGTTTCCTAACAATTTCTAACATAGTATCAAAATTGGAGGTCGTGTGCTCATGACCCAAAAATCTCAATTGTTGAATTACAAGTATTTAACATGCATGGTGCAAAAAGCCAACATTTGTGTGAAAGTAATAAATGTATAAAAGTATTATTAACCCTTCTCCCACCAACTTAAGCTTTTAAAAGAGTTGATAAAGTAAAAAGGAAAGCTCTACTCCTTCTATGTAAAATACATCAGTACTACATAAATAATCTATATAAACTTCGAAACTTTGAAGCATAGCCACTTTCATGGCTTGCACTACTCAAAATCATACAAACAGAGCCATGACTCCCTTCTTTCAGTTTGAACAGGTCAAATGATAAGCATAAGGTGGACTACAATACCACAAGATACATGATCTTTTGAAGGATCTCTGGAGTTCACTCCTTATCATTATAAGCATTTTATAATTTATTCATTCCAACCAGTAAAATCCAAGACATGCCATTGGATTTCTTCATAAAAGTTTTTGTTTTATTAAACTTTCCAAAACATCCAAACACTGTCATAAATAAATGCCAATCCATTGAGGCAAGCATATACCAGATTAGCATCGGCCAACAAGCAACCTCGCACTCCAAAAAGGAATGGTGGTGTATTGACTGACCACTCTTTCTTTCTAGACATTATAGGTCACTTGTATACAGCCTATAAATTATCAGAATACTAATTATTGATTGATTTCAAAGTTAAAAGTCTCATTTCAAAAGTGGATGCATTAAAAACAGAATAGTCTGATCAGATTCTGGAAGAATTTTAAATGTCATATTCAGTACGTATTAGACACAAGCTACCATACAGAAGAAAAAACCCAATTAGTAAATTAAGAATAGACAATTTCATTAAACCAGAAGAAATTTTTCCATTAGTTACTTTGTCTGCCAAATCATTTCAACCTGCATAATTCAAACTGTAAAAAATATATTTGCCAAACCTTTTTCTATTTTTTCAAAATCGTATTAGAAAATGACCCCAAACTGTCATAAACCATTGCCTATTCAAAGTAAACTAATAGTGAATAGTGATCTAGTGACCTAGTTTGTTGACACTCTAAAGTGAAACTTTCCAAGAATAGACTTCCAAGTTCAAAGATACAAGCATTATCTTTAAAACTTCATATCCTCAAAAGTTCATTTAAGAGGGCTTTGATTAGAAATAGAGCAAAAGATATGTTAACCAGTGGACTCCAACTAGGTAGAATTTCATTCACTTGATTCAGAGTCAATTTTCATCAATTTTAAAAATTAACAACGTTTAACAATCATCAATATGTCTCAATAATGCATTAAAAACAGCTTCTCGTAGATGCAATACCAATTTTTACCATCCCTTGTAGCACACAAACCACTAAAAGATACAGCATGGTCCCAGTTTTGGTGACTAAATGTAATATTTTAGCTTGCATCAGACAGGTTCCAGTTGCAGTTCAGCAGTACAAGCGGAAGAAGTAACTCACTAACTCCCTATAGGGCATGATAATATAGAGGTATCAGGTCATCAGCTAAAAGAGCCATGATTTATTTAGATACCCTACACGCAGGGAAAGGATGGTTCGAAAAACTGATGTTGATACAATATGGTTCTTTCAAACCAAGAGTTGTTAGAAAAGCATATTATGGTTGAAATTGACAATATATGAATGCCAAGCCAATGAAGTAAATGTGGAAACATGGCCTCACAAGCTTTTAATTCTTTGTAGAATTAACTGCCTATGCAAATTTAGAAACTGCATAATTGTGCAAAGAATAAAACCTTGTATGTCAAATCCACACAAGAAAAATAATTCTGCTCTAGAAAGTGGAAACATAGTATCCTCTCAAAATCCAGATAAACTATGACATTTTGAGCTTTTAATCCATCCATTTACCACTTGAGGCAAAAGAAAAAGGCATCTTTATACTAGTATATATATCGAATTTAACTATCCCAAATTCCAATAACAAGCCTATAAGCATTTTTATGTCTAACCCTTAATTTTAGCCGGATAAAAACACAAGTAATTTTTTCATATGTAAAAGACAACAAAAGACTATTAAAGCAACACAACCCAAACCCTATTTGCAACATTAAAGAAAAATTGTAAAAGGGAACACAATTCTGTAAACCGCCATGAAACATATGACCAGATAAAGCCATCAATGGAACATCCTAATAAGTCTGGTATCTTATTACACATTGTTATTTGTTTGGCCCAAAACCTCATCAGCCCAAAGCCCATATATATCCCATTAGAAACCCTTTACATTATCTTCTAATATATATATTAGTTCTCTGCGTGAAGTGATTTCTGAAATTCATCATAATTTTTCAGCCATTTGTTTTTTGGGTTTTGTCATCTCACTCAACTAGTTAAGGTAATATTTTGATTTAATAGCAAGTTTGTTAATTTATCTTACTATATATTACCAGTAAATTACAGTAGATATTTTATAGGTTGATTTTTTGGATTTTGGTATAATTTGTAAAAACTCTTTGAAAATTGGTGTTTGTATCTCCATTTGATTATTAGTAGATTTTTCTCGGTGTGCCGTCGTCAGTGGAATAAACTTTTCACATTGAAAAGTTGAACTAGTTGAATCATTGTGTGTCATTAATTTTCTTACTATGACCCATTATTATATATTTGTGCAACCAAAATTGGACCCGATCTTCGCTTCCAGAAGTGCTAATTTATAACAAACATCAAAGTGGAAGTTGACGTAGCACTGTACATAAAAGCACGTGAGACCCAAGTCAAACTATTAAAGCCAACTCCAAAACTAACAAACTCTAATAAGTTCAGTTCGGGCATCATATGCAGCTGGAAGCCAATTTCAACAACATAAAATTAGGGTTTTGAAACATGATGGTTCCACTTCCACAATTAGCTAGACTTTTTAAATTCCTTTTACATGCCAGCAATTTCAAACTTAAATTGAAATCTTATAATCAAACTCAGGACACGGATGGAATATCTTTCTGTCACGTAAAGCATCCTAAAACAAGCATATAAAATCACATTTTGTCTATTTATATTCGGGGGGTAATTGAGAACTAATTGAAATTTTAAAACGCATTTTGTCTTGAGAAAAATGAATTTTTTACCCGTAGAGAATTTTAAATTTTTATTTTTAACTTATATATGGACGGAGATTTAATGTAATTACACACTTATAATTTTTTAATAATTTGATTATACAATCATAATGAAAAAAAAGGTTTAATAATATATAATTTGATAATAGTTTTATAAATTAATTGAAACTAAAGAGTATCCCTAAAAGGATCCACATTATTACTAAATGACCTCACATTATTTAAAAATTTGAAAATGGTTTTGACATGTTTTAAACAACTTCAAGTCGATTTTAACATATTACAATATTTCAATCCACTTAAAATAAAACAAAAAAGAAATTAATCCACTTTTACTTAAATAAAATTTAAGAAATATTCAATAAAATGAATATATGAATTTTTTTAATGGATAAATTCATACTTATAACACACAAAAGTAAGATTTGAAATTGATGTGTGAATTCTTATGATACTTGATTAAGATAATATAAATAAAATTTATTTAAATAATAAATAGAAAAATATTTATATATATATAATTTATTTCATATATTAAGTTACATAAATGAAATAGTTATAATTCCAAAGTCTCGTAATAAATATAGAGTGACACATTATAAAAAGAAGAAGATAACTTTAAGTGTTAGTTAATTTATATATAATATAGATTTATAGATGCATCCATTATGAATATCCATTATGTAGAAGCTTTCTTGTCTTCTCGGTCATTCCCTTCGTCTTACTCAACATCGTCTAATGACAAAGGTACTTCTCATTTTTTATTTCGTGTACTTACCTATGACCAATTATCAACTGCACATTGTGTCTTTGCTACTTCTATTTCCATTCTCAGGGAACCAACCACATTTGTTGACGCTTTCAACGATCCAAAATGATGGCTTGTCATGAAACAAGAACTGGATGCTCTTTGAACTAATGGCATTTGGACGCTTCAACATCTTACTCCAAACAAGAAACCAATTGGTTGTAATTGGGTCTACAAAATCAAGTATAATCATGATGGCTATGTGGAACGATACAAGGCTTGGTTAGTGGCAAAAGGATACAATCAAATTGAAGGTTTTGACTATCAATAAACTTTTACACTAGCAGCCAAACTTGTCACTATTCAACTCCTTCTTGTCGTTGCTCCTATTCAAAATTGGCATATTTGACAACTCGATGTCAACAATGTTTTTCTCTATGATGATCTTCATGAAGATGTCTACATGTCCCTTCCACCTAGATTCAGACAAAAGAGGAAAACACGAGTATATAAGCTACACAAAAATACAAAAAAAAAGTTATGACTAAAATTAAAATGACCGTTCGACCGAAGAGAATTATACTAAGCTTAAAAAGTATCATCCAAGAAAGCTAAACACGTTTTTAAAGAACAAAAACGTGCAATAAACAGAAAAATATTTTCAACTTCCAACATTTATGATTCCACATTTATGAATCTGCTAATAGAACAGAAAAACCCAAAATCTCTATTTAATCCATAGATTATATATAAAAGACAATTATGTGCCCTCATAGTAATTCCAAAATGCTGATTAAATTTTGTACAAACTACAAAATCTTTCAAATAATATACAAAATTTAGTTACTAGAAAATTTGGACAGAATAAGTAGATAAAACTAGTGATGTACAATGGGTTGTTCCATTTCATGTCTAATTTAGTGTTTTTAATTGCCTTATGATATAATATTGTCTCATTTTATTTTATTTAGATTATAACCCTAATGGATTTAACTTTAAATATATTTTGTATAATTTTTTTTATTAAACTTACATTATAAATAATCATGTATCATATTTTCTATTATTTTTGTATTCTTTCTTGTTTTATTTAAACTTATTTAAAAAAAATGAGATATCTCATTAATATCGTCTCATAATTATCTTATCTCATTAAAAATTGAGATAATAGAATGAGTTTTGAAAATTAATCAACCTTAACATAAATCTCATTAATATTTCATCTTAATTTGATGAGCTTGATACATTACATACACCCATATTTTGCAAATGATATCAAGTTTTGCAAATGGTTCTAAAATTTACAAAAATAAACAGTACATGTTTTATTTGAGATTTTTTCCTTATGCTCCTCACATTACAATGTAAATATCCTTGTGCTCCTCACGTGACAATGTAATAAGAGGTAATTTTTTTATTTTTGTTAATTTTTCCTCAGCTAAAAAATCGAGCATGTAAGGAACCTCTTAAGGATCAAGGGCCTGAGCCATCAGTCACGAAGCCCTTACTTCAATTATTATTATTATTATTTTGCTAATGATTACTCTAATTAAAACTGTATTAAAGCTAAGAAGCCCATTTTGTTTCTTCCAGACCATAAGACCATGAAGGCAGCAAAATGATTCCCTCTATATTGATGACGGCTAATCCACCGACAATACTAACTGATTATCAATGTATAGTTATAATTTATGTAAGCCTTTACGGGTTAAGGGTAATCCTGTCAAATATTGTGTTTACTAATAATTATCATATGTATGTTCATATTCTTTCTGTTCTAATCTTTATGTACAAATGTATAATATTTGTATACAAAATAAAATGGAAAGTAAACAGATTATAACAATATTAATTTCCCACTATTATTTTTGTCTGCTGATTATCTACCATAATTCCTGCATTGTTGTTTTCATGTTGTCTGCCATATTACTCACATGCCAACACTCCCCCTCAAGGTGATGCATATATGTCTCTTATGCCCAACTTGTCAAGTGAGTTGTAAAAGTTCTTTGTAGACATAGATTTTGTGAGTATATCATCCAATTGATCTTCTGACTTAACAAATGGAAGCTTAATAATCTTTTCTTCAAGATTCTGTTTGATGAAGTTCCGATCCACTTCAACGTGCTTCGTGCGATCATGTTGAACTGGATTGTGAGAGATGGAAATGGCTGCTTTGTTATCACAAAATAAGTTCATTTCAGAGTTAGGAGCAACACCAATCTCAGTTAGAAGTTTTTTCAACCACAGGAGCTCACATATTCCCTTGACCATTCCTCGAAATTCAGCTTCAGCACTAGATAAGGCAACTACCTTTTGCTTCTTGCTTCTCCATGTAACAAGATTGCCCCTCACAAAAGTGAAGTACCCAGCAGTAGATTTCCTATCCTTCATATTCCCTGCCCAGTCTGAATCTGTATATCCAAGGACTTCCAATTGGCCATTCTTTGAAAACATAAGTCATTTCCCAGGGGAGGACTTTAAATAACGAAGTATTCGCATGACCGCATCCATATGGTCTTCACTTGGGCAGTGCATGAACTGACTCATGACACTCACAACATAAGCAATATCAGGTCGAGTATGAGATAAATATATGAGTTTACCTACTAACCGTTGATATCTCTGTTTATCTGCTGGTACTTGGTCCACATATTCTCCGAGTTTATGATTTTGAACCATTGGAATATCGACAGGTTTACAATCTAGTAGTCCTGCCTCTGCCAGTAGGTCAAGAGTATATTTCCTTTGGGAAAGACATATGCCTTGTTTTGATCTTGTTACCTCAATACCTAAGAAGTATTTGAGCCCTCCCAAATTCTTCATTTCAAACTCATTTGACAGTTGTTCTTGAAGCTTAGAGATTTCTTCTTTATCATCTCCTGTAATGATCATGTCATCTACATAGACTATAAGGGCTGTTATCTTCCCTAATCGATGTTTTAGGAAAATAGTATGATCAGAGTTGCTTTGTTGGAACCCATATTTCTTCATTGCTAAACTCAACCTACCAAACCATGCTCGAGGTGATTGTTTTAGTCCATACAATGCTCGTTGTAATCTACATGCAGTTTCTTTTCCTGTTGTAACAGTATATCCTGGTGGGATATCCATATAAATCTCTTCCTCAAGATCACCATGAAGGAAGGCATTTTTTATGTCAAGTTGGTGCAATGGCCAATCTAAATTTGCCGCAAGAGATAACAAGACTCTAACAGTTTTTAGTTTAGCCACAGGTGAGAAGGTTTCTTGATAATCTATCCCGTGTTTCTGTGTATATCCTTTTACTACAAGTCTCGCCTTGTATCGATCAACTAACCCATCTACTTTATATTTAATGGAGAAAATCCACTTGCATCCTACCATCTTCCTCCCATGAGGCAACTCGCTTAACACCCATGTGTTATTCTTCTGCAATGCCTCAAATTCCTCTTTTATAGCTTGAGCCCATTTTGGATCAGATAAGGCTTCTTCAATGCTACTTGGAATTTGACACGAGGAGAGTATTTGTGCAAATTCCCTGATAGGTTCTGATAACCTTTGAGTTGATACATAATTTGCTATTGGATACTTGGATTGTCGTTCTTCTCTTTCTGGGGAGTATCGATTTGGAGGTTTGCCTCGATTGTGTCTGAAAGGTAAAACATAACCAACAGATGTATCTATAGCATTAGTTTGTAAAGGTGTGATAGGATAGCTTACCTCAGGAGTATTCTCAGCAGGAGGATCATTGGGTACTAGGGAGTGGAGGGGTACATCAACCACTTCATCTTCTGGAGATTCAATTACTACTTCAGCTTCAGTTCTTCGAAGTTCAAGCTCGGGTCTAGATACTGGCTCCTTCATATGATTGGCATGATCCGAGTATGTTGGACTAGTGTTTAATATTTCAACATCAAGCCAATTTCGTTCTTCACCATAACTCTCCTCCTAAAGAGTGGAATTGGATACCGGTGATGGGAAAAAACATTCTGATTCGAGGAAAGTGACATCCATGGTAATATAGGTTCTTTTAGTAATTGGATCATAGCATCGATAACCCTTTTTTTGTACGCCATACCCCAAGAACATACAGCGGACAGCATATGGATCCAACTTAGTTCGTTGATTTTTATGGAGGTGGACAAAAGCAACACATCCAAAAATTCGGGGCGGAAGTATCAAAATAGTAGGCAAGGGAAGATGATCAGATAACACCTTTAATGGAGTCTGAAATTGTAAGGTTTTTGTGGGCATACGATTCACTAGATACACAGTTGTAGTAACAACATCACTCTAGTATTTATTAGGCATATGTGCACCGATTAGTAAGGCCCGAGCTGTTTCCAAAATATGCCGATTTTTCCTCTCTGCAGTCCCATTTTGTTGTGGGGTTTGTGAACATGAGGTTTCATGGAGAATACCATGGTTGTCCAAGTATGTCCGAAATTGTTGATTAACATACTCCCCTCCATTATCAGACCTAAGTATCTTAATTTTTTCAGAAAATTGTGTCTGAACCATGGTGTGAAACAGGTGAAATGTAGCAAATACTTCATCTTTATGTTTGAGAAGGTAAAGCCATGTCATTCGTGTACAATCATCAACAAAAATAACAAACCAACGATTACCCGATGATGTAATAACCGGGGAAAGTCCCCACACATCAGAATGTACTAAAGAAAAAGGAGTCACACTTTTATTCATGCTCATAGGATAAGACGCCCTATGACTTTTTGCTAGGATACAAGTATCACATTTGAAATCTGAATGTGTGATATTTGAAAATAAACTGGGGAGTAGGTGCTTTAAATACCCGAATGATGGATGCCCAAATCTACGATGACATAGCCAAATCTGTCGTTCCTTGTTACCAACAATGTTTTGCATATGATTGGCTCTTCCTGAACTGAGGTCATCCACATAATATAGCCCTCCTCTCCTAGTACCACACCCAATGATCTCCTTGGTGAGAATATCCTATAGAAGAAAAAAATAGAATACATCAGTACTACACAGTTAAGATCTGAAGTGACCTGACTTACAGACATTAGTCGGTTTGACAGAGAGGGTACAAGTAACGTATTAGATAATGATAATGAAGGAGATAAGGTCACTGTTCCAGCTCCTGTAACTGGATAAGTGACCCCATTTGCATTGGCAACATGACTCCGTCTTGGCTGGGTTGTTTTTGTGAGATCGTTTGGGTCAAATGTCATATGATCTGTAGCTCCAGAGTCCAGAATCCAATCCTCCTTATCACTACGAGTAGAGATGTGAAATGCTTTACTTGAAATACCTGGATCCTGGGAAGATTCGGCCTGAGACATAAGGGATAGTGAGGCATTATTGGTAGCCACAGCGGCTCGCCCAGTGGTATCCCGTTTCTTCCGTGCTTGAAGATCATTCCACCATTCTGGATACCCATGTAGTTTGAAGTAGTTTTCACGGGTGTGTTTGGAGTTTCCGCAATGGCCACATTTCATGTCAAGAGATGGTGGATTTCCCATGGATTTCTTGCTACCCAAGGAAGTTCCTGTTTTTGGTGGCATTAGACTATGGTGTCCCTTGACCCTTTTAAAAGCCATAACTGCTCTGGGTGTCGTATCTATACATGTGATCATCATGGTCTGCCTGACCTCTTCCCTACGGACGAATCCATAGGCTTGTTCCACCATAGGGAATGGTTTGATCTGAAGCACATCACTTTGAGTTTTATCCAATCTATCATTAAGGCCATCGAGGAAGGTATACACTCGATCTTCCTGTACGATGGAGTTGTATTTTTGTATATCAATCGCACACTCCATTGGATTAGGACGACGGAAATCAATTTCACGCCACAACCCTTGAAGGTCATTGTAGTATTTTTCAATGGATCCACCCGCTTGCTTCGTACGAGTAACTTGACGACGAAGATCATACACCTGAGACGTGTCTGTCCCATCATAGTAAGTGGTAGCCACCGAATCCTAAATCTGTTTTGCAGTTGGGAATCGGATAAAATTTGCAATTAAGGAGGGGTCCATCGAATTGATCAACCATCCTTTGACAATGGCATTTTCAGTACGCCATCTCCTAAATAAGGGGTCAGTTTCAATAGGTTGAGGAAAGTCCCCATTAATGTATCCCAGTTTGTCTTTGCCAGAGATATACATCTCCACCACCTGGGACCATAAGGCATAGTTGGATCCTCCCAACTTGATACTAATGGGAGCAGTCGACGCTTCAGTTGGCGGAGGTTGTGAGCTAATCTGAGCTCTAGTTAAAACTTCTGTCATTTTCGCCGTCAAATCTTCCAATATGAAATTGGTAGTTAAATCTCTAGATTCCGCCATGAAATCTAAAATTTTTTTCCTTTTTTTTTTACAAACAACCACTATATAAATGAAAAAAAAAACAATTTGTAACCCTAAACCTAATTTCCCTTCTCGTAAGCGACGCCTTTTCTCCTTCCTGTGCGATTTCAGTAGATGGTCGAGCAGTTTCCTCTGCGCGTTGAGCAGTTTCCTCGCGCAGTTTCCTCTGCGCAGTGTCTTCTTCGTTCCTTGGTGCAGCGGCGCCCTTTTTCTTCTGATTCTTTGTGCGAATCGATCAACTTTCCTCTCCTATCAGATTCACTGAAAATGGTGCAGCCAGAGGTTCAGAAAGTTTTACTCAGCGTTATGTTTCCCTACGAGCTCTAGCCGAAAAACCTGAGTTGCATTCTGTTTCTTTTGCGAAATGATAGTTTTCTTTAGAAAACAGGTATTGTTGGATGCTCCTCTCTGTCTTTCCTTCTTCTTCTTTGTTCGTTTCTATTCAGATTTCCAGAATATGAAAAACGCCTCTTTTTTTTCCTCTTTTTTTCAATATTGCAACTGATCGGTTTTTTTTCCAACCTATACACAAAAAACAACGATTCACGTCAATGGCTTCTGGCCTAAAAAACGCTGGCTTGAATTTTTTTTCCTTTCAGAACCACTTCTACGACACAACACTGTTAATCAATCTCTGTGATTCATTTTTTCCTCGAAGAAATAGTATTGGTACAGTTTCACGAGTAAACCAGGATTGCCACACCAGAAATCAGAGATAAAAATGAAGGTAAGTGTAAACCAGAATGGTTACACCAGAAATCAGAAATCAAATTTTCTGAGAACAGAAAATAGCATAGTAGGTAATTCCATACCTTGCTCTGATACCATGTCAAATATTGTGTTTACTGATAATTATCAGATGTATTTTCATATTCTTTCTGTTCTAATCTTTATGTACAAATGTATAGTATTTGTATACAAAATAAAATGGAAAGTAAACAGATTATAACAATATTAATTTCCCACTATTATTTTTGTCTGCTGATTATCTGCCATAATTCATGCATTGTTGTTTTCATGTTGTCTGCCATATTACTCACATGCCAAAAAATCCTACCCCGCAACAGTATTTAAAAAAACAAGAAAAAGAAGAAGAGAGTTTAGGGACCCGTTGTGAAGGCTGCCAAGGTTTGGAGACAACTGTGTAGTTAAGCCATATTAGTATTTTTGTGAGTGGTTGAAATTATCTGATTGACATTTCCTTATTGATAAGTCTAAGTCATACTGATCAACTTGTTTTTTGTTAGGAAACGTGAGATTTAATCTTCAATCTTAAGGGGTTCCTATTAATAATACACTTCTTCGAAAAACAATAAGTGCCCAAGAAGAAAAACATGAATTTTTTAGCTTATGCCTATAAATTAATTTGAAAATCATACTGTTTCTTTTTGGGTTGTTAAATCTAATTAAGTAATGTGCACAGAGCGGAAAAAAAAAGGAAAAAGGAAAACAAGGAAAGGGCTATCGATGGATTGCAAATGAACAAAGCAACTAAATAAATAAACCATCCAAATACACTTCGAAAGAGTCAAATTTTACACACACTAACAATAAGATTTGTTAAATTTGGGCTTAACTCAATCTTAAAACTCAGGTTGTGAGATAGAGGATTTTCATTTTTTATATACGCAGCGTGGACGCGATCCCCAATCGATTAGGGACTTTAACACTCCCCCTTATATCAGCATGGGTCTGTCCCATTGAGACCGACGGAGATGTTGAGCTTATGAAACCCAAGTAACGGAATGCATCACTCACCAGTGGCGAAATAACTGCACCGACCGGGTAATCTTGCTCTGATACCATGTTAAATTTGGGTCTAACTCTATCTCAAAACCCAATTTGTGAGATGAAAGACTGCCCTTATTTATATGCGCAGAGTAGGCGCGATCCCCAATCGATTTGAGACTTTAACAAGATTTAAATTAAGAGAATGAACACATCATAAAAAGATGATTTAGAACCAATTCATAAAATAATGATAAATAAACTAACAGGTTGAAAGAAAGAGAAAAAGAATACTAGGTCTAGGATTGAAGACGTGGTTCAGTGAGAGAGATAATCTCCCATAAATTGCAGTCTCCATGACTCTCTCTTTCTCTCTATACTCTCAGAGAAACTACTATCTCATTCTCGTGGGGAAATTGGGTGCACTTAATGGTTAATAGATTTGATTTTCGTTCAGATTTTTCTTTACCAGAAAAACAGAAAATGAAACTAGTGGTTTAAACGATGAGACATCCTCTTCGTACTCATAGGCCCAATTAGCCCATTATTTTGGTCCATTTTATAAGAACTTCTGACTATAAGTCTTGACCCATCAAGACAATACTTATTGTTAGGGATATAGTCTTGTTGATCAAAAATATCATCCAATCATGTTTAAGTTTGATCAGATTCGAACAAGATGACTGAACTCTACCCAAATAATTATATATTCAAATTTAAGGTCAAATATTTACGACATAAGTGCGGACAAACTTGATCTGGAATGCGAATTGAGTTCAAATATTTTAAAATATATATATATCTTTGAATATTGTATATTATTGTTTTATAATTTATTGCATCCTTTAATCTTTGATATTATTTAAGTTAATTTAAAGTTAAAAAATCAAGTTTGAACATATTTTATAATTTATCACATCTTTGACACTATTTAAGCCAATTTAAAATTAAAAAAGAAGTCAATTTAAAATTTAAAAATCAAACTCGAACATACTTAATATTTTAAGCTCGTTCTTTGAACTTACATTTAATTTGAAAATTATAATTCAATTTGATCCAAAAAAAATATACATGTCTCAATAATATCTAATTTGAATCCAAGCCAAACTCAAAATTTTGTGCTTGGGCCAACTTAATCGTCCAAATTTAAATCCTAATTTATTGTATGCTTATTAAATATTATATTACATATGAAATTGAAGATGCAACATAGAGTTATTGTGAAATCATCTAATAATAATAATAAAATCTATTTATTATAAATATTAAAAAATTCTATTTATCACAAGTTTGTGATAAATCATAAGTAATATAACACAATATTATTAAAAAGTATAATCAAGTTAAGGATAAAAATTTGTATCGTAACTCAATTAATCGAATTAAATTCATGACAACTTAAACAAATTAAAAATGTCATTTTGAGGTATCATTTTAAGTGAGATTCAATTGATATAAGTATATGATCTTGATTAATTTGAGTTTTTTTTTCACAAGGACAACGAAATAATATACTAACATGCTTAAAATAATATTAGATTGAATGAGAAAATGAGTCTTAAATTTAACCAATTCAAAAGAAAAAAATAGTGTTTTATGTTTGTTCCACGTGAAAAAATCAACAATACATTAAAAACTTTATATAACATTTTGTCTTTCAAATTGTGGTAAGTTAGTCTAATAAGAAGGTTCTTTCTACGTGTGCATTCTGAATTCTTGTATGCCCAACTCAAAAATTTGGAACTCCAATTACGTGCCTACACATCCTGCAAATACTAATGTTATTTAATGCTACATTTGTTAATTTACTCAAATTATTCTAAAGTTATGCTTCAGTCCAATAGATTAAAGGTACAAAACAATCTATGAGTACAATATTTGATATTATTTAATTATTATTATTTTATCGTTGTATCTTGAGAGATATTTATTTATCTTTAAAACACCGTGTAACACTAACCTCAATCATCTCATTTTTTCATTGTGATTTATAGTTTAGGTTAATTTTGTAATTTTGATTTGTTTGAGTTTATTTACAAAATTTAATTCTTGTTTGTCTACTATTATATTTCATGTACCAATACAAATTAATAATTCATCTACGTATATACAATAATACATCTAATCCTTAAATTCATATAGGGTATCAATTAATAACCAATAATGTAAAGTTGGCATGAAAAGTCAAGTAAAAATAAATTAAACAATGTTCAATCTAAAAATTGGCAATAATATTTTTTTTATTAAAGAAGAATGAAAATGTGAATTTTTTTATTTTACGAATTTTATTGAATTTTAATTAAAAAATAAATAATTTTGTACATAAAATTTATGTTTAAACAATTTTACACATAAAATATAAATTTAAAAGTAATGTTAAGAGAGTGCTTTACGTGTTAAATATAATCAATTTTTTATAAAAATTATAAAATTTTATTTAAAACACTACTACAATAATGACCTATTATGCTCCCTTTTTTGCATATGTTTTGAAAAAAAAAAATAGATGCAAATGTTGCCCATGTTATACTGCCACAAGTTAATGGCCCAAGTTTGTCATAAAATTTCAAGAAGTACAACACGTGACTCGCTATTAATTGCTCATATACACATCTCTTCTCGAGTACATATGCTACATAGATCCATATCTATTTGGATACATATATGAGTATTACAGATATATTTATTTTCTATAAATTATATTATTAACTCATAGTGTCAATAACTCACATTAATATCTCTGAAACTTTTAATTTCATTTCAATTTGGACATTAATACTTGTCCCAATAACATTGATAACTAGAATTCTTTAAAAAGGAAACAAAAAAATAAGCTATACCATATCCATCATTAACATCAATCATCAATCACGAATCACTGAAAAACTATTTGCTTTCATCAATGATCATGATTGTTAAAGAACTTGAGATGCAGCTGGTGACAACCAACACACCAGTTGGAAGCAGCCACCAACAACTTGGTGGGGAAGCATAGGTTGTCAAGAACATGCCTCTCATAATTATGTTTATTTGTAATTATTATAATTTTGCTTTTCTTTTGTATAAATAGATTGTAAACATTCGTTTATTCACAATCAATAAAATCATTTCTTACATAGTATCAGAGCATAGGAAATAATTCACAAAAAATTCAGTTCACAAATTTTTTTGCTTTTTTCCTCAATCTGTTTTTTTTCCAAAATCAACTTCGACTCACAAAATAATTTCAATTTCATCCCATCATATTATCCAGAAGAATCCGAGCAATCTGCAATTAATTTTAAGCCAAAATACATCTCCACGCACTCACACACACCTTCCCTAATCTCACCGGCGTTCCACGTGCCTCGCTAGACTCACACGCGCCAACTGCTAATGAAGACGACTCCAACAACACGTCGTTCGCACGCCGCTGAAGCAAACGACACGTCGTTTACCCGGTTCGGTCCTCCATCCAGTTCGGTCTTCATCCGGTTCAGTGCTCTACCATTGCAGCCACCGTTCCAGCCACTCCAGACGCCGATTCATCCACTTTCTGACCGGTTCTGCGGTTGAAATCTCCGGTTCTGTAATCCTTGACTCATTTTCTATAAGATAAATCATATTTCAGTTCATTATTTATTTCATAAATAGTCATTATTGTCTAAAACACATTAAATCCTATCCCATTTTTTCGAATTTTTCACTCAAAAATCATGTCTGAATTTACCAATGAAATTCATACACAATATTCTTACAAAAATTACCCACAAATGAACTCACATCTCAAGTACAATCGATACAATAATATCGGTCACAATTCTAAAAGTTGTCGAAGTTACCTTAAATGTGATTTCTGTGGTCTCAATGGACACAATTATGAAAACTACCGAAAATGCCTCAAATGTGATTTCTATGGTTTGAATGGACATTACATCAACATGTGTAGGAAGAAAAGATCAATTGAAGATAAGAAAGATGCAAGTTGTGGCTTCCCATCCAAAGCTCACCATACTAATCTTTTGGAAAGCAACTCAAACACAAGGACACCATATCACAACCTTACATACGCTCAATATAATGAGCTTCTTACACTTCTCAATCAAGCCAAATCAGGTAGCATGGTAAGACAAATATTTACTTCTTCAGGTAATATATCATGTACGAATGTTTTCCATTCAGAAACTCGTTGGATTCTTGATACAGGAGCAACTGATCACTTGGTTTGTTCTCAAAACCTTATGAGCTCTAGCATTTCAGTCACTAATCAGCATGTACGTTTACCTGACCATTCACTTGCCCATGTCACACATATTGGCACTGTACATTTTTTCAATAATTTCATACTCCATAATGTCTTATGTGTTCCCTCCTTCAAATTAAACTTGGTTTCAATAGCCAAAATAACTCAAACTACACTTTGTCATGTCACCTTCACTAATAATATATGCCTTGTTTAGGACAAATGCTTGGGAAAAACGATTGGGATGGGAACTGAGAAAGTAGGACTATACTACCTGACTATTTCGAAGAAGGCTGAATGTTTCTTTGTTTCAAATACTACTCCAATCAACCCTCATATATGGCATCAACGACTTGGTCATCTATCTAATAACAGTTTGCGTGAGTTTTCTCTTTCCATTAACATACCTCTTTATTCTATTAGTGATTGTTCAATTTGTCAACTAGCTAAGCAAACTCGTAATCCATTTTCTTTAAGTTCCATCAAAACAAAAGCACATTTTGAACTAATTCATGTTGATATTTGGAGTGGCTATCACATTCCAACACTTAATGGAGCACGTTATTTCCTCACTATTGTTGATGACTACTTAAGATGCACATGGGTCTATCTCTTAAACACCAAATCTGATACACGCACATTTCTCACCACCTTCATTAATCTTGTTAAAACACAATTTGCATCCAAAGTTAAAATCATTCGTAGTGATAATGGAATAGAATTCTCTATGACCGAGTTGTTTTCTAGCAAAGGAATCCTGCATCACACCAATTATGTCTCTACCCCTCAACAAAATGGTGTTGTTGAATGCAAACATCGTCACCTTCTCAATGTGGCTCGTGCATTACTCTTCCAAGCCAACCTCCCTAAAAAAATCTGGGGAGATGCCATTCTTACAGCCACATACATCATAAATCGTACTACAACACTTGTTCTCAAGGGAAAAACATCATTGAAAATCCTTTTTCACAAAGTTCCTAAATATGAACATCTTCGTGTTTTTGGTTCCCTTTGCTTTGTGTCTACATATCATGATCGACCCACCAAGTTTGATGCTAGATCACATAGATGCATATTAATTGGGTATCCATCTGGGATAAAAGGTTATCGTGTCTACAATCTAGAAACAAGCAAGACTTTAGTGTCTCGTGATGTTATCTTTCATGAACATGTATTTCCTTATTTCAGTTATGTGGTCAACACTTCAACTTTATTCACTCCATCAGAAAATACAATTCACCAATTCACCTATGGAACAAAATTTATCCCTCAGCAAGGTTGAAGGGGAATTCATCAATAATCCCACATTCTATCAAAGACTTGTTGGGAGATTAATATACTTAATAATCACAAGACCCGACTTAGTGTATGTCATGCACATTCTCAGTCAATATATGGATAAACCACGTCAACCACATTTGGAAGCAGCTCAATAAGTGCTACGATATGCCAAGAACACACCAGGGTAAGGTCTCTTTTTCTCAACAACTAGTTCATTACAACTAAATGCCTTCTGTGACGCAGATTGGGAAAAATGCACATATACACGACGATTAACCACAGGATATTGTATGTTTCTTGGAAACTCGTTAATTTCTTGGAAGACTAAGAAACAAAATACAGTCTCACGATCAAGTGTAGAAGCAGAATATCGCTCTATGGCAGTAGCATGTTGCGAAGTAACCTGGTTACGATACATTTTGGATGATTTGGGTATCAAGCACTCCCAACCAACCAAGTTATATTGCGACAATCAAGTAGCCCTTCACATTGCATCAAATTCAGTGTTTCATAAGCGACCCAAACACATAGAGATCGATTTCCATCTAATAAGAGAAAAGATCCAAACTGGAATGATCAAAACTTATCATATTTTTACATTAGAGCAACCAACAGATATATTTACCAAATTTCTGAGTTTTCCACAATTCTCAAACTTACTTAACAAGTTAGGAATAATTAACATATATTCTAACTTGAGTGGGAATGTTAAAGAACTTGAGGGAGAATGTTAAAGAACTTGAGGGAGAATGTTAAAGAACTTGAGATGCAGCTGGTGACAACCAACACACCAGTTGAAAGCAGCCACCAATAACTTGGTGGGGAAGGATAGGTTGTTAAGAACATGCCTATCATAATTATGTTTATTTGTAATTATTAAAATTTTGCTTTTCTTTTATATAAATAGATTGTAAACATTCGTTTATTCACGATCAATAAAACTATTTCTTACAATAATTACTAACTGATATAATTCTCATTAAGCTGCAACCAAATGAAGAATAAAGCTCGTTAATTTTCTTTCCTGGAATTTGATTACATGCATACAAAGGTAATTAAATAGTACTTGGTAACTCCAAGACAATTATGGTCATGCATCTAAAGAAAAGCTAAAAAGCTTTTGAATTATGGATCCCAAATCAAGTATAGAACGTATACATGGATGAATAAGCTATTATATTCCTCATCCCACCAATAGTAGATGCCAACATAATGAATACTCCAATGCATATGGAAGCCTAAAATCATAAATATTATAAATTTGTATAAATATTCAGCTAAATATTTATACATACTAACTAAATATGGTTTTTGATTATGACAATGATCTTCTTGTCTTATTTATTAACGGTATCATAATATGTTATTTAAAAAATTTACTAGATTTTATAAAAATTCTTCATATTATATGACATGTCATAATCATGTTAATAAGATGAAAATTATAAGATGTGATTTAAAAAATATGATCAACAGTGTGAGCATACATTTAATAAAAAATTAAAAGCTAATTTGGTATTTATCAATTATAAATTGTTATCCCCACGTTTTATGAAACAAAAGAAAAAATATCCCAAATGTTTAAAAAATAATGATCCCATTCATAAATTCAAGAGATGATGTTGTAATAAAATAAAATTTGAGGAAATATAATTATTATTTTTAAGTGATGAGTGTTATTGTAATTTTTGAAAATCTCAAAGGTTCTCTAATATTTTTCCCTTATCTTCAAGAGTTTTGTTAATTTAACTTGGATTGAACATATTTTCATATTCAAAAAGAATTTTTTCAGTTAATATTATAATTTTAGTTGGTATTTTTCATGTGTCATACCTGATTTTTTTTAAATATCTGATAAAACTTTTTTGTTACCTGAATAAAGCATTAGTTTTTAACGTGATTTTTACTTTAATCAAGCTTCAAGATTATATTATAGTCAAATTGCTTATTATATATGTTTAGTTGAATTATAATTCTGACTATGAATTCATGATAGATGAGCAATTTGACTAGTAAATTATGTAAATGAAGTTATCGAGTTGAAAATTTTGGACTATAATTTAATTTTTTTTTTAATAATATGACTATAAATTGAAATAAAATTATCAATTTAAAACGTAATTAAAGATAAAATTAAGATTTTACTCGTAACAAATGTTTAAATACATTACCCAATTGATACTAAATCTTGATGGTTTCTTGATTACCAACCATATAATGCAAGGAAGCTACAAGAAATCAAAGATAAGATATAATGAATTAGTATTGATTGTTAATTTCATATTATAAATAGAATAGACATATCTATTATATTTTATTGTTGAGAATAAATAACTTAAATACAACAATCACTCATTTTAATAATAATTTTGACTTATGTATAAACACATTTCAATAAGATTCTAATTTATATTAAATATGTGATTGATTTGAACTCTTACATCATTCATATTTTATAAATAATGAATAATTATATATATATATATATGGTACTGAAAGTATAATATAATTATGTAGGTATATATGTAGAGTAGGTGGTTTACAAAATAAGCCGTGGGAGCAAACCCAAATCCACCAAAGAAACCAAGGTCTCCAAAGAAAGGGAAGGTGACTCCACAAAATAACGTCAATGCTACAATATAGATTAATATTGATGAGAATGAGATTCGACTTAATTAAATGTTTATAGAAAGTACTTAATTTGAAAGTACTCTTAATCAATTACCAACATAAGCTGATCGAGCAATGAGTCTAAGTGCAATTCTAGGTGGATGTTTAGTTTTTTCATCATTATCCTCTCCAACATATCAAACATAGCCATGGCATATACCTGTTTGTACATTTTTAATTCATCTAAATTTAGTTTATAATTATTTTCAAATGTCTACCAATAATATTTTAATTTTACTTTTTTAATTGGACACATATGTTGTACTTTACCATTTCAGTTTTAGACAAATTTATTATCAAAACTATAGTTCAAACTAATTTTGAATAGATTAATTTTAAAATAAATTGGTCATTAATTAATTAATATATAAAAAAATTAGATGAGTAAATATATTATATTTGATATCCGAATTTAAATTTTTTATATATTCAAATAAATTGGTCATTAATTAATTAATATGTAAAAAAATTAGGTGAGTAAATATATTATTTATATAATATATTTGAGATTCGAATTTAAATTTTTTATATATTCAACTAAATTACATGTTATTGAGTTACAAGTGTATTGATAATTAGTTAAAATTAAATAGTTTTCTTCTTCCTTTTTAAAAAATAAAAAAATAAAATAAAAATCTTAAAACATAATTATAACCACAAAAATAACACCTTTGTTTACTTCATAAATTTTTCTTACTAAAAAAAGAATCTAACATATAATTTTATTTTGAATGTAATCCAATTAGAACTCATTAAATATTAAAACACTCTTTTTTATTATAAATTTTAGAAATTGATGTTTTTTTTTTGGTAATTTTCGAGTTTTTTTCAACATAATTATTGTTTAGAATACTCATCTTAATTTTTTGTGTGAAAGTAATTTTTAATAGATTAAATCACTTTTGAAAGTGTTTGACAATCTAAAAATTAATTCGGAACAACTTTGTTATTGTTAGAAGTGCCTTTATAGGACCTTAGAAGAAAAAAAGAAACATACCTTACAAAAGTGCATTCAAAATTTGAAAAATAGCATTTGTATTTTTAAGAGAAACAATTTTTGATACAAGATGATCCCATTTTAAATTAATTATGAAACTGTTATTTAAAATCACTTGTGATAATATTATTCCAGGTCACTCCTTTGAATTCTGATTTTTTGCTTAACTTGAAAACACTAATAAAAGTACTTATATATTTTTAAAAAATTTAAAAAACACTTCTCTTGGTTAGCGTTAAATACCAATTTTGAAATGTTTTGACACATCTATAACTTGGAAGTGTTTTCAATTTACTAGAAAACAATACCAAACAGGCCTTGAGCTCGCCAATGAACACAAAGGAATGTTGAAGATTTTCTTTTTCAATAACATATTACACAATCGCACTCACACGTTCATTTATATTGGATATGATTCGTGACCGAATAGAGCCCGAATTTATTAATATAATGTGTAAAGTTGAAGAAATAGTATTGCAATTAATTGTATTAAAATTAATAAAAGAGATTAAGAGAGCAAAGAGAAAAATAACCTCAATGACATAATTGTTGCTGCTAAAGAAACACTAGCAAAAGAATTGAAATTAGGAAGTTGGGAGAGAAAGAAATGGATAGAACCGAATATTAAAATCAAGTAGGATTGTCTAAGTTGTGTGCAATTCTCACTAAGTCATTTCCATGAATTTCTTCAAACACTTTCCACTTGTGACCATATACACTATGTCACACCCAACCTGCACTATCAATGGTTGTGGCAACACTATCCATGCTCCTAATTTTTGCCCAAAGGCATGTTGACCAAGGTTTAGGTATCGATCAAACCGAGTTCCCTGGACACATTCATGGAGTTGTATCATCTACCACATAGTGTTTAAAGTCAAGCACCAAGATAATCCCAACATCATTATGCCTGGTCCCTTGAAAATGAAAATGTCATAATATATTACTCTAGACTTTAGTATACTGTTTGAAATGAAGCCCAAAATTGTGGATGTTTTGAGTTTTGAATGAATATCTTTTCAAAATTGCGCTTTTTGCTATGTATTGGATATATATTTATATATGGAAAATGGTTACTACATAGATTATACCTGATTTTGAAACATTTTTTTGTCAAATCTCAAAAACATGTACACACTTTTAGAAGTAATATCTCACATTGATTTATGGATATCTTCATCCATTTAGTTAACATTTTAGGATTTAAACACTTCACACCTATTTAAGGCAGAACTCGTATTTATCTAACAAAGTAGAAATAATTAATGTTATATACCATCCCAAATAAGCCATGGCATTAGGCAAGCTGAGCACACCAGCACCAATAATAGTAGTGACACAATGAAATGTTGAGTACCACCATTTGGCTCGGCGTGATGCGTTCTCTTCTGTACATTTGTTGTCTGAAATCACTTCCTACGAGTATTGGAACACAATATATATATATATATTTTAAATAAAAAAGTTGAAATATAAAGAGAGCTAGGCATTAGGCATAGTGGCCTAAACTGTTATATTTTGCTCACCTTTGTAGGATGAGGAGGAGGAGAAGTAGTTGAAACCATTTTTCCAAGTTAATAAAGAATGAAGCTTTGAGTGTGTGAGTCCAGTGATAAAAGTTATCACGTATATAATGGTTCATTAGCTGAATTAATGTTACAAATAATATAGACTTTTAGAGAGAAAAGAAAGTTTTATGCCTTGTATTATCCCCATTTCTCTCTAATTGTCTTTGGTGCTTGTGCTTTTGGAATATTTTTGCCTTAACTTTTAGACTAACTAGTTAGAAAAGTGAATGCGGCAAATATTTTTAATAAAGCATTCAACATTTTAGTGCAAGTTAAGACTAGGGTTTTCAATGTGTTAGTTTGGGTCGGATCTAAACCGGACCAAATTGACTTATGTTTCAAATTGCCCCGAACCATTTCACTAGTTTTTAGTATGATTCAATTTAAGTATTACTCGTAGATTAATAACCTAAACTGTTAAATTATTTGAATAATAATTTAGATTGAAAAATATAAAAATATTTAAAAACAAACAAAGATACAGATAAAATTCGAACGAATCATGATCCGAATCAAACCAATATTGCAAATAATGAGACATGCATTGAGCTATTAATGACCCGTACTCGCAGAACACTGAGTTGTTGGGTCGAATTTCCATCCTTAATTCAACATGAGGAAAAAGAGATGCTAGCCCTTTACTGCCCATGTAGATAGTGATATATGAAGTCATAACCTAAAAATTTCTACCATTTTCAATCGTATTCTTAGCCAATAAATAATCATTAGCATGTTTTCAAATGTTCTCGGTTTGGTTTGCCATATTTCTATCTTACCATGCTAGCAAAAGACACGTAGTCTACTAGTTTTGCAAATATTAAAAATCTGTTGTAATTAAATAAATTAACAAAGAATCTCAAGAAAAAGAAAATAAAGAAAACAAAATCGTTAAAAGTGTCATAATTATATTTTAAAGAAAAAAATGTTAATCTTTAAATTACTTCATTTCTCTTTATTTATTTAAATTATAAATAATATTATTTAGTCTATTATTCTTATAAAAATTACAATTAATAGCAAATTATATTATCTTAATAATTCTTTTATTAAAATGTTATTATTTTTTTATAAGTAATTAAATGAAATTAAAATATAAGTATTTAATAATATTAAAATCATAATTAATATGAAAAATAATTCAATAAATATTCGCTTTTAATATTTGTTAATTGCTACATGTTTTATTTTAATATTTTATTAATTTTTAATTTTTATTAAAAATTAAAATATATATTTAAATAACTTTTTGTTTGAATTTATTATTATTTTTAAACTATTTCATATTAAAGAAAGCACACCATTGTTATGTTATAATAATAAGTTAATTACAAAATAAGAACATCTAAAGAAAATTAATTTTTAAAAAAAGAAGCTAATTTTTAAATAAATTCAACAAAATTAAAAGCTATCAAACCCCTCTCATGCAAAAGTCAAAAGTCATCGCATCTTCATGAAAACTCATAATTTGAATAAAGAGTTTCAAATATCAATAGAATTTCTCCCAACCACTAAACAAAGAAATATATAAGTAAGATTAAAAAAAGAATATACTTTAAAACTAACCACATATATAAAACTTTCTTAGTGCATTCAAGTAGATTATACAATTATATAAAAAAACCTTCTTTTTAGGATGACATGGAAGATTCTTTAGTCTACTTCAATAAACGACGTAAGGTTATTATTAAAGAAGAGTGAATCAATGATGGATATAGGGCTACTCTGGAGAAACATTTATTGTTGGTTGCTAGAAAAATAAGAGTTAAAGAGAGTGAGATTGAATTAGATGAAAATTAAGAAGAAATATATTTATTTAATTTTAAGTTTTTAACCTAGTGTTGTAAGTTGTAACATTTACGTGTTATAGTTTTTTTTTAAATATTTCGGACTAACGAGGTAGTTTGAACTCAGTTTGATTTTTTTCGAGATATTTGAATTGTTATGGATTTAATTCGATTCATGTTCGATCCAGATTCGATTCGATCATTCAAACTATGATACAAATTATTACTCTTATTTTTACTTTTTTTACCAATAAAATAACTTAAAAATATATTTTTTAACGAACCTACTAAAGAATCTCTTATATTTAAATAAATAGATTTGATACGGAAAATTACATAACACAAATTAAGAAAAAGAAGAATTTGGTTTCATAATATGTAACACCCACATGGTCGACTAGTGTTATCTGACATGTACAAGAACACTTTTTGATATTTATGAAAAACCTTGCTGATGGAGCAGCAAAGTTTGATCCTTCTAATCTCTTGGGTTATCTTCAAGGAATAGATCTCACCCTTGATTCTTCGTAAATTTGATTCCATGTGTTATATAAGCTAGCTACCCAATAATGAGAAGTATTGTTGGTAGGTGAAATGAATTGATCATGAAATCAATCATCACAGTTGTAGCTGGTGGATTTATAAAGATTAATAGTTTCTGGGATAATGATTAAAGCTTAGAAGATGCCTCGTATGTACAATGTTAGTGAAGAAATCCATGGCCTAACTCCCTCCAAAAGAGCTCTCAAAGAGGAAGGGTTGCCATACACTTATAAGTGCAACAGAAACCCAATGATCAATCAATGTGTGACTTCAACACTCCCCCTCACATCGATTTCCGACTGGGGATATGGAGCGCCTCCCTCTCACACCGGCGTAGGGTCCATCCCCTACAACCGGCCGGGTACCGATCGAGTCACCTGGCTCTGATACCATGAAGAAATCCATGGCCTAACTCCCTCCAAAAGAGCTCTCCGACCGAGTCACTTGGCTTTGATACCATGAAGAAATCCATGGTTTAACTCCCTCCAAAAGAGCTCTCAAAGAGGAAGGGTTGTCATAGACTTTTAAGTGTAACAGAAACCCAATGCTCAATCGATGTGGGACTTCAACACTCCCCCTCACATCGATTTCCGACCGGGGATATGGAGCGCCTCCCCCTCACACCGGCGTAAGATTCATCCCTTACAACCGGCCGGGTACCGACCGAGTCACGTGGCTTTGATACCATGAACAAATTCATGGCCTAACTCCCTCCAAAAGAGCTCTCAAAAAGGAAGGTTTGCCATATACTTATAAGTGCACCAGAAACCCAATGCTTAATCGATGTGTGACTTCAACAGTTAGTGCGGGTCTTGACTTCTTTTTCTCTTTTCAAGTGTCCCCATTAACTTTGATTGTCAAAGATGACTGAATGCTCTCACAAGACGGGTGAGAAAGAATGTTACTCTTTTTTTCTTTTTTAAAATGAAAAGCTAGTCAGTGCTGTTAAAACATATTATTTAAAATAAGTTATTTGGTAGTGACTTAGAGGACAAAATTAGAAGAGAAATTTTAAATAATAATCGTTCTTCACCAATCACTATATTAGTTAACTGATATCAAAATACATTAATTTAATAAAATTTTACAAACATAACAAAGAAATTAAAACATATAAATAATATAGTTATTTAATATATTTTCATTTTTAATCTAGTTAACAAAATATATTGATTTCAAGATCAATACATTTCACCTATCAACATAAGTTTATTTTTATATAAAATGAAAAAAAAAATATGTTTTTTTTTATAAAAAGAAAACTTTATATATAAGTAAATTATGACATTTAGTAATTCAATAAAAATAAAAGGGTGATAAATTTTAAAAAATGGTTGCTTTTAACTTATAAAATATAAAGTTATAATAGGTAATAAATTTATGTTCTAACGATATAATTAACTTATTTAAATATATAAAATTTATGTGATGTCAGTTCCAGTTATAAATGTGTTTTGTGTTATTGTAAAAAAAATGAAAAAAAAAGTTATAATAATTGAGTACGCATGGTATGGTCCTAGACTCAATTACTTTTAAAGATTGTATTCAATTAAAATTTAGAGAAATTTTAATAGATTTTTAAAGATTTTAAATATATTTTATTAATTTTTTAAAGAATTCTATATAAATTTAAGTATATTTGTATGAAATTTTTCATAGATTTCTAAGAAATTTTAATTTTTTTATCATACTCTCACTTTTTTACTATTCTTAATTATTTTATAATTTCTTAATCAACCCTTTACAATTATCAAAAATACTCACTGTTATTATTGTATTTAAAAAAAATTATAACATTTATATTTTTCTTGTGAAAATATACAAAGTTTAGTAAAGATGGGCATGCATTAACTAAAGAAGAGGCATGTAAGTAGCTTAACTTATGGTAAAAATTATTATCATGAGATCTTTAATTCCAAATAATTATTAAAAAATTTATTCCTTAGGTTAATATACAGGGAAAAAACTTACTCTCTACTAGAATTTTTCGTAATTTTACGGTTGGTAGTTAGGCTTAACAAATATAGAAGGAAAGAGAAGAAAGGGAAGTCAAGAATGTGGGAAAGAGAAGAAAAAAATATGAAAAAAAATAAAGAGAGTTAAAAAGAAAAAAAAAGTCTGAAATTTATTTTTAGTAGACTTTATTTATACATAAAACAAATGTTAAAATCTTCTTAAGTTTTTGATTAATTGAAGTTTTTAAAATTTATTTAATTTTTAATATATTAATACTTTTGTAAACTTTTAAATAATAATAATTGACTACACCTTAACTTGTATAAATTTCTAAAATATCTTAAAAAAAATTAATTGAATACAATTAATTTTTTATAAATTCTTAAAAAGTATTAAATGAATAAACATAAATTGTAAAAAACTTTTAATACATATTAAATTATACAAAAAAATCATTTGAATAATATCACATACATTTTGAAATACAAATCTTTCATTTCAAAATAACTTTCTTCATTCAAAAAACACAGACACACACATTTAAGCAAGCACATAGATTAGTCTTGCACAGAAATCAATGTGATTCATAAAAGGACTTGCAATGATGATGGCATTGAAAGTTTAGAACTACGGCTTTAATTTCCAAACAGATGAAGTTCATCTCTCTTGCCTTGTCTATTGGTGCCAATTTCCCCAGCTTAATATAAAGATGAATTATTTAGGATATCACAAATTTTTGATAATCTCAAATGATGTATTAGTTTATGATTGATTCATAAATGACTCAATATTGGTAGACAAAAAAATCATGCAAGTACCCCTTATAGAAGAGCCAATCAAATCTTAACAAATCATCTATGATTATCACTAATCTGTAATATATAGGGTACTAACTAGTAGATACTGGTTCAACTAAACTATTCATCTGGTGACTACTATTCTGCAGCATTATTTTGAACTAAACGTCCCTTACTCATCAGATGTCAACTTCTTTCTTAAGTCTAGGGTACAACGGTCCTAGAAATGACAAGGCACACTACTAGACTCATTTACAGATTATAAGTTAATTAGTTAGTTGGTTTTATAACTGACGCGTCAGTTGGACTTGTCAATTTAATGGTACCACGGAATATTACCATTATTTCATCTAAGAAAGGACACTATTTACATCATATATCAAGCTGAATCTCAACGTACGCCACATTTTATCATTTAGTACAATTTTAAGGGCCACATCGTTTGTGATATATTTTGAATTTGACATAGCATTTTCCTTTATTAAATTGCCGAGGTAGCTTAATGGCCTCATCAATGCCGCATGTGGGCTTCCTGTGCTCAGAGGGTATGAAACTCAGCTTTGCCCGAAACCCATGCTAATTTCATGCACTGAGATATTAAATCTATTAATGATATGTGACCGTACTCAATTCGCAGAAAGTAATAAAAATATTGCCAACTTAAGTTCTGCAATTATAGGATTTTTACCTAAACAAAAATTTTGCACAAGGTTACTAGTACCTATTGTCTTATAAGTCCTCGGTAGATCCATGACTGACAACTGATAAAAGTTTCTTTAATATTTTTCAAATAGTCTCATTCTTTTTATAACATAATTTCGTGTTTTTGACTACTCAACTCTTTAGCCCATAAAGCCACCACCTCCAGGCATATTGGGTGGCACTTGAGATGATACTTGACCTTGTGAAACTAACTGTGACCTTCCAGTACCTTGAATATAAGCTTGACCAATTCCTGCCCCAACCATTTGTTGCTGCTGTGTAAGTTGTGGCTGTTGCTGAAGTTGCTGCAGTTGTGGCTGCTGTTGCATTTGTTGCAGCTGCTGCTGTTGTTGCATCTGTGGCTGCTGCGACTGCTGCTGAAGCTGCTGCTGTTGCATCTGCTGGTGTTGTTGCTGCTGTTGCATCTGCTGGTGGTGTTGCTGAATCTGTTGGTGTTGCTGCTGCTGTTGCATCTGCTGCTGCTGCTGCTGCATCTGTTGCTGCTGTTGTGGCTGAGTAGGTATTTGTGGCTTAAAAACAACCATATCCTGATTCATCAATATGCTCAGCATCCCAGCAAAAACAAATCAATAAGCTCAGCTCATCTTAACTTAATATTCATGTCTTCTGATGAGCAGGGAACAAGAATCTTAAGTCAGGGCTTTGCATTCAAGGTTTTTTTCCAAATATTGGACCAGAAACATACAGAATTCTGAGTGCTTTAGAATCAAAACCAACTTCTACATGATGGAAGCTGATAGTAAAGGGATCTTTTTAGAAGATCAGACATAATTTGCAGATTGCTTTTGAACTAAGGAAACTTGAAAACTGGATATAAGAGCCCAGGGTTGATGTGCCATGATAAATACAATGAGAACATAATAGAGTTCAAAGTAGTCTTACCCCAGGGAAAAGCATTCCAATCAAGCGGCATGCTTTGTCGGATACAGATAGCAGTAGTGTCTGGGATGGCAATTGGATGACTGCACACTGCATTATCATATGACAACCAATATAAGAAATGATGTGTCACATTAAATTGGAAAAAAATTCTAAATAAATAAAAATCACCAATTCCCAAAATACACATAAAAAAGGTATGGTTGTCTAGCATAGGACTTACACTGCATTTTAAAACGTTTGTGAATTTTTTATTTAGAATTAAAAGAATCAGAACTGAAGTGTAATTAAGGTGAAATTTGCCCTAAATTTTATGCTCACGAAATTGGCACCAAGATTTATCTTGGACTCTTTGGATGACCCCCTGATCTGGATTGGACATGCATGAGGAAGATGACGTTTTATAGACTAGTAATAAATAAATAGAGCATATCATATCAGAGGTTAAAAAGGGAAAAGCTGAAACTGTCAAGCTAAGAATAAGAGTTTACTACTAGAAGAATTACTGAATATATAGGTGGAATTATGACCAATATCACCAATCTTAGTACGGTTCAAACATGTGCCCTTTTTCGAAGAAGCCATAGCATATAACTGGAAGCTCAAATTTTGACATGAGATTAGCATTTGATTCCAACGAAATGTTGCTCCTTTCTTTGTTCAAATTGTAGTAATATGACCTAGATTTGAAGTCTTTACTGCACTACAATTCCCATCTTTTTAACAAATGATATCCTACAATTTAACTTCAACTCATACTATGTTATTTTGGCAAGGATAATGTACATTTTCCCCATTTTTTTTCGCATTGTTCATCAGATAGCAAGTCAAAATGTGGATCATTAACTCAGCCACCAGAGGGGGAAAAATTGTTCAGTAGCTAAATGACAAAAATTCAGCAGGATTACTACATTTTACAATCCAAAGAACATAAAAACTTACAAGCTTCTTCTCCTGCAATTGGCCGAGGAACCCATGCTGATGCATTGCACGGAAAACTAGAAAATCTGCCTTTCCAACATATTGCCTGAAGTAAGATACAATAGAAAAGGAAAATAAAATTAGAAGTATAAACTCAGACGTCCATATAGAAACAGACAAATATGGATTATGAAATTCTTTTAAGAGCAGAATTTACTTGTTATTCATGTGGTCCTGAGATATAAGTCTAACTATTTGCATGACTGGAGGCCAATTTGCTGCAAGCCTGAAATGCAAACAAAGTAAATATGCAAATAAACAAAAATAGAGTGGACCAGCCGTAAAGAAAAATGAAATACTAGTCAAAACATGTGTATTATGTATTAATAAAGATCATAAATAAGTAATTACTAGTCCACAAATAGTTAAATAAAATCTGGATAAAATAATATACTAGCATTTTGATATTACAGATTGACAGGATAAGTACTTCAAGAATGACAAGACCATTTCTTCAAAGTATAGATTCTATGGGGATACCGGTTACAATTGAAGGACTACAAGTAAGTTGACAAAATTTAGATTATAAATGATCTTCTACTCAATAATTAGCGAGAATTTCATGATTTCATTACGTAAAAAAAAATAGCTCAGTTTAATTGGTCTTTATAATATGAAAATATATTTTAGCATTTAAATTTTTTCAGTTATCAAATACTTATTAAAAGAGAAAATTCCATCAATGGTTAACTAGCCCTAACCCAGGAGTTCACACGTACAAACATATATTTGTTTTTCTTGTAAACATTAGCATAGAATTTTCTATACTTACGTCTCAGAAGCTGAAGCACTCCTGTAACCCTAAAAAAAGTAAAAAATAAAATAAAAGTAAGTGGTAACAGGAGGTGAGAATATTATAATATAAGTAATAGATTGGTCAGAATGCATATAGCACATTAAGCAGAAGATATTAGATAGATTAGAAAAACTGAAGATAAAAAAGAAACAACAAGTGCCACTCAATTAAAAGTTATTTATTTCTTTAATAGAACAGAAAGCCTTTAAAAGAAAATTTAGTCAATTTAATCCTAAAAAGAAAGGGGGGCAAATGCCAAATGGAGACAAAGCATGAACATTGAACATATCTGAAAAGAAACAATGCTGATTTATTAAGGTCATTAACATACTTCAAGTTTGGTAATAAATACTGGTTCTCCTTGTCTCTGTCCAGATAAACTTCCCTGCACGTATTCAATGTTTCAAGTATAATCACATAAATCCATTTCAACATTGATAGGAAATAGAAAAATAGTGGTGGTTAAGTGAAGAATATTGCCAACTAAAAAACCACACATCCGACCTCAGTCACATCCTAACATATAAGAATTTTACCTCCCAGACTCTCACGTATTTAGATTGTGCTTGCTGTGCTGCAGTAGAGACCTGTTGTGAAAGTGGAATGCTAACTGCTGAGTTATTCCCAGCAAGTGATTGTAACCCAGACTGAACTTGTTGGGACATCCCTGGGGTAGGAATCATCGTGCCTGTCCCGGAAGAAGTAACAGATAAACCAAGGCCACTCATCATGTTCGGGTTCATGCCAATACCACTTTGAACCATTTGTCCTCCAAACAAATTTGCCTGGCTCATTCCAGGTACAGACTGACCCATACTGACACCTCCTTGGAGATTATTCATTGATTGTGACATGCCAATATTTGAATTTCCAGATACATTAGAAGTAGCTGAAGAAAATGGACCTATACCGGAGTTTTGTTGAAGAGCCCCAGACCCAGCAACTGATGTGATAACTGACTGAGCAGACGACAACATGTTTTGAGAAGTGGGCATAGAAGATGCCATTCCACTAGACATCATGTTTGGCACATGCATTCCCATTGCAGTTTGACCCATCGGTTGCAGACCCATAGAGCTTCCTCCAGTCAAGGCTGCAGAGTTCATCACTTGACGGACTTGAGATAGATTGTTTAGAATGTTCACGTGGGTTGGAGCAGGACCCACAGGACGCACGGGCAGTGACACTCCACTTACTATAGGTTTCAGGTCTGACCCATTGTCATTATTTGTGATCATTTCTTGAGAAGTCGAAGATGGTGGTGATGTTGGCAAGCTAGGGACACCTTGAGAAGTAGGATGGGGAACAGATGGAATGTGTGAAAAAGGTGGCCCCGAAACCATGGAGCTTACAGTGCTTGGTTCCTGAAGAATTATTTAACAAGTTAATATCTAGAGACAGATCTAGAGACAGATATCAGAGACAGAAGAAAAAAAGACACTATTCCAACAGAATAAAGCAAGAAAATCAATGGAAGAAGATTTATATCTTACAACTTTAATAGTAGTAGGAGGCCTATTTCCAACAGAAATTGGTTTCCGGTTTATCCCTAACAACAAACAGAATAATGTCAAATTTAGCAAAAGAAAGAGAAATAACAAGTAATTAGCAAGAATTAATTACAATAATTATAAGTATGCTACCATTATGACCATGTTTCACAATTTAGCAATTTGAAAAGATAATAAAAAACTTTCAAAACTTCTTCTTTCTCTCTATTCTTTTTTAATTACCTTTTCACACATTTCCTAATGGGGATTGTTCCAAGATTTGAGGGACGTACAAAGTATGATGCTAAAGCATTAATAAGTTTAAGTTATAAGTTATATTACATGGACTTTTCATTTTTCATGAAGTACCCGTGTCCAACGGACACGATATGGACTTGAATATGGATGCTTGACATTTCAAATTGGTGGACATATAAAGAAAAATGAAAAAAATAAGCATCGGACATCCAAAAATTTAGAACATTCAGTGTCCTAAAAAGTCTATGCAACATAAGTTAGAAAAAGCATAGTAGTAAAATAACACTTGAAAGATAGATCCACGAAAACCAAAACAAAAAATCATAAAAGGGTGACACTATTACCAAAATTATTTTTCGTTTAATGACAACATTATCCAACTACATTGACACTAAAATGTAATTGATTATAGGGATAAAATAGACAACTCAAACATAACTTTTGTGGCAATAACAAAAATCACAAAATAAGTGTTTGGCTTCAAAAATAGACCTTTGTAAAGCACAAAATAAGGAAGTTCAATTTACATGATCCTTAGGGTTTTCAAAACTCAATCTTAAAGATCAACCCCTAAGCTTCCTCCTTTAATTTACATACAATAGAAAATTCCCCTAGAAATTCAAGTCAAAGAATATAACAAATTTTAATATAAAACTTAATATTTTGATCTTAAAATATATTAGCTTAACTACTTCATTACTCCCTAAACTAAGAGCAATTTTATACATACATCTCTTAACTTTTAAAATATATAATTTAGTCCTCAATTTTTAAAATTTTACATATAGGTCCTTAAACTTTTAAATCATACCATTTAGGTTTCAAACAAAATTTTGAGACATATGTGTGCAGTTTAAAACTTTAAGACAATCATATAATTTAAAAGTTCAAGGACAAATATGTGAAGTTTTAAAAATTTGAGAAACAAATCCTACCTTTTTTTTAAGTTTGAGAACCCATATATGAATCTAATCAAAGTTTAGAACCAATAATATAATTCAGCGAAATATATATTACTTATTGTTGCTCTCTCTCATACAAGCTCGAAAATTTAAGAAAGTAGAAAATTGACAACGATGTACCACATAACGTATATTGCTTTGTTACATGTTCTCTTCATTCTTTGTGAAGTACCATGCCCAATGAAATATATGACATAGGTATATGGGTATGGTACTCAATACTCTAAATACATGAAAAATTATAGATATTAAGAAAAACAGCCATGTCCACCACCCAAATACATCCTAAAATGGACACTTCAAATGAGTCCTAAACAAGTCCATAGATTAATTATTACGCAAAACTGCTAATATTGGAGCAAAGAGAATTGTAGAAATATATACTTAGGTCTTGACAAAATACCAATTAGAGAATCAAAATTCTTGCCAATCAAAAAGTCAGATCAATTCTATAAATGACAAAAAATAGATTGACACATCATTTTGTTCTTCACCAAACATATGTAGTTCTATAAGAATGCTTCTTAAGGAGTTATAAGAAAAGAAACCAACAAAACATGCAAGGATGAGTCGATAACACCATGACAAGATGCATTAACATTAAAAATCTCATAAAGGATAAGAAGATTGATTGTTCAAACAACCTGATGGAGGCGGGTCAGCAACCGATGTAACAGGGGTTATGTCCATCTTTACAGGACCCTGATTTACAGGCAAACTTATCACTCCATTACGACTTAGAGCAGCAAGAGCCTCCAAAAAGTTATCTGAAATTAGAACAAGAAAATAAGGGTTTTTTGCATGATCAATGGCAGGATCAGCTGCTCGAGGATTGCGCTTTCCCTACATTGGAAAAGTAAACATTCAGTACTATGTCAGCTGGTAGCAAGGAATCTTTTAATTTTTTAACAAACAAAGCAGAATTTCCCATGGCAAAATAAAAGTTTTGGACATCATCGTGACAAGTTAATTAATACCATATTGCACCATCTATGTATGCAAACATCATTTTACTTAAAAAGCCACAAATCCCTTGATAGTTATTCATGCAATGATCTGAAAAGATTTTATTTATGTAGACGTCTTCCAGAGGCTAACTAACGAATCAAATTACACTAACATAAAACTAAGTATCGGGATCTTATTCATAAAACTTGGGGGCAATAAAATGAAACAAGAAGAAATTTTTCTATATTATTATAATTACCGTGTTGTATATGGCTCTAAGTTTTGGAAGCTGCTTTGGACAAATGACCGACAGAGAAACTGACAACTGCATAGCAAAACGTTAACATGTTATCATTTACGTGCAATTTTCAGGCTAAACAAACCACTACTCAATAGCAACAAATAATCTAACATAAAAAAAGTACCTGAGGAAAAAATTTAGCCAAGGTGTCAGCATCAGAAAGACGGCTTTCTATTTGAGAGTCCATGTTATCACTCTGCTCCAAGCTTTGTATTTGGGGTCTATAAATTGGTGTCGGCAAGGGGTAAGGATTATTTGCAGCAATAAGAATACAATGCTTTTGGTAATCAACACTCTGTTGAGTTGGATTTCCATTTTGAGGAATAGGGAACATCTGAATTGTTCATCAAAATAATTTAAGATTATAAGATCATAGAAATGAAGCTGATATGGTTACAGTCAGAAGTAACAAAAATATTCAACTTTGACTTTATCAAGAGATCAAATTGTTAACATTAAATTACAATCAAATGTAACTCTCACATTCTTTGCAGTTACACAAACCAATTTGTATTCGAATCTACGGACAATGGGTTTTTTCTTTCTTTCTTTTTTGGCCAAAAGTGGTTATTTCTGACTAGTAAGACTTTCAATAGGAAACATTCAAAAGAAAGGTATAGAAGTAGAATATTACTATTCTGAAACCATGAACTAAGAAATAGCAAAGTAGCCATAGAAGAACTGTACTGGAGCTCTTAAAATTGATTGCATCTATGAAAATAAAGAATTTGTGAAAACAAGTAGCACAATAAAGTATAAAGTTAATTGTTGTCCATGGAAAATAGCAATTCAAGCTTGATAGAGCTTAGGTTTCCATTTCTACAAATGATAAGTAGAAACATACAATAACATGAGATTAAAAGCGCAAGGAGAAAAAAAATTGTACGCATAATTATATGAGAAACAAGAAGATAAGCAAATTGAGAGAGTGGCCAAAATTTAGCAAATAAAACTTTATTGTATGAGAAACAAAAAGATAAGTTCTATTGAGAAACCCTTTAATATCCACGTCATGTCTGCACATAGGGGAATATATCGAGAAAGGAAACAAATTAATGCTATCACATAGTCTACCATGCAATGTTCACACCATTAATTTTTCGTAGCCTGCCTATCAGTCATCTTATAACTCAAGGTAAATGTTTGTTGCTGCTGCTTCTGAGAGATAAAAATTCAACAATGAAATAGGTTGATGAAGGTGTTCAACAGCCTCAAACACACGTATTTAAGAATACAGATATTCAGAGCACCCATAACATCTAGACATTCTTTTACATTCATTGCCCCAAAACAATTTAAAACAAAAAACACAAAAAAACTAATGAAAAGTTTAAATTAGTTGGCTCCATGTTCAATTCTTAAAGATGAAATCAGAAACATGGAACATAAATTAATGAAATTGTGACGGATTATATCTTAGATCAAAATGAAAGCCATCAAGAAATTTATGTCAAAGCATAATGCAGCATACCATTAGAGCTTCGGAAAGCCCTTCTGCAATTGCAGCATCGTTGAAACCACCACCAGAAAAAGGTATGGCATTAAGCCAATCCAAGAAATTATCCACATCTCTAGTCCAGCCACTCCTTTGTACAAGGCAACCTGCAAAATGTAAAGCACAATATAATTACAATAGCTTGTTAGCGAATTATGCTTATTTATAAGTGAGCTGCAACAAGAGCATCTAAAATATAATAATCAATGAATCAAGGTACAGTTAAAAGAAATCTCTAAGATTAGGAAACTGGAGATTTATAGGAGTGGCTCAACACAAAGTTCAAATATTCAGAGAATCAATAACAAAACTAGTTTATAAATTCTAAGAAAATCAAAATATGAAAAATCTCATTTTCAACTTAAAAGACCAAGGGAGAGAGTTGCAAATAAAATCGAGAATTTCTACTATGATTCTAAAATTCTGATTCAATTTTATAAAGGTAAAAATCGTTGCTCATTGAAAAAACCCATCTAGTAAATAAGAAATAATTGGATAAAGAAATGTCATGTTTTGTTCCTCAGATGAATTTGTTATTACTTTGATGCAAGAAAACATTGGATAGAAAAGAATGAGAAAAATGCATACCATAAATATTTCCATGAGTACTGAACGTGACCAAAGCGAACTCAACAATGGAATTTGAAGGCTTCTGTTTATTAAAATAAATTAATAATAAACATAGCAACAATAATAACAAAAGCAATAATTATAAGGATAATTGTGGGAAAAACCTAGAGCATTAAACATTAGAAGAAAAATAATTAGTTAGAATGCTATCATTTAATCCTCAATAAAGACAATAACCGAATTAGTAACTTCTAATATGCCCCATTTGGTCCCAACCTTTTGTTGACTGACCGATTTAGTCAACAATTTGATCCCAACCTTTTTTTATTGGACAGAATTATCCCTAACCTTTTCTAATGTGCTTCTCTGATTTCAATAAGAAAACTAAAGTTATAGAAAAATGAACTGTTGGTATTCCATATAGACGAAAAAACAACAAAAACACTGCAGACCTCCATTTATGGTTATAAATTATTGTCAACTTTGTAAGCCAACAACACTATCACAAGGAACATATTTAAGTGTGCAGGTCCAGCAAGTAAAATGGAAGTAGCACATAGAGCCTACAGCCATGATTGTTTCTTTTCATTCCTAATTTTTGAAGGATTAGGGTATCTGATTCTCTGATACAGACTAAGTACCTTTTGAATCTTAACGGAGGTTTAAAATGACTTTAGTCGTAGAATATGAACGGGCAACAATTTCACTTATCTACAACTTTCGGTTTTTTTATTTAAATTAGAGAAAGGCATCATGTGCACATGCCTTTTTCCCATTATTTCTAATGGGACTAACACATAGGTCACCTAATTGGTCAGATAAGAGAAGAGAGTGGGCGGGCCAAATTGGTCCAATTAAAAATTACAAGACTAATTTGGTCTAATTAGAAAAGGTTATGATGTAAGAGGTTAAGGGGAGATAGCAAGAATTCATCAAACACAAAATATTCAGTACAGCTAAAAATACACCTATATATGCTAAACTAAAGATAATTATGTGCCACACAATATCTTCTTTTTTATTTTTTAAATAAGAAACATTATATTATCTCAAAATATGTAATAAATACAAAAATACAAAGAGCGAAGAGGTCCTAACATTAAAACAGCAATACACAATGAAAACCCTAATTTATCCTACATTATTCTCCCCTACTCCGACAAGTTCAAAGGCCAAATAATAGGAATTGCTTCAACCATTCTGAGAGCTGCATGAGAAACAGCAAATGAGGAATGAAATCTTTCATTACCTATTATCATTTTAATGTTTGGATATTATAAGGTCCATGTATCCATATTTTTTAATCCAATGGTCAAGATTCATATTACATGTTACATCTCTCTTGAAGACACATATAGCAAGAAGCATATTAATCTGAAACTGATAGAAATACTAAGCAACTATAGGAGATGACTTCTAGTATGGAAAGTTGCATGCCGATCTCATGAATGTTCTGAACAATGACTTCATCCAGTAGACGTCTAGAGAGATCACATGCAATTATGAGAACTGAGTATCTAAAAATGCTATATTAAATGCATTTATGTGTATTGTTATATGTTTTGCAGGAAACACAGCCAAACAACAGAATTTTGTGTGCTACAATAGAGATGCCACTAAGGTCATGGCTAAAAAATTGTGTACCTGCCCAATCAACTCATTGCCACAGAAAGACCTGCATGAATGCCAAAATAAATTATAAATGGAAAAGAAAGTTAGTGTCATCAAATCAAAAACCTCACTGGCCATAAAAATGAAAATTAATGAAAATAAAACCACAATACACATTTATTTATAATAATTGTGTAAAATCAGAATTCACTCTTGTTATCTTCCATTCAAAGATACTATATATTTATATACAAAGCTAAGAACACTATTAGTTGATAGACATCTAATACACAACTAATATATTCAACTAGTGATAGACACCTAATATACAACTAATATATTCAACTAGTGATAAACACCTAATACACAACTAATATATCTAACACTCCCCCTCAAGTTGGAGCATAGATATTAATCATGCCCAACTTGTTACAAAGATAATTAACATGAACCCCACTTAAAGCTTTCGTGAAGATATCTCCTAATTGTTCTCCAGTCTTCACATATCCTGTAGAAATCAAACCTTGTTGAATTTTCTCGCGAACAAAATGACAATCAATTTAAATGTATTTAGTTCGCTCATGAAACACAGGATTAGAAGTAATATGAAAAGCAGCTTGGTTATCACACCACAATTTCGTTGGTACTGAAGTTTTAAGACCTACTTCATCCAAGAGATGATATATCCACATTATCTCAAACGCAGATTGTGTCATAACCCTATATTCTGACTCTGCATTCGACTATGACACAACATTGTGCTTCTTGCTTTTCCATGAGACCAAATTTCCTCCAATGAAAATACAATAGCTTGATGTGGATCTTCTATCCACTTTAGAACCTACCTAATCTGCATCTGAAAAACATTCAATATGAGTGTGTCCATGATTTGCATACAAGATACCACATTCAGGTGCTCCTTTCAAGTAACACAAGATTTGCTCTAACGCTACCCAATGATGAACTATTGGGGATGACATAAATTGGATAACAGCACTGACAGAATATGCAATATCTAGACGAGTCACGGTAAGATAGTTCAGCTTTCCAACAATCCTTCGATGTCTCTCAGGATCTTTAAAGAGTTCCCCATCTCTTGTAAGGTAGATGTTTAGAGTCATTGGAGCACTACAAAACTTTGCTCCTAATTTTTCTGTTTCAATTGGTAAGTACAAGACATATTTTCTCTAAGATAGAAAGATACATTTTTTACTCCTTGTGACTTCAACACCCAAGAAATACTTTAGCATCCTCAAATCCTTCGTGTGAAACTGAGTATGTAGGAAAGACTTAAGAGATGAAATTCCCATAGTATCACTTCCAGTAATAACAATGTCATCTACATACACAACTAAAAGAATGATATCAACTTCTGATTGTTTGTAGAACACAGAATAGTCAAACTTGCTTTTCATCATACAAAACGTTTCTATAGCTTGACTAAATTTTCCAAACCAAGCACGAGGACTCTGTCTCAAACCATACAAAGATTTATGGAGACGACAAACTTGCCTAGACTCCTCCTGAGCAACAAAACCAGGAGGTTGCTCCATAAACACCTCCTCTTGAAGATCACTATGAAGAAAAGCATTCTTGATATCTAGTTGATGCAAAGGCCAATAGCGAGTAGCTGCCATAGAAATAAACAACCGAACAGAGGTCAATTTAGCAACAAGAGAGAAAGTGTCAGAATAGTCCATTCCATAGGTTTTAGCATATCCCTTAGCAACAAGATGGCTCTTTAATCGAGCAACTGACCCATCCGGATTAACCTTAACTGTGAACACCCATGTGCATCCGATGACCCGTTTCCCTGAAGGTAAATCAACCAAGTCCCAAGTACCATTGTCATCCAAAGCATTCATTTCCTCTATCATTGCATGATGCCAACTAGGATGAGTTATGGCTTCGTGAACAGTTTTAGGGATAGAAATAGAATCAAGAGAGACAATAAAAGAGCAAGAGGAAGACGACAAGCAGTTATAAGAAACAAAAGAAGAAATAGGATAAGTACATTGACGTTTACCTTTGTGTAATGCAATAGGAAGATCATCGTTCAAGACTGGATCTGATGACGAAAGAGCAGGTGCAGGACATGAATCAGAAGGTCTATGTCTGGAGTAGACTTGAGTAATAGGAGGCTTGACAGGAATTGGATTAGAGACAGATTCAAATAATGTGATAGAATAGACTAACAAATCATCATCATCCCTCTGATGTGTAAGAGGAGGAGAAGACGAAAAATAGGGTGTGTTTTCCATGAAGGTAACATCAATTGAGACAAGATATTTGTTAAGACTAGGACAATAGCATCTATAACCTTTCTGGAGACGAGAATAACCAAGGAAGATACACTTCAAAAACTTGGGATCCAATTTAGTAACATGAGGACGAACGTCCCGAACAAAACAAGTGCTACCAAATATCCTAGGGTCAACCGAAAATAGTGATTTATTAGGAAACTAGATTTTGTAAGGAATCTCACCATGAAGAACAGATGAGGGCATGCGATTAATAAGAAAACATGTTGAAACTGTATCGGCCGAAAAAGGTTTAGAAACATTCATTTGAAATAATAAGACACGTACAGTTTCGAGAAGATGTTTGTTCTTACGTTCTGTCACTCCATTTTGAGATGGAGTATCAACACACGAAGTTTCATAAAGCATGCCATTTTGAACCATATAAGATTGAAACAAAGCTAATGTATATTCTTTGGCATTATCACTTCTCAAAGTACGAATGGAAACATTAAATTGAGTTTTAATCTCAACACAAAATGCGCAAAAAATATAAAACAATTCAAAATGACTCTTCATTAAATATAACCGAGTTACACGAGAATAATCATCCACAAAAGTAACAAAATACTTAAATCTAGGTTTAGACAAAATAGGACAAGGATCCCAAACATCAGAATGAACTAATTCAAAAGGAACACTAGCACGTTTATTAACTCTTAGATTTGAACTAAGACGATGATGTTTTACAAATTGACAAGACTCACAATCTAATGAAGACAGCTTACTAAACTGTGGATAAAATTTTTGAAGTAAAGGAAGAGATGGATGACCCAATCTACAATGTGCCTCGAAGAAAGAGGTTACACCAAAACAAGCACAGATTTCGATATTGGTGTGTCAAGAATATAGAGGCCTCCAGACTCATGTCCTTTACTAATAGTCTTTCTCATCATAAGATCCTGAAATAAGCAACGATCAGGAAAAAATGAGATGCAACAGTTAAGATTACGAGTAAGCTGACTTACAGAGATCAAATTAAAGGATAAGCTAGGTAAATGTAAGACAGATAACAAAGGAAGCAAAGGAGTGAGAGTAATTGTGCCAGACCCAAGAACACGAGATGGTGACCCATCGGCTAAGGTAACAGTAGAGGTGGAAGTGTGTGACTGAAGAGTAGAAAATAGACTAGAATTACCTGTCATATGATCTGTGGCACCAGAATCAATAACTCATTTGGAAGATGAGAAAAGAAGACACGCATTTGGTTTACCTGAATCAGCCAATTTTTTAGCAGTATCATAAGTGAATGTAATATGGACCGAGTGACCTCTCTGATGCTTGTACTGAAGCTTTCTACAATCATGTTTCGTATGTCCTGGTTTGTGACAATAGTGACACACAATATCTCCTGGGTCTTATGGTCGAGTTTCAAACTCTTGCGAGCCACCTCCTTTGTTTTTACTCATATAAGTTGACCGTCCAGGCTCATAATTATTATTTCGGCTGACCAAAGTACCATTTAATTGAGCAAGTGGGGGTGGAGTGTCTTCTGTACGAAGTACTCGACTAAATACTTCTTGTAAAAAGATCTCAGAACCAGAAAGAACATGTGACTTAGCAATCTCAAAAGCAGAGGGAAGACTGACAAGAAAACTCATAACTGCCATTTATTCCCGTTGGTTTTACTGAACCTTCACATCAGGGCTAAAAGGCATCAAACTATTGAGCTCCTTATAAGTCCTTTTAAATTCCATAAAATAATTCGTGAGGGATTGATCTTGTTTGTCTATACGATAAAATGATTTGTATACCTCATACATGTGAGAAAGATTTCCTTTACCAGAATATAAGAAATCCAAATAATCCATCAATTCCTTAACGAATTCACAATGAATGATCAAGTCAATTACATTGCTCTCAATAAAATTCCGAATCTGCAGAAATAAGCAGGCATCTTCTCTAAGTCATGTCTGCTTTGAATCATCTTTAGGAGGATCATTAGTCAAATGAGTATCTTTGTCGATACTTCTCAAATAAATTCGAATGGTTTTGCTCCAAGTCAAATAATTCGAACCATTGAGCTTATGGTCCGTGATTTTAGACATCACAGGCACCATATCCGTCACAACATTAGATTTCTTTTCAGCCATAACTCCTACAAACTACAAGGCAGCGAACAAACAAACAAACAAAATCCAACGAGGTCAACGACCAAACACGCAGCGAACAAGAACACAAAATTAGAAGAACCCAAACCGGAACAATCACAAAACGATGAGTGCCAAACCACCACAGATGATGTCGGGGAATGCTGGAGAGCAACACGAGGACGATCGGAGAAGACTGCTACAAGGACGCGCTATCACGTGCCAGTGCGTGGAAAGATGCAAAAATTTGTGATGGCGCGTGAAACCCATTCGCGGCTCGTATGGTGATCGGACTTCGGGGTTTGGTCGGTCGGTGACTGGGCTTCCTCCCTGTGCCGGTGGTGAGAATATTTTTTCACTCTAAAAGGCGCGTGGGATGATGGAAAAAAATCGCGGTGGCACGTGGAGCACACTTGCGACTCGTCTGGTGACCGAATTTCAGGGTTTGGCCGGCTGGCGGCTGGGCTTTCTCCCTGTGCTGGAGGTGAGAATAAATTTGCACTCCAAAAGGGTGTTCCAAGTTAGAATCCAAAAATGTACTAAACCCTAATTTGTGTTTATCCAAAATTAGACCCTAATTTGAATGGAAAAAGAAAAAGAATTCCCAATTTTGTAACCCAAATGCTCTGATACCATGTAAAATCAGAATTCATTCTTGTTATCTTCCATTCAAAGATCCTACATATTTATATACAAAGTTAGGGACACTATTAGGTGATAGACATCTAATACACAACTAAGACACCTAATACACACAACTAATATATTCAACTAGTGATAGACACCTAATACACAACTAATATATCTAACAAACTGAAATGGCCTCATAAGTACACATTGTTGCTACTATCTATGCACAAAAAGCATCAAATTTTGTCGCTTCGATTTATATGATAGGAATAAACCAAGTTTTCTTTTTAAAGATTCTTTGAATAGCATTAAACCATGTTATTTGACTTATTTTGTTTTTACTACGGACACTTTGAATGCATAGTAAGCCAACATGATGCATCATGTTAGAAGTTGTGAGGATACCAACTCTCCCAAAAGCGCATTAAGCCATGTTATTTGACTTATTTTGTTTTTACTACAAACACTTTGAATGCATAGTAAACCAACTTGATGCATCATGTTAGAAGTTGTTAGGAAACCAACTCTACTAAAAGTTTAAACTTTTGGAAGAGTTGGTTTCTAACTTTTGAGAGAGTTGGTTTCTCAACAAATTCTAACATGGTATCAAAACTGGAGCTCCTGTGTTCAAGGCTCAATAACCCAAATTGTTGAATTGCAAGTGTTTGACATGCATTATTCACAACACGTGGGGGAGTGATAAATGTATAAAAATATTGTTGGCCCTTCTCTCACTAGTTTATGCTTTTAAGAGAATTGGTTTCCTAACAACTTCTAACATGGTATCAAAATTAGAAGTCATGTGCTCAAGACCCAAAAACCCCAATTGTTGAATTACAAGTATTTGACATGCATGGTGCAAAAAGCCAACACTTGTGTGAAAGTAATAAATGTATAAAAATATTGTTAACCCTTCTCCCACCAGCTTAAGCTTTTAAAAGAATTGATAAAGTGAAAAGGAAAGCTCTGCTCCTTCTATGTAGAATACATCGGTACTACATAAAGAATCTATATAAACTTCGAAGTATAGCCACTTTCATGGCTTGCATTACTCAAAATCATACAGTGCCATGACTCCCTTCTTTCAGTTTGAACAGGTCAAATGGACTACAATACCACAAGATACATGATCTTTTGAAGGATCTATGGAGTTCACTCCTTATCATTATAAGCATTTTATAATTTATTCATTCCAAGTAATAAAATCCAAGACATGCCATTGGATTTCTTCATAAAAAATTTCTTTTATTAAACTTTCCAAAACATCCAAACACTGTCATAAATAAATGCCAATCCATTGAGGCAAGCACATACCAGATTAGCATCAGCCAACAAGCAACCTCACACTCCAAAAGGGAATGGTGGTGCATTGGTTGACCACTCTTTCTTTCTAGACATTATAGGTCACTTGTATACAGCCTATAAATTATCAGAGTCCTAATTATTGATTGATTTCAAAGTTAAAAGTCTCATTTCAAAAGTGAATGCGTTAAAAAGAGAATAGTTTGATTGGATTCTGGAAGAATTTTAAATGTCATATTCAGTACGTATCAGACACAAGCTTCCATACAAAAGAAATAACCCAATTAGTAAATTAAGAATAGACACTTTCATTAAACCGGAAGAAATTTTTCCATTAGTTACTTTATCTGCCAAATCATTTCAACCTGCATAATTCAAACTGTAAAAAATATATTTGCCAAACCTTTTTCTATTTTTTGAAAATCGAATTAGAAAATGACCCCAAACTGTCATAAACCATTGCCTATTCAAAGTAAACTAATAGTGACTAGTGATCTAGTGACCTAGTTTGTTGACACTCTAAGGGCTTTGATTAGAAATAGAGCAAAAGATATGTTAACCAGTGGACTCCAACTAGGTAGAATTTCTTTCACTCGATTCAAAGTCAATTTTCATCAATTTTAAAATTTAACAACGTTTAACAATCGTCAATATGTCTCAATAATGCATTAAAAACAGCTTCTCGTAGATTGAATACCAATTTTTACCATCCCTTGTAGAACACAAACCACTAAAAGATACAGCATGGTCCCAGTTTTGGTGACTAAATGTAATATTTTAGCTTGCATCAGACAGGTTCCAGTTGCAGTTCAGCAGTACAAGCGGAAGAAGTAACTCACTAACTCCCTATAGGGCATGAAAATATAGAGGTATCAGGTCATCAGCTAAAAGAGCCATGATTTATTTAGATACCCTATACGCAGGGAAAGGATGGTTCAGAAAACTGATGTCTTGATACAATATGGTTCTTTCAAACAAAGAGTTGCTAAGAAAAGCATATTACGGTTGGAAATTGACAATATATGAATGCCAAGCCAGTGAAGTAAATGTGGAAACATGGCCTCACAAGCTTTTAATTCTTTGTAGAATTAACTGCCTATGCAAATTTAGAAACTGCATAATTCTGCAAAGAATAAAACCTTGTATGTCAAATCCACACAAGAAAAATAATCTGCTCTGGAAAGTGGAAACATAGTATCCTCTCAAAATCCAGATAAACTATGACATTTTGAGCTTTTAATCCATCCATTTACCACTTGAGGCAAAAGAAAAAGGCATCTTTATACTAGTATATATATCAAATTTAACTATCCCAAATTCCAATAACAAGCCTATAAGCATTTTTCATGTCTAACCCTTAATTTTAGCCAGATAAAAACACAAGTAATTTTTTCATATGTAAAAGACAACAAAAGACTATTAAAGCAACACAACCCAAACCCTATTTGCAACATTAAAGAAAAATTGTAAAAGGGGACACAATTCTGTAAACCGCCATGAAACATATGACCAGATAAAGCCATCAATGGAACATCCTAATAAGTCTGGTATCTTATTACACATCAAAGTGGAAGTTGACATAGCACTGTACAGAAAAGCACGTGAGACCCAAGTCAAACTATTAAAGCCAACTCCAAAACTAACAAACTCTAATAAATTCAGTTCGGGCATCATATGCAGCTGGAAGCGAATTTCAACAACATAAAATTAGGGTTTTGAAACATGATGGTTCCACTTCCACAATTAGGTAGACTTTTTAAATTCCTTTTACATGCCAGCAATTTCAAACTTAAATTGAAATCTTATAATCAAACTCAGGACACGGATGGAATATCTTTCTGTCACGTAAAGCATCCTAAAATAAGCAGATATAATCACATACACAATCAAAACAAACCATCCTCCCAATAACAACAATAAAAGAAAAAAGAAACTAAAGCCCCTTAAGTCAAATAGCACTCAGATTAAGCTAACATTAGCAACATGTAAGACGGCAGAAATTAAATATATTTACCTTCCCTCAGTTTCACGTCAAACAACCAAAAAATCCAATCATAAATAAACACAGGAAAATATAGCAAAGAGTCTGAAAATTTAACATTAAAACAGAGGGAATCAAATTTAAAAAACTGATTATTTTCACCAAAAACCTGATAATCTTCTCAAGGTAATCAGAAAGAATGGTTTGCCAATAAGGTCCCATAGCGGCGGTGACATCGACAATCACAATCAACTGCTTGTCCGCCATTGCAAAAGCCCTGCTGTAAGAGACAAACAAATAATCTTAACAGAAACTGGCAGAAATAGGCGAACAAAACTTTGCTATTCTTCTTCAATGGAGTAAATGCATGCGAGAGTCACGTGACTGGGGAATAGGAAATAGGCGAGAACTGAGAAGGAAAGGGATCAAAGAATTAGGATTGGAATATTTATAAGGAATTTCTCAGTGGAAGTCAGACTTACTGGTTGTGGTTGAAAACGGAGGAGGAGATTCATAGCCCATCCACTTTTGGTCTTCCAGTTATGGCAGTTTGGCTCCTTGCTTTTAAGCTGTCATTTCTGCCGGTGGTCTCATTTGGGCAATTTCATCGGGAAATATGAGAAAATAGGCCGATAATCCAGCCCAATTAGTAAAGTTGTCTGAGTTTTTTTCTTTCTAATACACTTCAATATAAACGCATTTTTATAATATTATATAACACTAATACAACTAAATTCTACAACGCTTGCTATTATGGTATTTTCTGCCCAAGCTTTTTTTGTATTATGTATTTCTATTATTTATAATATTTATTTATTTATTTTTAATCAATTAAATTTTTTATTAAATTCTTGAAGAAATAAAAAACTTATAAATTTGAATATTTAACGTATAAAGTAATGGTAAATCATTGGATATAAAATATGTATTTAATTATAATTTAAATTTAAAATATTTAATACTTTTAAACTAATATATATTTATATATTTGTTGAATTTATTCTTGTGTTCTTTGTGTTTATCATTAAATTATTGATATTAATCATGAAAATGATGTGTATTATGTTATTCAATATCAAGATAAAATTTTTCAAATAATTTTAAAAATATTTTATGTATCTTAATTAAAAATACTAATAAAAAAATAAAAAATAATAATCTAAAGATATCAAGATGGTGGATTATGCATGTTCTTTTATAGTGTATTCCTAATGTATATTCTCCCGAACTATAAATCAAATCACTATGGCTTTTATTATTGCGTTCTATAGTTGCTTCCATGCCTCGGTCCTAATCTAAATTTCATGTTAATATGTCATGAAAATTACAATACAATTACACCATAATCTCCTTTTCTGGTATGTAAATGAAAAAAAATATCAAAATTGCTCTAATATTACTCAAAATTTGTACTACAAAAACAATATAGTAGAAAAAAATTAAAAGGAATATTTAAAACAAAGAATGCATGCATGATTTCATTTCATTACTTATATAAAAATTGCTTCATATTTATAGTCTTATTTTTTTTGTTTTGCTTTTTTTGTCTCATTTTCTTTCTAAATTTTACTTGTTTTACTACTTTTATTTTTTAATGTTACTTTTTTTTTTGTAGTTTTTAATTACTAAGTGGATATTTCAAAAAATAAAATTGCAAAATAAATAAATAAATAACCAAATACAATTATTTCTTGAAGATATTTTTTTTCATATCACAGTTATACATTTATATACCTAAATATATGTATAAATAATTATCCGAGTTTAAACTCAAACACACTTAATGCTCATAATCAACATATTTTATTAAATTATAAAATATTATTATTTTTTAAAAGTAATAATCAATAGTATATTTTGATATTTTTAAACATGTATTTAAATTAAGATAAGTAGAAATTCTTAAAAAAAATCATATTTGAATGATAATAAAAAAAAATAAAGAAAAAAAACCATGTGTAATTTTATGTTTGACTTGGATGTTAAAATAAAATGAATTAAATTCATTGTATTATTATCATGAAAACTCATTTCTCTCAAATGTCTCGTTAACCACGTGATCACCTTGAAGTACTCTTTTTTAAACATAATTATATTATCATTTATTCTTTTCTTTTTTCTCATATTTTTTATTTGTTACCTCCATTGAATTTTTATTTTAGTTTGATTTTACTCTATTTTGAATGTTATAAATGTTATTTATAGTTTTACATAATTTCAATTCCGTTGTTTAAACAAATATTTAATAGTATTACTATTTTTATTAAATTTGAATTTTATTATTAATAATGTCTTTTAATTTTTAAAAAATATAATTATACCATTTAAAATATATATTGTTAAAAATTTAGGTCTAACTCAACCCAATAATATCTCATTGAGTTAAGTGTTGCTTAGGCTTATAAGCAATTTTGTTGTCTTGTTCCTAACCGATGTGAGACAAAGATACTTAACAATCTCTTTCCACATAGCAGAAAAATGTGGACATAAACATCACGATGAGACTTTGGTAGAGCTCAGGGTCGAAGCATGTTAATAAATCATTAATGGTATATTAGTTGTATATAACTAATATACTTTTCCAAAAGTAGATTTCTATTACTTGTATTTAAACATGTATTAGTATTCATTGTAATTGTGTGATTGTAAATACAATTCAATATATTTAATTTGGTATCAGAGCGGGAAAGAAAAAAAAAATTCTTACCAGTTTCTGAGCAGCAACGCCGCCGCCAGTTTTTTTAAAGTAGTGTCGTTAATCTTCTCGCACTGTTCAGTTCATGTCGCAGTTGTAGATCCGTCGTCCAGTCTGCGTTGTCCAGCTCGCGATGTTCAGCCCATGTCATCCATCTCTGTGTTGTCCAGCCCTGCGCCGTCCAGCTCTACACACCACCCATACGCCCTCCAACTCGGCCACCCATGCGCGCTGTCTAGCTCGCGCACCCCTGCGCGCCGTCCAGCTTCACCCCTCCATTCTCTGTGAGTCTGCATAGCTCCTTCACTGCTCTGTTCAATTTTTAAAAAAAAAATTTGTTCTCAGAATACGAAGCCTCTACTTATCGGCCCTAATTTAGCCCTTGCGTCGTTCAGTTTTTTTCCCTTTTTAGTTTTTTATCGTTCAATTTTTTCCATTTTCAATTTTTAAGCTCAGCCATAATCAGCCCAAGCCCATCAGCAAAAAAAAACTTATCAGCCCAACCTGGCCCAAAAAAAATCCAAAATATTTATTCCTCTGCACAATATATTTTTTATTATTATTTCAATGGAAGATTCAAGACAACATCAAGTTTCTAGAATTCATGAAGTTCCAAATTTTGAAGCTTCTGTTAAGAGTTCAGAAATTGGTTCTTTCAGGGGTACTAAACTTAATGGTACAAATTTTCGAACATGGAAAAAAGTTATGTTTGTTTATCTTCGTGGGATGCATAAGATGGGACATATATCTAGATCAATCATGGCTCCTAGTCAAGATGATATAGAAGCCTATACTAGGTAGGAAGATGATGATGGCTTTGTCATGTCAATTCTATTTAGAACCATCACTGATGATATATTACAAATGGTGGAGGAATGTGAAACTGCTGAGGCCATATGTAATACCTTAAGTAATCTTTATACAAATGAGTCTGACTTTATTCAAGTTCATGAACTCATATGCAAAGCTGCTAGCATGCATCAAAATGGGCAACCAGTATCTCTTTTCTTTACCAAGTTGAAAAATGTATGGGCTAAAATTGACCAGAAACGCCCGTGTAAAATTAAAAATCCAGAAGACCTTCTGTGGTACCAGAAGAAGAAGAAGCTTGAACGAGTACATGCCTTTTTAAGAGGCCTTGATACAAAACATAATAGTGCTAAAGGTGAATTGCTTCGAATGTCACACCCTCCGAGCTTGACTACTGCCTTTACATACATCCGTAAAGACGAATCTCAGCAAGAGAGTCTTCATCAGGCACATGTTGAGGTATCAAGCCTAGTCATTCAAGCCAAATCAAAGGCGCCTTTCTTCCAACAGCAAAATTCAATTCTACTTCATAAGTAGGGACCTCCACCAGGTTTTGCACATCGCCCTCATTCTCCCTGCTCTTATTGCAATGAACAGGGGCATCTTCGTGAGACTTTTTGGAAACTGTATCCACACTTGAAACCAAAAGTAGACTATTATGGAGCAAAACGACAACATGGGCATCGTTCTAAAGCAAAAGCAGTTGCAGTGCAAATTGTCCAAGAACCAGACTATTATGGACAGAATCATCCTATGGAATGTGGAGGTATCCCTATAGCTTCAATAGCTGGTCGTGGTAAGATTGGTATGACCTTCAATGTTTCTCACTCTGTTGGGTCTAATACTTGGATTATTGATTTTGGTGCATCTGATCATATGACTTATAATAAATCTTATTTTAATGAGTTATCTCCCCCACCAGTGTCTTATGTTACGAATGCTAATGGTGAGGTCTTTCCTGTCTTAGGAAAGGGGTCAGTTTATATCACTCCATCTTTATAGCTCCATAATGTTTTATATGTACCTGACTTATCTCATCACTTAATATTTGTTCCACAGTTGAATATTGAGTCTAAATATTTTGTAACATTTTATCCTATGTATGTGATTTTTCAGGATCTTCTTACCAGGGAAATAATTGGTCGAGGGTATCTGAGGGGCAGATTGTTCCATTTGGATCAGAACTACGAAGGGGAAAAACCAGGAGCACGGGCACGCATTGCATTGACTTCTAGTTCCGATAATCTAAGTAAAATTTGGTTGTGGCATCGCCGCTTAGGGCATCCGTCTTTTAGTCTTATGAAAAAAACCATGCCCACTTTATTTATTGGTATTAGTGAGATTGTTTTACATTGTGAGACTTGTGTTTTGGCCAAGAGCTATCGTATTACTTATTCTCCTAGTATTTCTAATAAAAGTACTATTCTTTTTGAATTAATTCATTCTGATGTTTGGGGACCATCTAAAGAGCCCAATATATCGGGTATGAGATATTTTGTTTCGTTTATCGATGATTGTACAAGGTTATCATGGATTTCTCTTCTTAGAACAAAAGATGAAGTTTTTCAGTTTTTTAAAATTTTCATACCTTCGTTCAAACACAATATAATGGCATCATTCAGATCCTCCGTTCTGACAATGGGGAGGAATATGTTAATCATGTTTTTCAAGATTTTTTCAAAACATATAGGATTATTCACCAAACTACTTGTCTGTGAACACCGGAACAAAATGGATTATCTCAAAGAAAAAATGGTCATTTACTTGATATGGCTCGTGCACTCTTATTTAGTGCTTATATGCCAAAATACCTTTGGGGTGATGCTGTAAAAGCTTCCGCCTATCTCATCAATCGTCTCCCTTCTAGTGTCCTTAACGGAAAAATCTCATTCCAAATTCTCGCATCTTACGTCTCCTTATCATCCTTCCATAATCTTCATACCCGTGTATTTGGTTGTGTTACTTTTGTGCATGTTCCTAAAAATAAAAGGTCTAAATTAGATGCCCGGGCAATTAAATTTGTTTGTTGGTTATGGAAGTTATTAGAAAGGGTACCAGTGATTCCATCCACCGACCAGAAAGTATTATGTCACTATGGATGTTACCTTCTTTGAGGACATGAGTTATTTTTCCTCACCTGATACTGCTCGTGAGGGGGAGAATACATATTTTGAAGAACTGTATCATGGAGAGGGGGAGGCATTAGAAGAATCACCAACTGATGTTTCAATAAGACCAAATGAGACTCCTAATTCATTGGATCCAGTTATTGCAGAAGCAGATGCTTCAAGTATTCATGCACCAAATTCACTTACAGCAAATGAAGTTGAAGACACAACTGTACCATCAGGCATTACTCCTACCCCTGATCAACAACTCCCTGGTATTGAAGGTCACTCATATGAGGTATGTACACCTACTGATACTAATAGCATCGAGTCTAATGTTGGACAGTATGTGTTACCAAATAGGTCTACTCGAGGTCAACCAGCCAAAAGGTATGAACCAAATATTCATGCAAAATCAAAATACCCAGTAGCCAATTACATGTCCACTAAAAGATTATCTAAGTCATATAAATCATTTGTGAATCAAATATCTGGCGTATCAGTACATAACAAAATGCAGGATACGTTGGGAGATCCAATATGGAGAAAGGCAATGGCTGAAGAGATGGATGCGTTAAAGAAGAACGATACTTGGCAACTTGTGCCATCATCACAAGTAAAAAAGGCAATTGGTTGTCGATGGGTGTTTACTGTAAAACATAATGGTGATGGATCCGTAAATCGGTATAAAGCTCGTCTTGTAGCAAAAGGGTTTACTCAAATGTATGGTGTAGACTACGATGAGACTTTTGCTCATGTTGCCAAAATGAACACTATTTGGATTTTGCTCTCACTTATTGCTAACCTAAACTCGCCACTTCGGCAGTTTGATGTCAAGAATGTGTTTCTTCATGGAGAATTAGCCGAGGAGGTGTACATGAGTCTTCCACCTGGGTATGTAGTTGATTCTCTTGGTAATTTTGTATGCAAATTGAGGAAGTCTTTGTATGGCCTCAAGCAATCCCCTCGAGCCTGGTTTGAAAGGTTTTCACAGTTCATGCAAAAGGTTGGTTACAAACAAAGTAATTCAGACCACACTCTATTTCTCAAACATCAACGAGAGAAGGTAATAACCCTAATCATTTATGTTGATGATATGGTAATCATTGGTGATGATACTATTGAGATGGATAAATTACAAAGACAGCTAGCCTCTGAATTCGAGATGAAGGACTTAGGTGAACTAAAGTACTTCTTAGGAATTGAGGTAACTAGGGGAAGAGAAGGAATATATCTGTGTCAGAGGAAGTACATTATTGATCTGTTAATAGAGATAGGTATATTGGATTGCAAACCTATTGTCACTCCTATTGAGCAAAACCATTGTTTAGTAGAGTATCCAGATCAGATACCAACTGATCGAGCTCACTATCAGAGATTAGTTGGACGTTTGATTTACTTAGCTCATACTAGACCAGATGTTGCATATGCAGTAAGTGTGGTGAGTCAGTTCATGCATAATCCACTTGAGAACCATATGTTTGAAAATTTTAAGGTATTTGAAATCGGCTCCAAGAAGGGGAGTAATGTTCTCTAAACATAACAATCCTCTTGAAGTCTGTGGATTCACATATGCAGATTGGGCAGGGAGTATTACAGATAGAAAGTCAACATCGGGTTATTTCACCTTTGGGGGAGGAAATTTGGTTACATGGAAAAGTAAGAAGCAGAAAGTTGTGGCACGATCTAGTGCTGAGACCGAGTATAGAGGTATGGCTCATGGAGTTTGTGAATTGCTGTGGATAAGAACTTTGTTATTGGATTTGGGTTTCGAACTCAAAAATACTATGTAGATGTATTGTGACAATCGGGCAGCCATTGATATATCACAAAATCCAGTACAACATTATCGCACTAAGCATGTAGAGGTTGATTGTCACTTTATAAAAGAGAAGTTAGATGTCAAACTTATTAGTTTTCCTTTTGTTCCCACAGAAGAACAGCTTGCAGATATGCTTACCAAGAGAGTTTCCAAGAAGTCATTATACGGTTCACTAAACAAGTTGGGCATGATCGATATCTATGCGCCAACTTGAGGAGGAGTGTTAATAAATCATTAATGGTATATTAGTTGTATGCAATTGATATACTTTATCAGCTGTATATTAGTTGTATGCAACTAATATACTTTTCCAAAAAGCAGATTCATATTTTCTGTATTTAAACATGTATTAGTATTCATTGTAATTGTGTGATTGTAAATACAATTCAATATATTTAATTAAGCATATAGAGATCAGGAACATAGTTATGATATTATGTTATAAACTCAGTCATAACTCAACCCAATAAAATTTCGTTGAGTTAAGAATTAGTTAAGTTTAACTTATAACCGATATGAGATAAAGATACTTATAATCACAAAGATATCATATTTTTTTATATTTATTTTATATATTTTTACTATTAAAAAATTAATATTTTATTTTATTTTATATAACATTAAAATAAGTGTTGTTCAAATTGAGTTACAACTATTTATATCATTTAAATATTAAATACAGTTAAATTACAACATATTTTTAGGTATTACATTTTGTTAATATAAGTTTAAACAATGTTAGAACTTGAGTTATTACTATTTTTTTTGTTGATATACATTCAAATCTATTTTTGGGTCTCGTATACCGTTGATATTCTTCGACCGATTCCGTCATTTAAGCTTATAGTAAACACGAGCGCTGACTTAAAACACAAAGACTTGGACGATTGCCGTAGGCTTGGAATTGACACATAGAGACGTGTTTTTTGATGTTGCTGATCACGTGGCTCTGTGAAACGTGGGCATTGGACTACTCTTTGGACCCTCTTGGATCTAAGATATTGCTTCATCTTTTCCCCTATTTCATTCATACTTGGGCAATTAAGAACTAATTGAAAGTTTAAAACGCATTTTGTCTTGAGAAAAAGGAAACTTTTACCTGTAGAGAATTTTAAATTTTTATTTTTAACTTATATATGAACGAAGATTTAATGTAATGACACACTTATCATTTTTTAATAATTTGATTATACAATCATAATGAAAAAAAGTTTAATAAAATATAATTTGATAGTAGTTTTATAAATTAATTCAACTAAAGAGTATCCCTAAAAGGATCCTAGTTATTACTAAATGACCTCACATTATTTAAAAATTTGAAAATGGTTTTGACATGTTTTAAACAACTTCCAATCGATTTTAACATATTACAATATTTCAATCGATTTAAAACAAAACAAAAAAGAAATTAATCCACTTTTACTTAAATAAATATTTAAAAAATATTCAATAAAATAATATATGAATTTGTTTAATGGATAAATTCATATTTATAATACACAAAAGTAAGATTCCAACGGGTAGAAATTGATGTGATAATTTTTAATTATGATACTTGGTTAAGATAATATAAATAACATTTATTTAAATAATAAATAGAAAAATATTTATTTATATATAATTTATTTCATATATTAAGTTACACAAATGAAATAGTTATAATTTCAAATTCTTGTAATAAATATAGAGTGACACAGTATAAAAAAAGATAAATTTGAATGTTAGTTAATTTATATATAATATAGATTTATACATGCATCCATTATGGATATCAAATATCTCTTTAAAGAGAAGCCCGATTCTTTCTCTCAATTCTAAGTCCAAATTACCAAAGGCATTTATGGAATGGAGCTGCTGGGTGTCCCAACGTAAAAAATGAACCCATGTTTTATTATAACAATACCCTAGCCATTTCTTTTAAACGACTACAACCATATCACCGTAATTATTTGGGCTCACTTCTTGCGTGTAAAGAAATTACGTGGCATTCATTATTTGCATGCAGTATCACGTAGAATAATATAATAATTTTTTATTTTTAACATTCAATATCTTATTATAAATATAATAATTTAAATATATTTTTATTAAAATAAAAAATATATATATATATCATCATTTTTTTAACTAAAAATAAATATTAATTTAAAAATAACTAAAGTTATATTTTATTGTGCATGCAGTATCACCTAGAATATAAATTCTAAATCGCCTTATTCCTCCTCCATAGGTAAGTTTGGCAGGATAGTCGGTACAGTGCAGCTATGGTGCTCTGAAGTGCACTAGATATTTATGCTTGGAGGTGTTGTCAGACTAGTAAGCTACCTTAGTAGGTTGTTACATAGGTACCTAGCTACGTATATGGTATAATTATATTCCTCTCAAAGTTTTTATTAGCCATATCTCTAATTATTTAAAACTTTTCCAATGCTTCCAAATTTTCTTTTGTTTATTAATCTGGTAGTTTCTTCTTTAAAAGAATCTAGAATAAAACGATTGGTTACATGGAATCTTATGATTTTTGGAAAATTTTAAAAAATATATATCTTTAAAATTTATAATAATAAAAATAATATTAAATAAATTTTAATTAAATAATATTTAACTTATGTATAAATAATAATAATTTAATTTGAACATTCAATTAGTCCGTATCAAAAATAAAATGATACCTTAAATTTTTATAATAGTAAAAATATATAATTTTTATATTTATAAATTTTAAAATTGTTATTTAAATTTTTTTTTAATATTAGACTATCTTTTATCCTCCTTTTAACTTTTTTTGTTTTACTTATTATTATTATTATTATTATTATTTTGTTTTATTTTTGAAATATACCTTTCTTTCTTATTCATCGCATGGTCGGCTAGAACTTGAAGATAAGTTAAAAAAATCTTGTAAGAATATATTATTATCACAAGATTACTTGATAACTTAATTAAATTACACATTTTCTACGTTGATAACTTTTACATTAAAAATATGCCCTAACTGCCCAGAATAATTCGAATATTCTTAAATAGACTTATAAGATGGGACTGGTATGTCTCATTTAATTATACAGGGAACTTTGTTTTCTTCTTCGGAAAATAGAAAGATAAATATCGGTTCCAACGACACAGCATTATACTATAAGCTTTTTTAATTTGTTTAAACATAAATATTATTATATTAGGGTCGTATTTCTAAGATCCTGAATGCATCCACGTTTCACAAATAATAATGCTGGTTGCTAGTTGCTACTGCTAAAAGTAAGAGTAATAAGTATTATTATTAGTATATAAATTTATTAACGTATATCTATTTAATAGATTAATAAAATTTATGATAAATTAACTTAAAACATGTGTATTATGTAAAATAAAATACGAAAGAATTATAAGAGAGCTTAATTAAATTTTTAGAAATAGTAAAAAGTTATGTACAGGTGTTTTATTAAAAAATCATCTTTTGTTGATATCTTTTTTAAAAAAAATTAATAAATATAGAAATGTGTGTGATTATTATTTTTAAAATTGTAATATATTTTTTCTTGTAAAACTTAAAGCTAGATATTTATAATTAATGTTAAAAACATTCACTCACTTTATTGGTAAATATTATGAAATATCCCAAATAATAATAAAATATCATTTTCTTTTGGAAAATGTCCAACTCAAATCACCTCCAGCAACAAACTTTTTCTTTGGATATAAGAATATATTATTTGTTTTTGGGAATATTCTGATATTGTGTTGATCTACACACATTTTCTTTAATTAATTACAATATATGGACTCATAATGTCCTCGTTATGTTTTTATATAAATAAAAACCATCACTTATTTTCTATTGCTCAACACTACAATAAATTCAACTTCATGAATAGCGCTCTTTTATGACAAAAATAAAAATAAAAATGATTAGCAATCTTTAAATTGTTTGGTTTTAATAGATTTGAAGATCTCGTGACTTGTACAAAGAATAGTAATTAATATATATAATTGAACTTAGGGAATACATGCATATGATTTTTTTTTCTTGTTTCTCTAAATATTGTCAAGTGCTAATAGATGTTATAATCCTTTAAGTTAAGTAAATTTGATTGTTTAATTTTAAAGTTTAAAAATTGAATTTTTTTATCTTGTTGCTTTTTATAAGAAATTGGTCAAATAATGATAAAATTATTTTTTTAACATTTTTTTATTAAATATATCACATAACTTAATTAATAGGGAATATAATTGTTATTTTATTCATTATGCACGTTATTCAATAAAAAATCTAATACTTTAGTGTTTATCTCTCTCTATGTTGTTAATTTTTTTAATTTTAATTTTTATTTTACTTTTATATAAATAATAATATTTTAATCATATGTATTAAATAATAATATTTTATTATAAATTTAACTTTTTGTTAACATATAACCTTTTTTATAATAATAACAAGATAAAAAAATCATCTTTTTTATTCTAAAGAATTAATAATAACCTAAACTATTGAACTTTCACTATCTTTTTTCCTTTCTCAAATGTGTTCTTGAGTTATTATATGATTTTGGCCAACAATAATATCAAATTGGGTTGGTTCAACTTGTTAAAATTCAACTTATCTTAAATGATCTATAATTCATTTCTATTTAATTCATCCAATTTTTAAATAAGTTGAGTTGAGATGAGATGAGTGTAACTATATGTGAGCTAAGTTTGGTAACTCATGTGCAACTTTTTAATTTTTTTTTATTAAATTCACTTAAATTATTTAAACATTTATTTCATGTTTAATAATTATTTTAATTTTTAATTTTTAATTCTTAAGTTTTAGAATTATATTTACAATTTTATTAATTTGGAAAAAAAATTATTTTATAATTAATTTATGGTTTCAATTTTGAAAAAAAATAAAGATTAGATATGGCTTGTTTAATAACTAATTTTTAATTTTTAATTTTTTAGGATGAGTTTTGCTGGGTTGAGCATAAAACTCGAAATCATAAATCGTAAATTTCTTTTAGAAACTAAACTTTTAGATTTTTTAATGGTACGTGAAATAATTAATAATATTTTGTAAGGTACTATAATTTATATTTAAAAAATGAGTTAAAAATGTTCTACCCAATCTAAACAATTATTAATAAATTGATCATAAATTTTTATAAAAAAACTCAAAATCATAAAATGTTAAATTTATTAGAAACTATACTTCTAGATATTTCTAATGTTATATGAAATAGTTCATAAATATTTGTAAATTAGTACATTTTATGTTTTAAAAAAAGAATAAAAAAGTTATTTTAAATCTGAACAGTTATTAGTAAAATATGCATAATTTTTAATAGAAAACTTAAAATCATAAATAGTAAAATTTATTTGAAATTAGACTTTTAAAACTTTATAGTAGTATATGAAACGATTTATAGAATTTTGTGAATTATTATAATTTATATTTTAAAAATGAATATTTTTTTTAATTCGAACAATCATTAGTAAAATATGCATAAATTTCTATAAAAAACTTAAAATCATAAACCATAAAAAATTTTAAAAGTTAAAATTCTAAAGATTTATAATGATATATAAAATAAATAATAATATTTTGGGATTTATAATGTTTATATTACAAAAATATTTAATAGAATACAAGTTATATTCAGTAAAATGAATATAACTTCTCTAAAATACTCAAAAAATTAATATGTAATATTTCTTATGAAATAAAATATATTTCTCAACGATATATACATTTCATATAAAACAAAAATAAGAAAAATCTCATAAATCTAAGATAACAAAAATTAAACGAATGTCTTTTCAACTCTATGCATAATTATTTTATTAAAAAAATTAAAAAATATATGCATTATTTTGTAAATAGTTAACTTATTTAATTTTTTTTACAAGTTTATGATATTAAATATATTTAATTATTGTTTTTGTTGAACTCGGTTTGACAATTTTATGATATTAATTTTTTGAATATTAAATAGTGATTGGACGGTTATATAATGATTATTTAAATAAATTAATTAATGATTTAAGTTTATTAATCAATTAAAAAATTTGATTGTTTAGAAAAAAAAGTTTTGTTATTTGGATAAAAAAATCAATCAAAAACGTGTTTAAAAGTTCATTCAACAATATTATCAAAATGAATTCGTAATATGTTAATTAGTTAGTGAACTAAATGAAGTATATTTTTTTGATTCATAAACTTAATGTGTTAATTTTAAATGCATTGAATTAGAGTGAATAACTTATTTGACACCTTTATATGTATAATTCAAATAAATTTTTTTAACTAAACCAACATTTAGTTAATTATCTTTTTTTTCTTGATATAAATAATCTATTATATTTTATTAATTTGAAAATTTTGGTAGTTTGTGAAATTTTATTATAGAAACTAATATTTTAGCACTTTTTTTTTAGTTTAACTATTAATGGAACCTTTGTGCTGTATTACATTTTTCATTGGTTTTCTCTAAAGGAATTCACCAAAATGAATGGTTGATTAAATTAGAGAAAAAGTAAGGTGTCAAATTGTTCATATTAAATTGATACAATTAAAAAAGTTTTAATTACAAGATATTCATTTAATACATAAAAAATTATTTTTAATCTTTCTAGGAAAAGTATATACTATTTTTTTATAATATAAAATAACATATATTGTATGCTATTTTTCATAACTTAAACAAATTATACTTTTTAATATATTAAAAATAAAATTATATAAATAAGTGGTTATTAAATTGGTGGAATCTATGGCTATTTCCTGTATTTGTTTTAAGCATTTTTCATATATATGGCATGTTCCCAAGAAGAGGGTGAAGAACTATCGACAATGATTTGTATTTGTATTTTTTTTTTTTTTTGAGGATTTGACTTTATTGGAATTATATGGTTTTTGAACAGCTGGTTTTTATCCTAGTGTGGTGTTACGTATGGCTAGAAATAATAGCCTCCCTTTTCATTTAACTTTTTGCTAATATAGTTGGTTTCTAACTATCATTGTGATAGTGGCTTGGCTTTAATGACTATGTTGCTTGTGCTTGTGTTTTTTGTGGGTCTTTATCCTTATTTGTTTGTAGTGATAGTTATTCACTCAAATTTTTTTCAGTGCTATACTAAATAAAATTTAATATCTTATAAAAGAAAGTTTGAAGAATTAGAGCAAAAAATTTATACTTAGGCCTAAAATTTATTACATTAAACTCTTCAAGATCTACAAATTTATAATATTCTTTGGCTATATTGCGACGGGTGATCTCCTCAATTCAGACAATATATATGTGTTTATTTCTATTTGGTCCTAATTTTATACAAAAATGAGTTGTTAAGTGTCACGCATGTGAAAGGGAATATCTATAAACCAAAACTAGTGTACCAATATAGATTATAAAATTCCAAAAATGAAAAAAGAAAAAGAAAAAAAATTTCAATGAATAAAAAGGGTATATACTAAATTTTTCAAAATTGAATAATTAAAAATTAAGAGAAGAGACGAAGTGTGATCAACATGGCAGGGCAGTTGGTAAAGATTCTATTTTTTATACTTTAAAGTCAAGTTTTACACACATTTAGTGGAACTTGATTTTATAATTTTAAATATCTACTTTAATAAAATAAAATATTAATTAAACTATCCGTAGATAACATTAAAAATAATATAAATTTTAAATAAAAGTAACATTTGTATAACTTTATTCATCCATCTACGAAGACATACAAATTCATAATTAATGATAATGAACTAATTTTCAACCCAATTGAACTTAATTTCTTATATTTTAATAGGCCGATACTGGTAAGGTTCGTTAAGATTAAGATGAGTATGGTGTTTAACGAGTCAATAACATGTAGATTTAAATAGTTGTAAGAAAATAATAAAAATAAAATATTTATAATTTATAATTATAAATTATGTTTTGCTTGAATATTTTTATTATTAAAAATATTCAATATACTATTTCATAGTTAATAATATTTAATTATATATTCTTCAAATTAAATTATGATAATTTAGATTCATTTAATTTTAAATAATATATAATTTAATTACCTTTGAAATTTTATTTTTAATTATAAGTTTTTTTGATTTATTAATATCTTTTTGCTAATAAATATTCGTATCCAAATAAGTGTTGAATTATATTGTTTTTTATTAATTGAAATTTTATTTTTAATTATAAGTTTTTTTTATTTATTAATATTTTTTTGCTAATAAATATTCGTATCCAAATAAGTGTTGAATTCTATTGTTTTTTATTTTTTTATTTTTTCCCACTCCTTTTGTAAGGATGAACGACTTACAGACAACCATATTTTTTTATCAATTTTCATAACATTAATAACTTTATTTTCTTGAATAGAAAGATTTCTCAAATGATGTCAAGATTCTTGATTTATTACTCTGTGTAATATATACATAATTATATATTTTATATTTCACATAATATCAATCTATACAAAAAATCACACATTTTTTTACGCTCATTTTTTACACAATTTTTATATTTCATATAGTATCAATCTATGCAGTGTTGAGATTTAAATAATTAATTTTCTCTATATAGTTTCTTATAAATCTCAACCATTTAAATAAAAAATTTAGGTAATTGATCATGCCTATTTATATTTTGGTTAAAAAATGATATTTTGTTAAATAATAACTTTTAATTTTTTAGAAAAAATTGAAGAAAAATAAACTCTTACATTATAGGGTAATTAGATTTTTTTATCACTAAATTAAGATGGATGTTATAAAAGTACCAATAAATTCTAAATTATTACAAAAATATCACTTAAAATCATGTGTTGTTATATGAGTACTATTACAATTAAAATTTGTCAAAAACTAAAAAAAGTCAAGTAAGTACCATCGTTATTTAAAAAAAAACTCATTCTATTTAAGTAACAATCATTACAGTTCAATGATAGTTTCTTAACATTTTTTTAATTTAATAATGTTTTTGTGACCAATACCATAACTCAGTGCGAAAAAATTTATTTACAATATCAATTTTATTACTATATAGATTTGTTATTTTCCAATTGATTGATTTTGCTTTAATTTCAAAATTTTCATTATTATTAATTTTTTTATTTAATCATAAGGATTATATTATCTTATTATAAAGATAATACTATAAAAGTCTTATTTGTTGTTTACTTTTTTATCAAGAAATTAAATAACTTAAAATACATCAGGTACGTAAATTTAATTTTTTCTTTACTACTTTTATTTTTATTTGAAAACATGGGTTAAAAAATAAAAATAGCGTAAAAAAAATATTGCCTACCAAATATCAATCTCAAAATAGGAGTTAATTTAATTTTCGCACAGTTTAAAATTTTGCTTGTATTTTCATGTGAAGGAGCCATAAAATCTTATTTACACAACCACTTATAGCAGTAGAAAAATGATGAACTGACAAAAAGAAGGCGAAGAGAGTTAAGAAAGTTTTACAAATAAATTACCAAAATTCAAACGGTACTTTTCAAAAATTAAGAAACAATCTTATTTATAATTTATATAATATATAACATTTATAGTACAAAACTAAGTTAGACTTATTTAAAATATGTATCCACCTAATCACTAAGTGAACCATTTATTTAGTTATCTAAAGATTTTTTCTTAAAAAAAAACTTATATTCTCTTATTTAGTTAATTTTCTTAAAAAAATATTTTAATGTAAAAAATATTATATATATTAAATTAGGCATTATATAATTTTTTAGACAAAATTATTTATTATTTTAAAATAATAATTACTATTATCCTTAGTTATTACAAACCAACTCCTATGAGGTGTAAACCGATATATGCATCTTGAGTCCAAAACTCATGTGACATAATTTTCACCATACATCAAAATTGCAAGTATTTTGGCATATCTATAACTTGTCTCTTTGTATACAAATAAAGTTCCACTACTTATCCTTTCTCTTGTGTGTATTACCCTATCTGGGTTATCTCTTCCAATGTGAACATGTTTTTGACAATAATAACACCAATAATTCTTCTTTGCTTCTTTTGATTTAGACCAAGAGTAAATCTTATTATTCAACTCTTCGTTTTTATCAGGTAAACAATTCATCATTTTTACCACTACCATCGAGATGTAGACCTTACGTCTTTAATCCCAAATCTACGTTCTCAAGTGAAAGACCACTTACTCCAAAAAGATTTTATCTTTTCCATACTTAAGCCTCGCCTTCACTTCATGATACGACTCTGGTAGATTGTGCAACAGAAAATGGGCCAAATTCTCATCAGTAAAGTCATATTCGATGTTTGACATGTCATTGAAAATTCTCTAGAACTCTGCCAGGTTAAGCTCCAAATCATTTGACATATCCATTCAAAACCCAAACAACCATTTTTTCAAATGAAATCTACGATACATCATATTTTGCATGTATATTTAGTAAAATTTCTTTCATACACCTTTTGTAGTCATCCCACCTTGTACATCATGAATCAAATCATCATACAAGTGTAAATAAATTGAGACATAAGCGGTTGTTTCCAATTTCTTCTGTTGAAAATTAGTGAACCTATATGAAAACTTCATAACACTTTCTAAGGCTTGCACTAACTTTTGTTGAACCAAGATGCTCCTTATCTTTGCCTTCTATATGTCGAAGTCATCGAAACCATCACATTTTTTCATCTCAACTATACTCATAATTGATTACACCAAAAATTTCTTTAAATAAATTTTCAACAACATTCAAAAAACTCCTACCAACAAGACTCCACAATAAACCATAGAATTTTACAATACATAAACCAACCCAAAGCCAAAACCTTGGGCTCTAATACCATTCTATTTTGAATTTATCGAGTCTTATTGAGGCTTATTAATAAATAAAATGGAGTTACCCCATCAATCGGTTGTTACCTAATCAAATAATGAGCACAAGAAAAACCAAATGGAAACCAACTAATAAACAATAAATTTTCATAAATATAGCCACACCAAAAAAAAATATTAACAAGGAATAAATACGAGCAAAGAAAGTGATAAATCAACACATAAGGTTTGACGTAATTATTCTCCAAATAATGCTGGTTATAAGCTTGGGTAGTCCTTACCCTTGCAAGTGCATTTTCAAGGGATGAGTTAGGCCAAGGTAAATTAACATGGTATGAGAGCAGGACACTAGGCAGTGGAAGAGCCATTATGCACTACCCAAATACCCCACGATGGAGGGCAACAAACCCTTGTTGATGTGAGAGGGAGTGTTGAGGAAATAAGTTTCACATCGACCAGGGAACCAGTAACAATGTTGGTTATAAGCCTGAGCAATCCTCACCCTTGAAAGTGCATTTTCAAGAAATAAGTTAAGCCCAAGTAAATTAACATGGTATTAGAGCAGGACCCTAGGCGGTGGAGAAGCCACTCAGCACTACCCAAATACCCCATGGCGGAGGGCACGAACCCTTGTCGATGTGAGGAAGGGTGTTGAGGAAATAAGTCACACATTGACCAAGGAACCAACAACAATGTTGGTTATAAGCCTGAGTAGTCCTCACTCTTGCAAGTGTGTTTCAAGGGATGAGTTAGACCCAAGTAAATTAACATGGTATCAAAGCAGGACCCTAGGTGGGGGAGAAGCCACCACGTATTACCCAAATACCCTACAATGGAGGACACTAACCCAAGCCGATGTGAAAGGGAATGTTGAGAAAATAAGTCCCACATCGACCATAGAACTAGAAACAATGTTGGTTATAAGTTTGGGTCGTCCTCACCTTTGCAAACATGTTTTCAAGGGATGAGTTAGGCCCAGGTAAATTAACAATATCATTACAATTATCTACTCTTATCATCATACAAGCATCACCTAACACATTCAAGCCCCAAGAATACCATTAAGTTTCACACTATTCCAATGGAGATATACTTAAATTTTAATACATATAATTGATTGAATATGAGTAAACAATACCTTAGCGAAGCGTACACCCAAAGAGTTATATAAGAAACATCAAGCTTCCTTTACCACCTTCAAGGGAGAAAAGCCCTAAATACTCACTTATTTTTCTTTCTCTCAAGCTCTTAAGATCTCATTTGCTCTCACTAAATGAATTATAGAGCATTAATGGTGCTTATACACACCCTCATTGTCTTTTACCAAAAGGACCCTCAATTTCAAGCTTCTTTGTGTAAATTTTCATATCCCTATTTGTTATTTTTTGAGAAAACTTATTGACTTAATTGATTAACTCGTCACTCAATCGATTAACCATTCACAATTGTGAATTCAAGTTTTGAGCATAAACTTTTTGGATCAATGCACAATTAATTCTTGATTGATAGATTATGCTCACTTGACGAAGATATCCAAAATAACTCCAATCTTTAAGTATAATATTCCTAGTCCAATATTTGATGCTTGATCATTCACATTGATTTTCAAGTATTTTATAAATTTACATTATACATTATAATAACTATAAATGAAGATAGGACAAAATTAACGATGATATATGTGAGATTTCATAATATTCAATCTATCTAGCTAATGATATATGTGAGATTTCATAATATTCAATCTATCTAGCTAATGATATATAAGAAAGCATAATGAAGCAAGCTATTTGCAATTACGTCCTACATTTAACATGAGCGAAGTCACTTACTTTAACAATACCATATATATATACTTACCTAACACTAGTGTAGAAGATTCTATACTTCAATATACAGCCTAGATTAATGAATAATGTGATTCGTATAGTGGTTTTGTGATAAGATTTATCCTTTTAAATTTAAAGCAATATATTTAAATCATAAAAATAAAAATTTAATATAATTTAATAGAAATAAAAATTGAAAGAACCATTGAACGTGAACTTGAATTCTACTAGTTTAAAATGAATCACTGAAAATAAGTTTATGAAATATTAGTAAATAAACAACAGAAAATCCATAGGTTACCTGATTAATTTAAGAAATTTGAGTCATTTTAAGGTATTGGGGAATCAAATAAGTTGTTGGATACTGTACACTGTTGATTGTTCAAGTTGTACGAGATTTTATTTTTCAAATTTATATTTATTCCGAATCAAAAACTTATGCCAATGTCTCATGTCACCAACCTCTACTTATTACAGTCCAGAACCAACAAACAGAACAAAAAACAAAACAAAAGTTAGAAGGATGAGCAGAGATATTAATATGGGAATTTCTATTTAACTTTTGTTGCACAATTTTTTACATTTTTCTCAAAGTAAGAAGAGAATCAAAACCCAGAAGTACTAGTCACGTGAGTGGAGGATGAAGTATCAGGGGAATTGGAGTGAACTCCTCTTTCACTATGACTGACCCTTTCATCTGAGTGAGAGGACTCAGACTGCTTCTTTTGCTAACAGGTCCCACTCCTTGTGTTATCTTGCCAGCCACCGGAGCATAAATTCCAGTAGCCGAACCAACATTTGATGGCTCTGCCTGAGCTGTTGTCGCCATAGTCGTGGTTGAAATTGCTGCATAATCTGGTGGAGATACCCATACTCCTCCCATGACTACAAATTGTGTTTGTGCAGCATTACTATTGTTGTGAATAGCTGAACTTGGTCTTCTGGTGTGCAAACGATATTTCTGTATATACAGATTGAAATTGACTAACAATCAGAGACAAATAATATATACAATCTAAAACTGATAATAACATAGGACAAAACTATATATTTCTACTACACTAAGTAGCAAAATTTCCCTTAAAACCTAATGTTTACCAAAAGAAGCCAATACTCAATGGTGTCCTGAGTGAAAGAACAAAATGTAATTTCTAACTGAAAATACCTCAAATCAAAAGTTTGTGAGGCTTTAAGTTAAAAAGTACCAAAATTATACGGCCTATATGAATTAAGTAAGGTTATATATGATTCATGTACATGATTTTCTGACTATTTTTTACCAAATTTCCGTAAGGAAAAAGTATTTCAACACCGTTATCTTTAGATCCATATATTTGATGGGTAACACAATTTTTACGACAAAAAACATATCAAGAAATATATATAATAAAAATGAAACATTAATTTCATTAGAACACAAATATACCTGCAAATGGCTTTTGACTTCATCATTTGTAAGCCCATCAACCTTCATTAGCTCTCTAATTTGTTTTGGAGTAGCAGCTGAACAAAACGAACAAAACTTTATTTCATTAGAAATTCAATAAAATTATAATTTTAAAATTCATAGTAAATGAAATCTAAAAAATAATAACAATACAAAAGTAAAAAATCATACCATGAGAACCACCCAACTGTTGAAGGGCATTCAAGAATCTCCGATGCAACTCCTGCGACCAATTTCTTCTCTGTTTTCTCTTAGACTGACTTTCTTTTTCTTCTTTTTTAACACTACCATCATTTCCTTCACTTACCGTTCCGACCGACGAACTCGTCGCCGGAGCTGAAACAGGTGCTTTATTAGCAACGGGCTCATTTGTCTTTCCAACACTTTTTTCTCTTTTAAAAGGCTGAAAAGCACCACCATTTTTCTTCAAATCCACTGTCGCTTTTTTGGGCATTTCCTATAAACAACAACCATTTCAAAAATAAAAATCAGAAGGCAACTAAAACGCTTTTCATTTTCCTTCTACGCTTTTGAAAGTTTCATTATATACCTCTTTGACAGGTGGATCTGGGTTTGGATTCCATAGCTGAACAGATCTAAGCCAGTCTGATTTCTTTTTATCAACAACGTTCTCCTCCTCTTTAGGCTTGTTTGAATGTTCTTCATCATCTTCTTCGTCAATTTCAGAAGATGAAGTTCTTTTCATGGGAATAAATTCCTCAAATACATGTTCTTCACTAGAAGTCTGTTCAGAGCACTCAGACTGTCCTTGTAAATACTCAACTGTATTCCCAGATAGTTGTTGGTTACATCTCTCAATAGCTGAAAACAAAAACAAATCCAACAACAGAAAAGAAGACAAAATTAAAACTACTCATCCAAAATCAAGGTCTAAAAAAATCAGGGGAAAAAAATCAAGAAGCTAAAAATCGAAGAATAGTGTATAAACCTTGAGTCACAAGCTCTAAGCTTAATGGTAGTTCTTTCTGGAAAACTTGAATCTTCATTCTTTCTACCTCTAGAGCTTCCACAAACTCACGCAGTCCCAACCCAGAGCTACCCTGCATTTTCTCTGTATAATCCATACTTGTTTTCTTTTTACCCCTTTTAGTTTGACACTTTTTTGAATCTGGGTTTTTGCTATTTTTCGTTTTGAATGAAACGAGAGAAAGAAATAGGTTATGATTATAAGGAGGAAGGTTTTGTTTGTCCAAGCATAGATAGATCCGAACAAATGGAGCTTATATGTTTCTCATTAGACGAATATGGGATCTAACTAGAATCAGAAAACGGAATAATCTTGGAGACCAAGCAATACCCAACAAATTATTTTTCCTTTTTATTTCATTTTTTCCTTTAATTTATTTTTATTAAAAAAAAAGGCTAAAGAGAGATAGAGATTGTTTTTAGAAGTGAATTTTGATATATGTGTACACGACGAAGGCGAAGGCAAAGAAATGGGAGAATATATATTATTTAAAATTTATTATGTATTAATATGATATATAGTAAAATATAAAGGATACAAGTAAAAAAAGATCAATTTAAAATAAAACAATAAATATATTTAATTTATAAAAATAAAATAATCTTAAACTAATTTTTTTTATATTATTTATAAAATATGTAGTAATATAATACTTTAAATTAATAGAAATATAATATTAATATAATAATTTAAAAAATATATAAATATTTAATAATTACTTATAAATATAGTTAACTTAATTAGTTGGAGTTAGAACGACAAATAACTTATAAAACAAAAATTGGGGGAGAGAAATGGATGCCGAGGTCGCGGCGTCGCGTACAAAAACGAATCTCTGATTGGATTTTATTAAATTTTAAATTGATGAAGTAATAAAAATATCTATTTTCTTATATTGAAAAGATACATAGTGGGCCTAGGAGAGGTTGGGGGTTGAATATTCGAGGGTAATATTTTTGATTCTCTTTCTCTATTTTCTATAGGCTGGCTGATTACATCATCAACCACCCTTCAACCTTCATTATTTATTATTATTATTATTATTTCTTCAGATAAGATCAATGACTCTTTCTCCAGAAAATAAAAAAAAAATTGTTTTTATAAATATTTAGTTTTAGTTTTTAATTATTTTTGTTATTCTTATTCTTTTCTTTCATCCGAATATACCTGATGTTCTAAGAGTGATAGAATCTGATGAGTGTAGACACGCATGGTTTGCTTGCGTATGATTAGATGTGGCTTTTAGCATTCTCCAAGAGCCAGTCAAATTTTTTTCTCTCTGGTTCCTAATGCACTCGGTCTAAATTTTACTGTCTATGATTGGTTAGGGTCACATGAATTCGAACGCGCGTGTTGGGAAATAAAACCTAAAAGACTCAGACTTGTGGCACGTCTTATGTAGTGGAGCCCACAAGTTCTAGCGGAATCGAGAATATGCATTCTTGGATTCTTTGAAAAGAAATTGGGATTATCTATATATAGTTAAGGTCTAGAGAAAAGAGGATGGATTTTGTGATCAATAATGCTATATATATCACACCTTTTTGTTTATGCTTAGTGTACATCGTATTTTATAATTGGTAAAAATATTATAGGATGAACTCAATTATTATGAAAATAATTTTTTTATAGTAGATATTTAAATAAAATATATTAAATGAGTTAAATTTTATTCTAATTAAAAACAAAATAAAAGATATTTTTCAATATATACTTATCTATCAATTTATAAGTTTTTTTAAGTGACTTTTTAAATTATCTCAATAATTTTTTTTTATGTTTTAAATTATTTTGAAAACAATTATTAGGGACAAAAGAGAATAATTTTAAAAAAATGACACATGATTAAAAATTATCATCAATCTTCCCTAGGTTTTTATTCAAATATCATAAGCATACATGCATGTTTTATTTTGATTCCATCATCCCTCCCTGTTTATATAGCATATCCAATTCAATTTCCTTTCGTCATAATCACTTGTTATTTTATTTTTATATTTTTAAGTGTTATATTTAAAAATAATTCAAAATAAAGATAGCATGAATTAATTAATTTAAAAAATTCCTAAAAACATTGATATTTATGATAAATATGAGAATGATAATTGATAATTATCCTATCAAGTAATGTAGTGCTAGCGACAACCTTAAGTCATATTCTAATAAGATTGTTATACTATAAAAAATGTTTGGATTAAAATTTATTATTAATTATTTTATAAATTTAAAATTATATCATTTTTATTATTTTAAGTAATTTATTTTAAAAAAATTACCTAAAATTTTAAATTCCAACCAATAGGTAAACACAAACATAACACAATACAACAAAACAAACCTAATACAAAAAAATGATACACAAAACAATTGCAAAACCTAATCTAATATATGTTTATGCAAAAATTGAATCATATTTTATTTAAATTTCTTTCTTTAACTAATCTATCAAATATTATGAGTGTGTTTGATTGATTGATAAATATATTTATTTTATAATCTTGTGATTATATTTTCATATAAATTCTTCTTAAGATATCATCTTTCCTATATAAAGAACATAATACTCTATATTTCAATTAACTACAATCGTTTTATTTTTTTAATTGCTTTTGTGCTCTTTCTAAAATTGTTATACAAAAAATGAATCATATTTTATTTAATTTTTTTTAGTTAATCTATCAAATATTGTGTAATATATTTGATTATTTGACAAACATTATATGTGTGATAATAATTATTTGATTTAGTTATTTAATTTTAAGAAAAATATCTTTATTAAACTTATACTTTAATTATTGTTCTAAGGTTGTTAGATAATTTAAATTAAGTAACTTATTTTTGAATCCTTTACATAAGATTTTTCATTATTAAATTTGTTCTCAAATACATTTTCTACTTGTATCATTGTACTTAACTTTTCAAATACTGGTTGAATGAGTTAAATTGCTCTTATGACTCAAGTTTAACAAAATATTGATCTAGATCCATATACTTATTTTGTGTAGATGGTGAAAGAAGTGACGACTTGTAAGTAAATTATTTTTACTTGGAGGTATTATATGTGACATGTATTTTAAGTCCTATCATTGTTATTGAATATTAATTTTATTGATGGATAGTTAGGTGGTCTAGTATATCGATTTTTTTTTCTTTTATATCATTGTTGTAACTTAGGTTATTTACATTTAAAATATAATATATCAGGTTCTTATTTATTTTTATTTTTTATTTTTTATATATAATTATATGTTTCATCATTTGTGATTTTTTTTAATTAATAATAATTCAAAAAAATACATATTTATTCTCTCTAGTTAATTAGATTGATAGTTTTAAATTTTTATTAGAAAAGTATGGTCATAAGATAGTTAAAAATTTATAAATTGTTATTTACAATTAAGAAAAAAATAAATAAAAATAGAGTATCAATATAATACACATTTTAAATCAAAATAAAAGTATTGATTTATTAGTTATTGGAGTATTGATGATGACAAAATTGAATATAAGATTTAAAGTTATTTTAATTTTAATTATAAAATATATTATTTTAATCTTTTTAACTATTTGATATAATATTAAATATTTTATTCTCTCAAAAATATTTACGAATTCTTATGAAGAAGATAATGGGCTAGAGCCCGTTGATTATTTGTTATGAAAGTATGGTTCTTGAGGTTAGGACGGGGAAAAATAAAAAATACCTCTAAAGTTTAAGGAATCTTTAGAAATATCCTTCAGGTTTTAAAAAAATTCAAAAATACTCTTGAAAATATAACGGAAGTTAAATTTAACACTTATCAAAAATACCCCTAAGGTTTATATAAAAAAAATGGAAGAAGAAATAAATCAAGAAATATTAGATATAGAAACATAAGATATTTGAGGATGTTTTTCACAGAAAATGATAATAAGTAAATTTTTTTTGAAGAAATTCAAAAAGCAAAATTAAATCTTAAAGAAAGAGATGGATTTAAAGACCCATCATTTTTATTAAGAAAAATATTTCCTAAAAAAAATATAATCTATTATGGTATAAGTAATAAAGATATGAGTATTAAAATTACAGATAGAAAAAGAAGGTATAACATACCATTAATTGATAAAGAAACTATATTAAACAAATTATCAAAAATTCCTAGTAAGGATAAAGAAAAAATTGGATACATCCATTTAGGATGAATCCAAATACTAATAAAATCTCATTTTAGAGAAGGAATAAATACACCAATAAAAATAGCATTTTTAGACAACAAAATAATAAATAGACAAGATGCTTTATTAGGAATGATCCATGGAAATTTAGGATACTAAAAACTAAAGTTTACAACATATCCTAGATTTGCTATAAATACACAAGATACAAATTTAAACCAAGTATTAAGTCTAGCTTATGAATTCGAAAGAGAAGATTTAATGAAAGAAAGAAATCATCTATTTTCAATACATTATCTAGTGGCATATTCTTTAACAAATAGTCATAATAGTTCAAGATATTGACAAAATGAATTCATAGAAATAGATAAAACTTTTAAGAAATTTGGACAAATAATAAAACCGAAAATACTAACAGACTTTGAAAAACCAGAAGAATGGAAATTAGATATTAAAGAAAAACCCTTAATAACATGAAGAAGTAATAAAACTAATATCATACCAAGATTTACTTTTAAAGATTATCATGAAGGAGAAACTTCTAATCAAGAAGTTAAAAAACTAGAAAATGAAGTTAAAATAATGAAAGAATTAGTTCATGATTGCATATTAGGAAAAAACCATGTTTAAAGAAAAAAAATAAAAAAATATACATTTAGAAATAAATGGAAGCCTAGTAGGTGTGAAAAAAAATCAAGCAATATTATTTGAAACTATACAATTATTAACAGAGGAAATGAATCTAGTCAAGGAATCAAACACAAAATATTTAAAAGAAATAATAGATATACAAGGAGAACTATTAAAGGAAATAAAAGAGTATGGTTATAATAAACTACAACAAAATATGGATAAAGAATTTTCAGAATTAAGAAAAGATGTATACAATCTAAAAATAGATCATAAATACGATCCCTTAGAAGGATTAAAAGAAGAACCACCAAGGAAATCAGATTCTTTGATTCCTAAAAATGAGAAAAGTAAAAATGAGGAATAATCTAAGAATAAAGAAATAATTCCAAATTAATGGAATATAGAAAGAAATTAGAAAAATAATTTATGAACCCTAAAAATAGGGATATAGAAGCATTGGACAAATTATTGACATTAACCAATGAAGAAATAAAAGAACATTATATTGGAAAACTTTGTACTAACAAAGAAGAAGATGATATGACAATAATCAGTGAAACTGATTCAGAACCAGAAAACATGACCCCAAAAGGTCATATGAAACCAATTTCATTATCAGTCCCTTATCAAGAAGAAACATCTGACCCACATAAGGAGGAAAGAAATAGACAAAGATCAAAACAACCTGATACTATATATAGAATAAGACAACCACCTAAAATGGAGGAAGGGTTGCATTGGGGAACTAGAGGTAGTATTCCACCAGAGTTTAAACTTCATGATAATTATAAATCTAAAATTTTAAATTTAGATTGTATAAGAGATAGAAAAAAAGTTTTAGATGAATGGTCTAGTGGAATGAGCGTTCTCATACAAACTTCTCCAACTACCCAAACAAATCCTTCAACTTGTAGAGTGTTATAACACATAAAATGATAGGAAATGTAAAAGTTTGGTTTTCAAACTTAACATTAACAGATCAACAATATTTATTAATGCAAGGAAATGCTTCCACAGGAAGAGAATACTTAGATACAATAATAAATGAAATATACAAAGAATTTATTGGGGAAGATAAAGGAAGGACTATCACTGAATCCAGTGAAAATGAAATCAATGAAGCTAAATGTCATCTAACAAATATGGAAATTTATAACATGTGTTATATAGATTCTTTTATTTGTGAATATGAAATGTATTACCATAAATTACCATCCTCTATTCAAACAATCTATAAAGAAATGTTTTTTCAAAAATTACCTGGAACATTATATAAAACTTTAACAGAAAATTGGGAACAAAGAAATAGAGAAACTATACCAGATACTCTAGGAGGAAGAATAAAAAGTCTTAGAGATTGGATCATTATAAAATGCCAAGAAAGAAAAAAATATAAACAAATAAGAGGAAACGATAAGATTTGTTGTGATACAAGAGATTTTAGAATACCAGGAAAATATGGATGCAATATAAAATCTTATAAATAAAAATATAAAAAATATAACAGATTTAAAAAATATAAATTCAGAAAATAGAATTTCCAAAAATATAAAAAAAGATTAAATAAAGAAAACTACAAGAAAAGATATTTTAGAAGAAAGGTTTATAAACCTTCTGAAAAAAAGAATTATTGCCCTTCAGGAAAGAAAAAATGCAGATGTTGGATCCGTAATGAGGAAGGACATTATGCAAATGAATGTCCAAATAAACTTCACATAAAAAAGAATTTAAAAAGGAATTTTCACAGAAAGTAAAAATCTTAGAAGAAGCCTTCAAAATGGAATTAGAACCAATTGAGGAATCTGATATAGATGATACTTACAGTATTTATCTATTAGAAGAAACTGAAGAAGAAATAACTGACTCAGAATATGAACATTCAGATCATGAATATTCTTCATTAGAAAATGAATGATTTGTATAGTATTATAAATCCAAATAGTACTTATATTAAAGTAGGACTAAAATTTAAAGGTTATAACACTTATCATTTACATGCATATATAGCTACAGGAGCTAGTATGTGTGTAGCCAGTAGATATGTATTTCCAGAGGACAATTGGAAACAAGCACCTAAAGATTTGATTGTAAAAATTGCTAATAATACTACAATAAAACTTAATCAAGTATTAAAAGATACCGATATAATAATAGGAGGAGAAAACTTTCATATTCCTACAATATATCAACAAGAAACAGGTGTAGACTTGTTAATAGGAAATAATTTCTTAAATTTATATCAACCTTTCACACAACATTCTGACAAAATAAGCCTTACAACTTTAGAAGGAGATACAATATATGTCTCTAAAGTAAGAAAAGCTCTAACTGACTCTAACCCAATTTTTATGCAACAACATAAAAAGCGAAAACGTGGTGAGATAGAAGACCAACAAAAATAGAAACTCTGTTTAGAAAATATTTCATTAGATATAGAAGGAAAAAAAACTCTTTTCTCAATAAAATACAGGAAGATAAAGCTCTAACATGCATTAAAAGACTATTAAAAATAATCAGTTCAGAAAATCCTTTGGATCCAAAAATAAATAAAACTAAAACAAGAGTCAAAATAGAATTAAGAGATCCTAACAAAGTCATAAGAGTAAAACCAATTATTTATACTCCAGAAGACAAGATTGAATTTGGAAAACAAATTGAAGAACTTTTGGAATTAAAAGTCATAATACCAAGTAATTCACCTCACTATAGTCTAACATTTTTAGTTGAAAAAGAAGCTGAAAAAAGAAGAGGAAAAAAGAGAATGGTAATAAACTTCAAAGCATTAAATAAAGAAACCATTGATAATGGATACTTCATTCCAAAAAAGGAAGAACTACTATCATTAATAAAAGGAAAGAAATATTTCTCAAGTTTTGATTGCAAAAGTGGATTTTGGAAAATAAGATTAGATGAAGAATCCCAAAAATTAACAGCATTCAGTTGCCCCCAAGGACAATTCCAATGGACGGTTATACCATTTGGATTAAAACAAGCTCTAGGTATTTTTCAAAGATATATGGATAATATTTTTTAAAAATTACAAGATATTTGTTGTGTTTACATATATGATATTTTGGTTTTCAGTAATGAATTAAATAAACATTATTTGGATATTATCAATATATTACAAGAATGTAGAAAAGAAGACATTGTATTCTCTGAAAAGAAAGCAGTACTTGCTCAACAAAAAATCAAATACTTAGGGTTGGATATTGAAGATGGAAAACATAATCTACAACCTCATATACTAAATAATATTCAAGGTTTTCCTAGTAAATTAAAAGATAAAAACCAATTATAAAGATTTTTAGGATGCTTAACATATGCAGAACCCTATATCAAGAAACTTGCAGAAATGAGAAAATCGTTACAAGCAAAAATGAAAAAAGATCATGTCTGGAAATGGACAGAAAAAGATACTCTATATATGGATAAAGTAAAAGCAAAAATAAAAAATTTACCAACTTTATACCATCCAGGACCAGATGATAAAATGATAATTGAAACAGATGCTTCACAAGAATATTGGGGAGCAGTCCTTAAAGCAAGAGTAGATGACAAATATGAATATCTTTGTAGATAAACATCAGGGTCTTTCCAAGGGACAAAATTAAATTATCATAGTAATGAAAAAGAATACTTAGATACAGTAATAAGGTATTAAGAAATTTGCAATATATGTTATAAGTTCTAGATGCATTATTAGAACAAATAACAAGGATTTTGATTATTTCTTAAGAACTAATATTGCAGGAGATTATAAACAAAGAAGACTAATCAGATGGCAACAATGGTTCAACCATTACAATTTTGATGTTGAATATCTTCCAGGACATAAAAATAGCTTAGTTGATGCTCTTACCAGAGAATTAGCACCTCTAACTATTTTTATAATTGTAGAAATGGAACATCTTGATATTAAGATCAAGATAAAATAAATGGAGATAAAAATCCTACATGAACAACTCGAGTTGCTATATCTCGAGAAATCTCTTAAAGAGACAGGAATAAAACAGGAAGAACTTAATTGTTCAAAACAACCTCTAGAGAGCAGAACCTCAAATGAGGAATCTCTGTTAAAAAAAGAAGAACCTAACAGTTCACAAAAAACTTCTAAACTCAATTGGGCAGATGAAGCAGAAAAAAGTTTATGTGGTCTATAATGACATAAAACTAGGAATTTATAACAACTTGGTAGAAGCTAGCAAATCTATTCTAGGAATTAGTGGAGTAACTCATAGAGCCTTCACCAACAGAATAGAAGCTGAAGGTACTTATGCCAACTACAAAACACCAAAACTAATAACTCCAGAGGAGATAGTAAGAAATTATTCTCTAGTACTACAACAACAACCAACAACTCCAAGCAGATTGATAAATCTTGGAAAAATAGCAAGACCTATAATGCTATTTAGAGAAACATCTACACCAGAGACATCAAAAATAACAAAACATTCAGTATTATTCAGGGAGACATCTCCTAGAACTACGCCAGTCATTGAAGATGAAAAAGACCAATACAGAAACCTCAACAAACCACAATTGTTAAATCTCTATAATTTAGCCAGAAAATCTACCCAAGAATATATTGAAGATATGAAATTCTATACTACAGATAAGGAATTTCCTACAGGTAGTAAATTCAATATATTGGAAGAAGATGATCCAATTTTTGTGTATAAAGCATTTCATGCAAGATTAATAGAAAATATATATCCAGGAATTAATTTAAGTGAAATAAATTATTTCCTAGAAAATTTTAAAAGAGCAATTAAGAATTTCAGAAGAAAAATTAAAGTAGGTGATAAACCTGTTTATCTCAGATTTTTTAGTTCATTAATGGACTGGAATGAGGAAGAAAGTATTAGTCCCTACCACTTCATCAAGATAGGGATTTCCAACACAAACAGAGAGGTTCCCAAACCAAGGGCACTTCAAGAAAAAGAATTCAACACAGAAGAACTCTGTGTATTAAGAGGAAAAATATTAAGCCAAATTTACTATGAACTCAGAAAGATCGACAATTCTACTGAGATTAAAGTAAATTATTCAACTAGTAAAGTTATTATCATTTCTCACAGCAGCATGGCTCTGTCAGAAGAAGATGGTGAAAAAATCACCAAATATGAAACCAATTTTAATTGCAATAACCTAGAGATTGGTCAAGAAACCAGGAAGATATTTTGCTTTTATGCCAGAAAAGCCACCAAAGACCATAGATGCATTCTCTGCATCAAAGATCGAGAAGATGAAGATGTGTTATCATCAACGTCATCAAAGGAACCGTCGGCAGAAAATGACAAAGAAGAATAAGAAAAGAAGTTGTCGGTAGAAGACTACAAAAGAAATAAAGATGTAGACCCCACATCTTAGTCGGCAGCATATGCCAAGGAAAAAAGTAATGGTTATCCTTTAAAAAGGAAAAGGAGATGAATTATTAAAGTAAGGGTAAAATAATAATTTTAGTTTTGTAAACAGGGATTCCTTATTCTATAAAAAGAACCCTTATTATCATAACAAGACACACAGAAAATCCAGAGCTCTCTACTCTGAAACACTCTAGCAAAGAAAACCTCTCTATCTAGAAATCCTAAAACCAATAATGTTGTACCCAATAACTATGAGCGACTAAGCACCCCTTTCAAGGTTCTTAGTTAGCCTTAAATTGTAATAATTATTATATTTTGAATAAAATAGAGTTCTATTACTCTTCTCCAGTAAGTCAACTATTAGACACCATTCATGTACGGATGCAGAAAGCTCACCATTACCATAAGGGTGTTGAGGTGTGAGCGAAGCTAAGACATAACAGGTGTAACAAAAGAAGACGAACAGAAGGGAAAACCGTGGTAGACACATTAAATTCAGGTATGATAATTATAGATTTAAGCTAATTAAGGATCTTCAATGTTGAAATATTCGCTTACAAACAAGGTATAATATCTTTAAAACAGGAAAATAAGATTTATTTTTAGAAATAAACAATTAAAATAATACTCTATGAATATTGAATCATTAGTACATAAATTAGAATTATTAGATTTAACAAATAAAAGAGTAATTTTTAATTTTAAAAGACAATTAATAGAATCAGGATTAGAATTAAGTAATCAACGTAATGAAGAACATAACATACTATGCAATTGTAATAAATACAGAAGAAAATTAGATTTATACAGCAAAATAATAAGTTTTTTAAATCATTTATTATCACCAATAAATATACAAAAACCATCAACTAGGTTAATTTGAACTCCAGATTAAAAAGATTAAATATTGTATCGATCATTTAAAAAATGATATCAGAACCAAAAAATAGTAAAATTCAAACAGTAATGAATGAAGGATTAACACACAAAGGCATTTGTGACATTTAATTAACCCAGGGATATAACTGAAGATATAACAAACCTCAAGTGCAATTTAAAAAATGTCACGGTTAGATACACCGCTACAATATTTTGTCAAATAAATAATTAAGTCAAGTGACTTCGACCAGTATAAAGCGCACACATTTTATAAACAAAACTTTAATTATATGAAATAATTTTTATATAACTTTTTAACGTTATTTTTAAATAAAAATATATTTTTTAAATGACAAACTTAAAAATAAAATTATATTAAAAAACTGACTAAGAATCTAATTGTTAAAACGTTCAAATGACACCCAAGCTCGAATCTAATTTAAGATTAAAACTTATAATATTCTTTCATAATTCTAAAGTATTTTTATTTAAATTTATAATATATTTATTTGTATATTGTTGTTATGTTTGATTAAAATATATATTTAAACTCATATATTTTTTATGAGATTTTCTAATTTTTAATAGGACTCTTGAGATCTCTCACTTACACGATATTACATATATATATATTACGGGAGAAAAAGAGAGTGGATAAGCGGTTCCTATGGCTGTCTGGAGGAACCGAGGGGATGAGAGTGAGAATGAATGAGTCCTTTTGGAGTTCTGACTTATGGCTGGCAGAGAGAAACATGGGAGGTGGGGTTTCGGCGCTTTAATGATGAGAAATGAGATAAGGTTACGTGTATCACATAGATTTCGATTTAAATATTAAAATTAAAATTTATAATTTTTTTTATTTTTATAAAAAAATTTAATAATTTTTTAAAAAATTATAAAAACTCTATCAAAATCTTCAAACTTAATTATAAAATTTTATAAAACATCAAAATCATCAATTATTTTTATTTTTAAATTAATTTATTATTTAATACATATATTTATAAAATTTATAGTATCTTAAACAACTATTTAAATTATTATTATAATATTATTATAAATTAATAAATTTTTATTATAGAATTTATATTTAAAAAACAAAAATTATAGATAAAAAGTAAACTATAATATAAACATTAAAATAAGATAAAAAAATATAAAATATAGTCTCAAAAAATAAATAATCTTTCAACTAAAAATAGATAAATTTAAAAATAAATTATTTAAAAAATAAATAAATAATTCAATATGAAATGATATTTTTTGATATTTGTTATTCTTTTTATAAAAAAATTTACGATAACATTTATAATATTTATGTTATTTTGATAAAAAAAATCCACTACATTTTCTTGACAATGATTTAACATTATTAATATTTTAATCAAAAAATATAGATATTATATTTTAATATTAAAAAATAACAATATCATGATAATATAAACATCTTAAATTCTTTGATGGAGGGGTGAAAGTATGGTTGATTTTAAATATTATAATAGTACCTAAATTTAACAATAGATATTTATTTTCATCCGTGAAAAGTTTTAATTTAACACTTATATTTGTTAAATTGTTTCAATTATTACCATTTTTTATAATTTTCATTTATTATTCTATTTGATAAAATATTTTTAATTTATTACTTTTATTTATAATTTTAATACTCATTTTTTAATAATTTTTAATATTAGAACCATTTAAAAAATATATATAATAAATTGAAACTTTTAAAAAATAAAAATAAAAATAGATACCAAACCCAAGTCTTATTGGCGAAAATGAGAGAGGTGGTGATGGGTGGAGATGTCGACAAAGACAAGCAGAAAAGAAAGAGATGTAAATTTTTGAGTTATGGGCGTCAGCTTCTAGAGTTTAGGTTTTTGCAATTTTTGGATGGCGATGATTCAAGGTTAGAACTGTTAGAAACTTGATCCTTCGATCAAACCTAGAAGTCCTGAAAACTCATCCTCCATATGAAGAGTGCACACCAAATGCTCGAAAAATTGTCTCACAGATAAATTTCTCTCATTACTTTCTACTTGAATTTCTTAAATATATAAGCATCTGGCATAGTATCTTTACTTTCACTAAGATGCCTCTAACTTGTCTGTTTATTTTAAATGTTAATTGTAGATCAAGCATGTGACCCATGTTACCAGGGCAACATTAGTGATTGCTACAGAAATAGTAAGGTTGTATTTTTAACCACATTTTTATTTCAATTATTATATTGATAAACTTATGTTCTAGTGGTTAGGCTAGCGCTTTCCCCGTGTGATCAAATGTTGTTGGCTTAGTTACGTTTCTTTTAGTTTTGCAGGTATTTGAAAACTTCTCTGCAACTTTTATTTTCAATAAGCTTATTAAGATTTTTGATATACAATATTCAACAACACCTAATAATAACAATTAACAATCTCAATGCAAAGTATGGTATTGTTGTTTAGATAAATTTATAATCTTCAAATATTATAAGAGTATTGACTTTGAGTATCCGTTGTCAAGAATATTTTCTGTATCTAATTTATAAAAATTATGTGATTTTTAATCGAAAAAGAATATACACATGATTTTTATAAATTATACTTAATTAATATGAAATATTATTCTAATATTTTAAATATTAGCATAATCTTGTCTGCTTCAATTAAATGAAATTGAATAAGCTTTCCTTGTCCAAGCTAGGAGATGCTGCTACTACTGTCGAACTATTATTTATCATTCTTGTTTTCTTTGGTTTCATGTAATTAAGTTAGGATAAGACAATCCCATAAAACCAATGTATAAACTTCCTTAAATCAGGATGTATATAGCTGTTTTCGACTAAATTGTCGACTTTCGAAAGGTTGAGACTTATATGTAGCAATATACACACACACTAAATTGTCTACTTTCGAAAGGTGGAGACTTATAGGTAGCAAAATGTAAATGTGGACTTAACTGTTCAGTGGCTAGTGCCCCGATTACATTTAGCCTTGTATGTCTTTTAACTTATTTTTCTTAGATATATTGATACTCTTGCATATACTCTTACACTCTAATCACTTATTGATGAAGCTTATTTAGGGTCCTTGGAGCACTCTTGGGAAGTAAGTTGGTCTTTAGCATCACAAACTAATGGTCCTCAACCAAATCTGAAGAGTTTTTGTTTTTTTTGGTTAAGGACTCATCTATTGAATTGTACTTGCAATTGTATTATTGATCGAACAATTACGGCAAGCTATTTATAGAACTTGAGTTGATCATTGCTTAATGACTAAGAACATAACCAAAGAACAAAACAGTAAAATATATGTTGCCACGTAAGGATTACAGAGGAAACCTAAACTTTAACTAACAAAACTACCAACATCAATAATGCATTGTCTAATACATCTGAACTAGGTTTTTAATTTTTGGTACTTATATATGTTAAACATATTATATTATTTTTAATGATTATATAAAATGGGTGGATATTTTTATTTAATTTATATAATGTTCTTATTACATTGTAATGTGCTAAGCTATTAAGTTAGAGATAATTACGATAGAGCACACTTTATATTGATGTTAATTATTTATTAATTATTTAAATTCATTCATTATTAAATGTCATTTAAATAAGACATGTTCAATGTTATTAGGATAGGTTTCAAGGATATTTTTTTTTTTATAATTTTTTTAAAATATGAACTTTTAAGTAAAAAAATGTTTGTCTCAAATGATCCATTTTCTTGTAGTTAATGTAAGTTCAGTGTAATTATTTATTTGAAAAATATAAGTAACTAAGTTTTGTAGAAAGAATAAGTAAAATGAAACTGTACTCTCAGATGACACTGTTTTTTAACCTTTCTCATGCAAAATCAAATATCGGGCCGCAATATTATTAATTCGGTCTTGCTTTCCCACAAATATATGTTATAATATTGTAGTCTCATTTATCCTACACCACAAAACAAAAGTCCTTTCCTACATTAACTACAGATTGTTTTTATTTTACCATTAATCTTTCATTTACTAATTAATTTAACATATTTTAATGATATATAAGCCTAAGTTATACTAATTACTACCATGTTTTTTTTATAGACTCCAAAAAAGTTAGCAAGGAATTAATTAATTTCACAAGTTAAAGTTAAATGATTGTTTTGTAATGTATTCTATTTTCTATTTTTAAAATTCAATAAATTTACATTTTTAAATTAACAAACAACACTAAATTCCAATCTTGAGTTCAAAATATTTTTTTACTAAAAAGATAAAGATTTAATTCAATCATTTTAAAAAAATATACCATAAATCAAATTCCATATTTTAAAATATTATTATTATGTTTGAAGTATATTCCATTATAATCATATTATTTTTTATTTTTATTAAACATTAAGTATTTGTTTTTTTTTAAATTAAAATTACACTAATATTGAATTTTATTAGAATATTATTTCATCACGTATTAAATAATAATAATTTTTCAAACTTTCAAATACAATAAAACTTTAATTAAAAAATAACTACTAACAACGTATGTATTACATGATCTATAAAATACATTAAAAAAATATATACTAAATGGGATTAAAATAACCCTATTAATATTTTAAAAACAATTGGATGATTGAGAGAGAGAAGTATGTAAAGCATTGTGTTAAAACAAGATGATTGATTTCAAAATAGGAAAGTGAAAGTGAAAGGTTTTATTACTTGCAGCTTTGAATTAAATGTAAGTTGATTCACTTGCTTTATCCATAATGTGTAACAGTGTAAGTGGAGGAGGTGACCTAGTGATTCCATTTACTGAGGCTAGGATTGATGATCTGCCCCTAGATCTTGATATGCAGATAGCCAATCAGTCTTGGGAAAATAATATTTTTCCAATTTAGGATTGGCCTGAATAATCTCCTTCTATGCAATGTTTGCCCTGTCATAAATTTAACTCTGGCTTTTTCAAAAAAAAAAAAAAAACTGTGGCCCCGTGGCTACTCCAAGTCTCCAACTTCTAGCTCTTGCTTTATTGGTTAATACATATCAAACTTTCCTTAAAAAGGAAAAAAACAAGGGGTGATATATTACTTAAAGTTAAAAGTGTTTTGCCAAAATATTGTTGTTACATTGTCACCCTTATTAATGTCCATGCATTTGTACTTCTATAAGTAGTTGGGTTTTAGTTATTGCATGGAACATATCATCATTTTTTGTTAGGGTATAAACTGATTGATACTAATTAATATTTTTACATTGAAAAACTTGGTACCAATTGATAATTTTATAAAGTTAAAAAGAAATCAATACATACAAGTATCAATTATATCGTGATTAATTTTTTTGTTTTTTGTTTTTTTGGTAGTATAAATTAAAAAATATATATTATTATAAATATTTAATATTAATACCACGTAAAAGTTTTGATATTTAAATATATTGAGTGAATAGTCGTAATAATGATATATTAAATTAGTTTATTTGAATTATTCATTAACTCGTAATTTTACTCTTATTTTTGCCTTACCTTCTATTATATTAGTGCGTGTTCTCATCTAAGAGAAAATGTAACATTTTTAGACACTCTTTCTCTTAAATGAGAGTATTAAGTTTCAAAAACTAGAATCATGCTCTTTAAACGATAAATGAAATAGGGTTAAGTCATTGATTCCAATCCGATAACGTGTTTAGCAATTATTTATTTTCATATTGTTTTTTAAAAAATGGTAAAGTAATGATAAAATAGTTTTTTTATAGTATTTTCTTAATTAAAATTATCTAATAATTTGTATATGATTTTATTAATACAAATTATAGTTATTATTTTAATCATTATTCTTATCATTCAACAATAATCCTAATACTTTAATATTTCATTCTCTCTTTATATCTAATTCATTAAACTTAACTGAATAATAATAGTTTAATCACATGTATTAAATAATAATATTTTATTATAAATTTTAAGGAAATTAATTTTTTATCATTCTATAGCATCTTTAGCAATAACAACATAACAAAAAACTATTTTATATTCTAAAAAATTAATGATTACTTAATAACTAACTTAAAAGAATTTTACAGCTGTTTTCCGAATATATAATATGTATGGTTTGTGCAGTTGTATTTTATAAGATACTTCTTTATTGTAAGTTGGCTCACTGATCATGATTTCATAAAATTATTCAACTTAAATAATATACCCAAGTTGGGAGAAAGCTAGAAGCATCACAACTTTGCTAAACAGCATTACGTCAACTTAAAATGATAAGGCTCAGAATCGGTATGTATTTAGATTTGTGTTCGTAAGGAAAGAAAATGGGTTTATTTGTAAAAGTTGAAAAATAGGTCAACTTAGTCCATTTTTATTATGAACATATTTGCACTATTTTTTTTTTGGGTTAATACTAGAGATTATTTTTCAAGACAAATAAACAAATACAAACCCTCAGTCCATATAACTGAGCATGCAAACAGCTCTATCATCTTACTCTATGTTTGGAAACAACCATTACATGAAGGGAAGAAACAAAACTAGCATCCTACCAAGCTTTTCAAGGCATTGACTATCCAATAAACACCTCAAAATGAAAGCAAAATAGAGTAAACGAACCGCCAAAGGCCATACAAACCACAATCTAGTTCCTAAAAAAACAATCAGTTAACTACAAAAGTAAAAACACAAGCTTTATTCGATTTACAAAAACAGAAGCACGAGTAACCACAAAAACAAAAATTAACACTAAACTTGAAACAAAGACAAGATAAACTAATCATCAAATAGTTTCGACAAAGAAGTACTTGAAATCATGGCTCTGGATATCTCAAATATTGCCATCCTTTCTCATATTAATAACATCGTTCAATTCCCTATGTGACCTTTTTCCATTCTCACCGGCGTGCATTTTTTCAACCACTTTATCAACCCTTTCGTCCATATGCCATCCACACACATTTTCTTTTCTAATTTGCATAAGAACACCAACAACGATATTGAGATCATCAGTATTATCATTGGTCCTTGCCGGATCATCCACATGCCTTCTCTACCCTCCACTAAGTTTCATGTAGTTAGCATCTCAATCCCCTTACACAGTCTCAGGACTACTAGTTCCATTCTAAGCACCAATACCTAGAGCAGGAGACACACCAGCGACACCATTCACATGCATATGGGTGTTTAAATTCAAATCAGATTGCAATCAATCCAAGTTAGTATACCTACCATCAAATCTCGCATTAATAATCCACTCATAAACGTCATATAAGCTATATCATGAGTTAGGAGACCGCAATAGAAATAGAACCGAAGCAGTCGCTCATACCTTAAATCTATTCACATAATTCTTGAACCAAAAGCTTAATTAATCAAAGGAATTTGGACACCAAGAATTAAATAATAGCTATGATAAAAATAGATTTTAATTCTCACATACCTAAAAGCTTGATCTAGCTCTAGAACCATACCCACCTTCCATCAATTACATTATAGCAAGTTTCCTCTAATTTAGTGGTGAATCGTGCAATCGAATTCAAAGTAGTGAGGAATCAAAATTCAAATCATAGGGACGCATACCAAGTACAAATCTCTTCACAACAATAAGTGAATTGTTGAAATTTCATGGAGCTCTATGCAGTACTAGCTTCCTCCTACTCCTCAAAGAAGAAAAGAAATGTAGTTCGATCGAGAGCTCTGAGCTCAATATCCCACTTCTTCGCCCATACGCTCTTAAACACCCTCAACAAAGAACCTAGATTAACAAATCTCTCTCAATAATCACAAGAGCATTAGTAAATTTATTGAATCGTATTCTTCGTTAATGAGATATTTGATCTCAAGTGTGAGATCATCTAGGTGAGTAGACACTTCTTCCATGTCTAACTCTGAGCAATGCTACACCAAGATCACATATACAAGAGTACGATATCCAAAAAGGCTATTAGTTTTTGGAGAGATAGAAACTCTATGACAAGATACACTGGTCAAATGCAATCACATCTAGATTCACAAAAAAACTAGAAAAAAAAAATAGATTTTACCAATACCAGAGATGACGAGAGAAGAAAGATTGGCCAAGCTCAACAACATCAGCAGTGGATCACAAAACCATGGGTGAAAATGCAAACCCTAGCGGATGTTAATTAATACATGGTAAGAGAATATATATTTGCACATTTATTATATAATAAAAAAAAAAGTAAATATTCATATTAAATTAAGATTAATAAAAGAAGTTATGTTAACTTATTTCAAGTAAAAATTTCCAACGATATTTCGAACATGTACTTTCATTGTTTGGTGTCAAACTTCTTATGCCATTGGACTTTATCAATAGGCCTTTTTTATAGTCGTTTTTAGCCTTAAAAGGATAGACAATATATAAGTTTTTTGTAAAACAACAATTAATGTGATAACTATATATTAATTAATACAGTTAGATCCGTTTTTTAATCTATCATTCTGTATCACTAGATATATGCATAATATTCTATTTGAGATGAGTACGTGTGTATTGTGTGTAATGTGTGGGATTGAATTTTGAACATGTTTTGCTCTCGTGAGAGGAAGTATTATGTTATTTTTTTTCCCGTCAAAGTATCATATTATGTTCAACCAATTTTGCTACTAAATTCATAATAGAATAGATGATTTCTAATTTGTTTTAGGAAATTACTATAAAGTATATCTCTAAATTTTTTAATAAAATAAATATTACATTTTCTTTAATCTTAAAAGAATATGTGCTAATATTAAGGGTGTTATATATTTATAATTATTTTTATGAATTTTAAAATGTTTTAATTTTTTTATTTTACTGAATTCTTTCCATAAATTAAAATGTTTGTTTAATGATATTTTTTTCCTACCATTATATGTTGTACTTTCAACTAAGGAAGTTATCAAATCTTGTTAAGCTATTACTAATTTATTCCTATTAATAATGAATTATTATTAGTATTTCATGTTTAATTACAATAATAGAAAGGATAAAGATTCATGTATTCTATTTTTTTATTTGAATTTGAATTTTAGAATGAAATATAAATTATTTCAATAATAACAACAAAAATTATTATTCTCATGAGTGGACATAATAACCACAAATCAATATAATAGGTCAAAATTGAGATGAGATGACTCAAACATAATTTTATATTTTATAAGTCCAAATAGGTTAATTTTAGTTTTAGAAATGTAAAAAAAGACTTGTGTTAGGTAAGTTAATGTTTTTTAAAATTTATAAACTGAAACTTAATTGAATAGACTTATATATTACTAATACATATATTTATTTTTTATACATTTATATTACATGTATTATACATGTTTATATGTTTATAATCATCAAATTTAAATTAAATTTTTATATCAATTAAAAAGGTAAAATAACCTATATTATATTTTTTGTTATTTTCATTTTAAAAAATTACTTTAACTAATAATAAACCTATTTTTTTTTTAAATTCTCAATATTTTACTCATTTTTAAGAGTTATTCTTTACTTGAAAATTGATACAAAATTCTAATTTAAATGTTAATATATAATTTTTTAATTAAATTGTAGATTAAACTATAAGTCTTATTTATTAATTTAATAATAACATAAAAAATAATAATTTAAATTCATTTAAAAATAATTAAATCTAAACCAAAAATCGAACCTATCGAACCACATAAATAGATTGGTTTAATATTCTCTAATTAATATTTTATAGGTTTGTTTCGATTTTTAATTTAAAAAACTGATATATGTTAATTTGATTAACATTTTAAACAAAAAATGACCAAAATTGAATCACACCCATTCCTATTTCCCACATCTCTTAAGATTGCATTTGAATGCTATTTTATTTATACATTTTCATTATCAATTTATTACATTTTATTACTGAAATTTTTTTTCTTAATTTTTCATTTTATAAAATTTATGTTTAATTTTTCACTATTTTAATTACACTACTTAAACAAACATAATAATAATAATAATAATAATAATAATAATAATAATAATAATAATAATAATAATAATAATTTTATTAAATTAAATTTCTATTACTATTTATGACTCTCATTGTGTGTCCATTTTGCAAACTAATTATGCCCTAAAAAATTGAAAAAAAGAATTAATGAAATTAAATTGTTTTTGTTTATGTTCTTTAAAAATAGAATAAAACTAATTATTTAACTAAAATGCATCCTTAAGAAAATGGTAATTATACTTAGGAGTGAGAAGATAAAAATCATATAAAAATAAAGAAAATAGAATAATTATGCTTAATTTAATTCTAATTCATTACAAATAAACACACTAAATAAAGTAAATATCACAATAAGTTCTAATCACATCTGCTAATTAAGTTCAAATCACCCTTGTTCTATATTTGGTATATGTCATTCTATGTCACAAATCACGCAATAACTTATAAGCAATCTTAATGCTTCATGTTCACTTATTGTATACCATTAGATTCAACCTTAATCTATATTTGGTATATATATATATATATATATATATATATATATATATATATATATATATATATATATATATATATATCACTTTTATTTTGTCACAAATCACATTATGTACAATCTTATCGATGCATGTTCACTTTTTCTTACAATTTTGCAGTATTTTGTTTTTGTTTTAATAATTAATGGTGCATGTAATAATATAAATAAATAATTTGCATAAAAATTTACCTTTACTATATAAAATTTTAAATCATGTTTTAATTATTATTATTATAAAAATATCCTTAATTTTTTATATAATGAAATTAATGCCCTTTTTTCTTTTGAGAAAAAGGATTTTATAAATATTAAACTGTCCATTATTCAAGTCTATGATATATTGAGTGAAATTTTAATAATATTTAATATTATTACATGTAATTTTTAAGATAATAATATTTATTTTTATTTTATATTATTTAATTTTAAGAAAAATTTATGGACATTAACTATTAATTATTCAAATTGTTTAAAATATCATATAATTGGTAAAGTTCTTATAAGGTTAATATGTATTTCATATTATTATATATTTTAATGCACAATAAATATATTTATATTAAAATATTAATTGATTTGAAGTTATATTTGAGTCTCGGTGTGTTAATAATTAGTAGTTTAAAATTTGATAGGTTGAGTAATTTTTATAAAAATAATATTTTAATCATAAAAGTTTAAAAATGTAAGATTTATGTACATTTTTTAAAATTTAAAGTTCAGTCTTTTAAAATTAAAATACATTATTTTTATAAATTTATAATATTAAAATATTTTAATAAAAAATAATATCACTAAAATTTAAAAATCGAAAACTAAGTAACTAAATCCTATAAAATTTAATCAAATACCGTACCACCTGCACATCATGTCAAGCAGCTAGTAACTTTTTTCTATAAGAATTCAAAATTTACTTATTGATTACCACATCGTTACTTATCTATAAAATCTTATTACTTACAAATTACCCTTTGTTTCCTATCAGTTTTCTTTGCTATGTGTTCACTGTTTATTTATATTACTTGCTGTTGAATGTAAAAAAAAATGTGACCAAATAAGTTAAATTGTGATAGGTTAATTTTCCTTCCTTTTATGATCTTTAGAGGAGACTTGAAATCAAAGACTCGATTGAGAAATTTATTGATGATGTAAACAGTTCTCATAATCTATTTGATACATTCATTTGTTACATTAATGCTTTAGTTTTTTCAAATAAGTCTCAGTTTTTGCGTTCAATTATATCATTTTTTTGAAATGTGTCAACATAATTTGTTTGATACATAATGTCATGAATGCTTAAATATTATTTCATGATATGAGACATTATTCGATTTCATTGTCAAACCTTAAGATTTGAATTTTAGAAAAGAAATTATTTTTAACAAGGGTACGAAAATCCTTAAATATTTCTATAACTGTATTCTTAGATTTTAAAAGATATAACCATGTGACTCGAGAGAAATTATCAACAAAAATCACAAAATACTTATAACCATCAAAAGATTCATTAGTTGTCCTCGTACATCTGAATAAACTAGTTCAAACTATTTACTAGTCCTAGACAATGAAGAATTAAAAGGCAATCTAGTGACCTTAGACAAGTGTCAAGTTTCACATGCAATTACATCATTTTCTAAGTTTAGAAATAAAGTTGATAAAATTGGTGGAAAATGGTGAGCTAAACGTTGATACCACAATTAATTATCTTGGATGAGGTTAAACTTGGCTTGAAACCCTCTGGGATTGCTTTTGGATATGTAATAGAGACCATCTAAGTAAAACCTTTCACAAATCGTCTTTTTTGTAGCATAATCCTAAAAAATGATGTTGTGAGGAGAAAAATAGCTAAACAATTCAAGGTATTTGTGATTTTTCCTACAGACAGAAGTTGGAAGGGAAAAGAAGGTACGTATAAAACCGTCGACTCAATTTCATCTGACATTAATTTTATTTTTTCCTTTCTTAAAACTTTTATATTCTCACCATTGGAAATTGAAACTTGAGAAGAATTTGTTAATTTTTCAAACTTATGAGACTTTGACACATGGTTGGTCATATAATTTGTGGCACCTAAATCTACAACCCAAAAATCATGCAACATATTTATTTTAATAGTAATTTTAAAGGCTTTTATAATACCTTGCATGTCCTCTTGTTGTATGAGTTTTGTATCTGCCAATAAACCTACAAGTTTGCCTAGCAATGCTATCGAGTTCATTTCTTCTATGCTATCCACACAGTCAATTCTAGCTCCTCTTGTCTTGCTTTGAAGATATAACATAAACTCATTCACGAGTTCAGGTGGATTCGTTGTGAAGTTATTGAATGGATCAGACTCATTCACTACTACAAAAAGAGGTATATAAGTCGATATGTAAAGTCGGGTTTTTTCCAAAAACCGACTTATAATTAATTTAAAGTCAGTTCGGTGTAAAACCGACGCTATCCACGTAGAACATAGCATCGGTTCACGTGTCGAACTGATGTTATGCGTGGACGTAGCGTCGGTTCTAGGTGTCAATCGACGCTATGCTATGTGGATAGCGTCTGTTGACACGTAGAACCGACGCTACACACGTGGATAAATTCTTTTCTTTTCTTTCTTCTCCAGACAGAAACTATTCTAAGCGTTGCATAACTCTCAAAAACCCAAAACCTCATCCACTCTTTCTCATTTTCTGGCCACCTACGACCACTATTTTTAGCACCGATTAGTGGGTTTTCTTCCTCTCTAACTCATCTTTTAGATCCCCTATTTTTTAAAGCGAAATACTCAACTTCTGATCTTTGACCATGACAAGTAATTAAACTCATTCAACAAGATTGAGTCTAATCTTTGATTTGGGTTGACATCCACCTCATGCATATTCATGAAGAAGCATTGATGAATTTTTAACTTTTGATCCTAGCGGCTTGTCTTTAGCCATTTCGAAGATTTAAGATAATAAGATAATAATAAAACAGAAACAAATTAATTTTCCAATTTTGATACCATGTTGAAAATAACTCTACACAAAGAATAACTCTATACAAAAGAGCTCTCTAGTTTGTATTATTTTCTTCATATTTTCATTAAAATTGTATAGTTATATATAAGAAAATTTTACTCATTCAATTACTCTTTAAATTAAGCATTTCATGATTTACTACTTGAATTAAAGGTTTTTTTTACTTATTGAATTAAAGATTTTTTGTTTTATTTATTGAATTAAGCTCTTTGTGTTTATTCCTTGAATTAAGGACTAATATTCAATACTCACACTCAAAAATATTAGGCGTAGTCACTCATATTACCGTAACAATATATTGATAATTTATATATTTAATTTAAAATATATATATGATTTAAAATTAAAATTAAATTAAATTAAATTTTTTAACGTGTTAAGAGAAAAATGAAATATAAACTCATTTTTAATTTTTTTTCATCAATAAACCATCTTTTAATCTTCAATTCGTTATTTATAAGAGTATTAAAACTGTTATAAATTTTATCAGAAATTAATTTGAGATAAAATCATTAATTTTTGTCAAAATGACACCTATCACACTGTAGTTTTTTTAGCAAAATTATCATCCTCGACAAGTTTCGATTCTTTTAGGTTTTTCTTTGTTTAGAGACTTTATCTTAATTCTCTCTTCAATCCATTTTATGTTTTTTAAATTAAATTTATTTTATTGTTAAAAGTTAATAAAGATGAAATAAATTTTAATTATTTTAAAGATAATGTTTTATTCATTTTTTATTGTAATAATTAGTAGTGTAATTTTATAAAAATATGAGTTGATATATATACCTTTTATTGAATATAATTACTACTTAAATACCAAACCACACATTCATCTTTTTATTTTTTTAAATATCAAATGCATTTAAATTTATGTTAGTACTAATTATAATATATCATGTGATATTTTTTAAAAAAATGAATAATTTTATATTTTAAAAATTATTTTAACACATATTGTATAATAATTAATATAAATGTAAATTTAAGTTTTTATAGTTTACTCATTTTTTTTAATCATACAAAGGGATTAACTATAGGTATATGTAAGACAAAGCAGGAAACGTCCCAACCTTTTACCTTTTATAACCTCTTCTGGTGGATTTACCGATTTCTTGGAATAAGAGGTATTAATTGTAAGGGAAAGCGTCAGTTTTGGATCGAGGAAGCATTACACATCTTACTTTTAATTAAAAATACGTTAAAATTATTAATTTTTTTAAAATATTAAATATTAAAAATTTAAAACTTAAAATTCAAACCCTCTTGATTCTATAGTTATATTTTATACATATAATTTACTTATAATTATATAAATATTATATTTAAAATTTTATTTATTAAAAATTATGACGAAATATTTGCCTCTTATTACCTCCGATGGTTACAAATAAATCTTCCGTGGTTTGAGTAATATATTAATAATTAAGTTTAAGATGTTATTAATTTATTTACAATGTCTATTTATTATAAATATGTGATAAATTATAATTAATATGATGTATTAATATTAATAAGTATAATTCAATCTATATAATTATATTAAATAAGAAAATATCAATTATAAAAATATTCTATTTTATAATATATATATATATTTATATTATTTATATAATAATTCACCTTTTTATTATATATGATATTAACTTTTAATATACACAAGTGGCACATATTTCTTTAAAATTTCATACATATAATTGTCAAAAAAATTTCCATTGAGATGTGAAAATTCTAAATATTAATTAAATTTGTGTTATTTTTTCAATTGTACGGATCAATAAGACAAGTTTTGATGTCAACTCTATATTTGTGAAATCTGTTTAAATATAACTCAAACCGTATCTATTTTCGGTGATTTACCGAATTTTTAAATATAATTATATTATCATAAAATATATGATTATAATTACGTATGAACATTTTTCAAGGAAAAAATCAACATTAATAATTTATTGAAATTTTATGAAATGTTTTGAAGTAAATTTGGGGTATCTTTATACAAAGGGGTGGTCGATTTTGGGTTTGCCCATCGGTACTTTACTCCTTTCTGTTGCATCTGAATTGATGAAAATAGTGATACATATTATCAATGTACAATGTATTTCCCCATGAAACAGGATGTTCTTGTAATTAAATACTCGGCAATATGTATCTCTAACTTTACACTTGAAATTTTCATATTTATGTACCATATATATATATATATATATTATTGACAGGTGTATGTGTATGTACCACAAGTAAAATAAGTTAATAAATATATCGGAAAGAAAATATAATATTTTGGTGTGCATACTAATAATGAAAGAGGACGAAAAAAAACAAAATCATTTTCATTCACATATCTACTGCTTAAAAATAATATCTACTGCTTAAAAATATATTGGAAAGAAAATAATAACCTTATAAATATTGAAGTTATTTTCATAAATTATTTCCATACTCACAACTTGATATTAATTTCCTTTCTTAAATTCATAAGATAAAATTATAAACATATCTTTTATTTTATTTTTTTAAAAATATTTAAGTAAATTAATATTTTTATTTAGATTCTTTATCCTTATTAGTAAACATAAAGAAAATTAATTGATTCACAAACACACCCTTAGTGTGCTAAGATAATTATGCACTTGTATAAGCAGAGATATGTGTGTATTGTTTGATTATATGAATATTTAATTAAAAAAAAACTATATATGTTAATAACATGTCAAATCAGAATGTGAGAATATTTTGATATTTTAAAATAATAAGAAGAGTAATATAACGCTTACTATATTTACGCTGCAGAAAAAATTGTTGCTATGGATTTAGGTTGTAGAGGTACACTGTTTTCTTAAAAAGTGTCATTGATATCCATAGAACATCTTTTAGTTAAATTTGCAATGGTAAAAATGTCTTTTCTAAATGTATTTATTTTTAGAGACATAATAATATTTAAAAATGATAGTTTATTCTCTTTTTTTAATATGATAAAGTTAAAAAATTTAATTAAACATAAATAAAAACCATAACAGGACACAAAGTCAATATTTTCAGATATATCAAAGATAATATTAAAAAATTAAAAATATTCATCGGCTGTACTACATCAGAATATCATCGAGTATTCTTTGTTTTTGTTTTTATATATTTTCTCTCATTTTAATACAATCAATTAATATCATTATTTTTTTAAAAATATTAAATAAAATATCTAATTGTATTTATAATTGTTAGAAACTCAGGCCTAACTCAACCCAATAAGATCTCATTAAGTTAAGGATTACTCAAGCTTATGTTCTTGGTCGATGTGGGACAAGGATACTTAACAACCCCCTCCACACGGCAGGTAAATGTGGACATTATTAGCGTCAGAGTGAGACTTTGGTAGAACCCAATTAGGTTCAAACACATAAAGACTAAACCCACCTCTGATACCATGTTAGAAACTCAGGTCTAACTCAACCCAATAATATCTTATTAAGTTAAGGATTACCCAAACTTATAAGCAGTTTTGCTGCTTTGTTCTTGGTCGATGTGGGACAAGAATACTTAACAATAGTTAAAAAACATCATTAAATTTTCATATTCCATTAATTATTCCTGATCAACGTCATTTATTTACTATTCATCTTCATCTTCATCATCATAAACAGTACTAAAAGTAGTTTGAAGATTTTTATACCTTCTCCTAACAAGATACTTTATTTTCCTCGTCATCAGGATATATTATGAGTGTTTCTTAACTCTTGTATGAAAATTAAGATCACAGATGGATTATTTGTTAGATGAAAATTAAGTTTATATAAGAGAAGCATTTTTTATTTAAATAAAAATAGAAAGAAAAAAAACACACTATAGTAGTGTGGTCCATCTATCTATGTCAAATGAATGCAGCAAAAAATTAATTTTGAAAAATATTTAATTTTATTTATCTATTATTTTAAACAATAAAAAAATAAGCATATTTTTTTTTTACTATTGAATTTTGATAGTTGTTATAAAAATTTAATTTATTACAAAATTATCATTAAATTAAACAATTCTTGTACATGTACTATCCATCAATTACACACAAAAATTAAATGGAAAATGATCAAGTGAAGAATTTAAACATATTTAAACTGATAAAAAATATTAAAATAAAATTTAATTTAAAAATTTATAAACTAGTTTTTACAAAATTATAAATATTGAAATTCATTTTATTTTTCTATTTTTTAGTGATACATTAATGTTTAAATTGATGTACTAATGTGACCATTTTCTATTAAGTTTTTATACTGAATTAATTGAATGTTACATATGTAATATTTGTTTAGCTTAATGGTAGTTTGATAATAAATTAAAGTTATGATAAATCTGTAATAACGATTAATTTTTATTTTTAAAATAGTGAATAAAAAAATTATTATTTTCAAAAAGAAATTTTTATTGGGACCATTTGACATAAAAAAAATAGAATAAAGTCTGGCATGAATAAATTACAATATAATATTTATTACAACATTTTTAGTAGTAATTTTTCTTTAAAAAATACAGTTTTACTTCTGGTTTGATTAAAAAAAAGTAACTTGGAGTAAACTTTTGAAGGGAAAAATATACTACTACAATCTAGTCAGATTTGTTTTTCCCCAAACCGTAAGATACTTGTTATTTTTGACATCCATAGACATAATGTTCACAAATTATTGATGACTAAAACAAAATAAAACCAGAATAATAACTTAATTTATGTAAATATCCGTCCACAATGTGAAATTTAGGCCTAAATCTTTAAGTTACTTCCATTTTGATATAATAAGTCATTTAGCTACATATAATAAAAATATGCATGTAATAATTATCATACCTCTAAAATTTAGATAGTTTTTTAAAATATATGCCTAAATTTTACTCGTTAATACTCTCTTTTTTTACTTACTTCTGTGTGTTGTTTATTAAAAAAAATAACATGCAAATAACATTTTGACTAAAAGGGGAATTTGCTTAAGTGAATGAATCTCTAACTAGTTAGGGTTGTGCACCAATTATTACCTTACATTTAGGGAAGGTACACAAAATAATTATACTTATTAGGGGTACATCATAATTCTTTTTTTTTAAAGATATATTTGATCAAAAATGATAATAAAAAGATAAATTTGATCAATATAAAACAATAATAAATATTTAAAATAATAATAATAAAATTACTATTTTTTTTCATTATCAATTCTTTTGTGCAAAAAGTTAAGGTAATATATTAAACTTTATCACTATTAATTTTTACTAAAAAATATAGTTTAAATTTATTATATTTAAAAAAATTATACTTTAATTTCTTATTTATAAGACTAGGCATCACAAATATAGTACTTTTAAAAAGCAATTGTCACGGAAATCTATTTTTGTAAAAAAAAATAATATGAAAACACAAATTTATTAGCTTTATAAAATATATTTTTGTAACTTTTTTTATAAAAGTATTTAATTTATATTGCTATCATTAAATAAATATAGATTAAAAATATACGTTTTTTTAACCAAACCAAGAGATTTTTAATTGTAAAAATTAAAATTAAATAAACGGAGCAAAATTATTTGAAAATTTAAAACAAAATTTATAATTGTGGTGCGATCAGTTAATCCTTTTGGGTACTCTTCTGTGCAACTATGTCTCACTATCCATATGTATATATAATTTGGCTACATATGACACTTGCTTTACTGTCACTATCTATTTTTGCTGTAATGTGCATCAATGACAACGTGTTTGCTTTCTTTCCATCATTCTCAGTCTCTTACTTTGTTAGGATTTTTAGATGCGATATAAAACATATTTAGGTTTTATAATTATTAAAAAAAAGTAATTTTTAAATTTATAATTTATTCAAGTCACATAATTTATAAGAAAATATCATGTTAATTTTTTTTAAATTTTGTTAAAAAAATAACATTGAAAAATGTGATAAGATTGTGATTTTATTCTTCTAAGATATCTGTGAGATAAAAAACTTTATACTATTTTAATGTTTTCTAACAATTTTTCTTTTAATGTAATTTGATTTTAAGAATTAAAATTGATTATATTGGTTTTTTAAAATAATTTTATTGTAAATTTTATATTTCAATTTTTAAGAACATAATATGTTATAAATATATTATTAAAATTAAAACTGTTAAGTATTCTTATCCTACATCGACTAGGAATAAAACACCAATGTTATTTATAAGTTTGTACAATCCTTAACTTAATAATATCTTATTGGGTTGAGTTTGACTTGAGTTTCTAACATGGTATCAAAGCTGAGCCTAATCTTTATGTGTTTGGACCTAATTGGGATCTATCACAGTCTCACCGTGGCGCTAATGTCCACCTTTGTCCGTCGTGTGGAGGGAGGCTGTTAAGTATCCTTGTCCCCACATCGACTAGGAACAAAGCACCAAAACTGCTTATAAGTTTAGGCAATCCTTAACTTAGTGAGATCTTATTAGGTTAAGTTAGGCCTAAGTTTCTAACATGATATTAAAGTTGTGCCTAGTCTCTATGTGCTTGTACATTGGGCTCTATCAGAGTCTAACTGTGGCGTTAATGTCTACATTTATTCGCCGTGTGAAAGGAGGCTGTTAAGTATCATTGTCACACATCGACTAGGAACAAAACATCATAAGTGCTTATAAACTTGAACAATTTTTAACTTAATAAGATCTTATTGGGTTGAGTTAGACCTGAGTTTTTAACAAAAACAAACTAATACAATTGAATAGGAAAAAATAGTAAGAAATTTTAGTCAAAGGATTCCTTTTTCTTTTTCTATCTTTTTTATAATAATTTTTATTGTATTTAATTTGTTAGTTAGTTAAGGTTATAAAAAAAATTAATGTTAAGAATATAACACATAATTTTTTTTTAATGATATCACATTTTAATTATTTATAAAATTATTGTTATAATTAACAGACTAAATTAATACCATTAACCTTATAAGATTAATTTAATACATTAAAAAATATTAAGACTTATATTATATAAGATAACAATTTCAAATAAATTTTCCCAGTTAATAATAGCATTTCAAATATAAAAAATAAAGTTAGCAGAAAAATATTGTAAAACAAAATTGAAAAATAGAAGTGCTTGGGAATCGAGAATTTGAGCAAAGTGAGGGAAAAAAAGAAGAAGAAAAGAAAGGGAGACTGAAAAACAGAGGAAGAGAGAAAGTGAGAAGAGTAGGGTGAGAGAAAAAAACAGTGGTAGTGTTGTACGTTAATCAATGCATTCTTTGCCCCCAATGCGGTTCCTCCTTTGCCGGTTCTTTGTCTCCTCCATTCCCAAACACTCCAAAACCTGAAAAATAACAATTATGATCATATAACAGTATACTTATCCTATCATTTATTTTATTTTATTTATATTATTAAATTATTTTTTATCTAACTTATTTATAATATTTATTTTATTCATTTCATTTTGTTAATCTAATTTTAACACATAATTCAAAGATAAATTTTGTTTTAAATATAACATTTAATTATATAATTTTTTTGAAATCTATCACTTATTTAAATTGTTACAAATATATCAATAACGTGTTAGTCATTTAATAGAATAATATAAATTGAACAAACTTAATAATTGATTGATATAAATGAGATAAAAAATAATTTAATAATATAAAATAAAAAAGTATAATAATTATGTTGTATTTTTGTAGAGTTATCTAACATATAATGGTATTATTATAATAATTTTTAATAATGTTACACAAAAAATATACTATTATCCATTATATTTATATAATTAACTACCCTTAAAAACAAAGTTAATGCTAATAACAAACTCTTTTAATAATAATTATTATTATGTTTTTAACAATATCATCGCACTTACAATAAACATAATAATACTAGAAATGGAAAGTTATATATGTAAACATCCCCTCGTCGTGTAGTTATAAAAATAAATGTTTTATTTTTTTTAAATAATTTTAATAAATGAGATTTACGTACAATTTTTTTTAAGAATTTAAATCAGTTAAATTACTATATGAGAAAAATATACGGTATAATCCACTTTTTAATACCACTATGATTATTTCCCCCTTTTCATTTCACATTTATTGCAAACAATACACCAATCTTATAAATGTATAACATAATATAAAATTGTACAATTAAATCATTGATTATAAACTACGCCTATGTTAAAAAAATAACAATTTTGCATAAAAAAATTATATAAATAAGTCAATCTTATCTTATATCAATTAATTTTGTTATATATATCCTAAATTTATTATAATGTTAACAAACATAACTTATAATTAGATTCTATTTTTGCTAATTAAGAACCAAATATAATATGATGAATAATATAGTCTGAAATTTAATGTAATATTATTCATTTCACACGGGAGACTATACACATGAAAATGTTTTTAATAAAAATATTATTTTAATTTATATTCTATTCTAATTATATATCTTTAACTAAAATTTGTTAAAATTATAGTTTCTTATTGTTTAATTTTTTATTACCTACAATAAATTTAAATTAGTATAAAATTATTAAATACAACATTGAGTTAAAAATATAATAAAAATTAAAATAACGATTTAGCAATTTAGTAAATTATTTTCAGATAACAATTAATTGGTTAAATACATTAACCGTTAAGGAATTAATTAAAAAATAAATAAAAATATATATATTTTAAAATAAATATACTATTTAGTGTAAAATGTAGTGTGATGAGTTGAAGAATATAAAAAATACAGTACAATTTTTGCATTAAAATAGCACAGAAGTTGCACCAAAATGATTGAATGAGTTGGAAATGATTTAAAATTAAGTCACGTTACTTAAAATATTTATCAAATTTAAATATGTCATTTCTGTTTTTTTTTTTTTTTTTTGTAAGATGCCATTTTCCTATATGAATGTCTAACTTTCTCCTATATAAACGTACACTAATTTCTGACTATAAACCAAAACAAATTGATCGTATTAAAAAGCTAATCCTTTTGCATAATTCTCAACATGTACAAACCATTTGTTTATTTATTACCTTCATAGTCCCTACCACTCTTCTCCACCAAAACCCAACATTCCTCTCCTTCTATCTCTACATCTCTCTCTCTCCCCACCCCCTTCTCTCTTAGTTTAAAACACAACAAAAGACCATTGTCATCAACTTCATATCAAAATTCAACAATCATGCACACAACTTCCTCCTTCACTTACACATCAACAAGTACTGAGAGTTCTTGTTTTCAAGCTGATGAAGAAGATCATGAAGATTCCATTTTTCTTTCTCTTGCCCCTCCTGGCCAAAAAACAAAGGAACCCTCTAAACAATACCACCCTATTTATCACCATTCCTACTCAAACCCACCTAAGAACCATCATCATCAAAATCAAAACCCTAATAGCACTCAAGATGGTGTAACAGCAGCTCTTCACATTGGTCCACCAAGTAGTAGTAATAATACTACTTTTGAACACAACACTAGTTCTAGTACTAATATTGGTAACCCTAATCACAATATTAGTCCTCTCATTCAAACCCAATATTGGATTCCATCCCCTTCACAAATCCTTGTTGGTCCTACTCAGTTCTCTTGCTCTGTTTGCAACAAAACCTTCAATAGATACAACAACATGCAGGTAATTAATTTTTTTCCGACTATTTTAAAACTACCCTTTACTTATTTTTCTCTTAAAAAACTACCCTTTTGCTTTTTTCTTCTTATGATAATGAACTACCAATTAATTAGGAAAAAAGTCATTGCCCCCTTAATATATTGGTATAATAAAGGAAAAATTGCACATGTAAGTTATTTTTTTTCACAAATTAAACATATTATTTTAAATATATGCTTTTACCTTCTCTCGTTAGTCTTTTGTTTCCCTCACATTTTTTGACTATTTTAGTCATTTCCATTTTTTACCACTTTTATCACGTTTCGTGAATTTTTTCCTCGCCAACATCCCCCAGCCCTATTAGTAAGTTTCAAATTCATTTTGACTAATTTTATTCTAAAAATTAATCCAAAAATAACAAAAGAAATACTAATTTTTCCAATTTAATTATGAAAATAAAATGAACTAAGTGCACCAGTTCAAATTCAAAGAAAATATTTACATATAAATGACATGTTTTCTGACTCTTGTTACAAATTTGTTACCTTAATTTTTGTCTAGGTCATTATATATAATTAATTATTTTTTTCCCTTTTATCTAGGAGTTACATATGTTCATTCTGTTATTTATTTATTTATTAGATGCATATGTGGGGACATGGGTCACAATTTCGGAAGGGTCCAGAATCATTAAGAGGGACGAAACCAGCGTCATCAATACTGAGAGTACCATGTTACTGTTGTGCTGAAGGTTGTAAGAACAATATAGACCATCCAAGATCAAGACCTCTTAAAGATTTCAGAACTCTTCAGACACATTACAAAAGAAAACATGGCACTAAACCTTTTGGGTGTCGTAAATGTGGTAAGCAATTTGCTGTTAGAGGAGATTGGAGGACTCATGAGAAGAATTGTGGTAAGCTCTGGTTTTGTATTTGTGGTTCTGATTTTAAACACAAAAGATCTTTGAAAGACCATGTTAGAGCTTTTGGAGATGGACATGCTCCTCATACTGCTGAATTGTGTGAGATTCATGATTATGAAGACGATGAAGATTTTATTAATTAATGATATCAAGAAAATGGTGGATATGCGTCTTTGTAAATAAAAAAAAAGTAATTTTTTTTAAGGAATAATTATGTTATTTAGAATCTTCAATTATCCGTATTCCACCGACATAACATGTAAACAATAAAATACTTTAATTTGATGTAAACTCAAATCTATGTCTAAATTATAGATAGAAATCTAAATCATATTTAAAATCTTATATTTTAAAATAATAAAATATCTTGTATTTTATTTTATTTTATTATATTATAAAATATGTTAATATCTTGAAGTGTGCATCTTCTAGAGTCGTTATGATTTAATTGTAAATTTATAAAAAGTTTAAAGAAATGGATTTTATCTTTATTCCAATATGTATTAAAAAACAATTACTATTCTCATTATCCTATAAAAATATGTAAAAATAAAAAATAAGATAAAATTATTTATTTTTTAAAAAAATTCTAATGCATGTCACATCATTATTATTACGAGAGCCGTAAATTTTGCGTTTTCTTGGCATTACTAAAAAAAATAGCCCACGATTGATTATTGATGACTTAAGACTTTGTTGTTTTAATTAAATAGTGTTAAATTGTAATTAATTAGTTAAAAGAAAATATTTAATTTGAGCTAAACAGCTAGTTAATTTTGTGTTGCATGAATTAGTGAGATGAGAAATTAAGAGAGAATGAGAGGGCCAGAGAAGGAGAAGAATCAGAAGAGAAAGACTAACAGTAATGATGAAAGCCAATCTAAACATTATGCATTTAATGTGGGAAGTGGCAATTCAATTGTCTAATTAAAGCACACTTTATGTGATACTTTTCATTTGTGTAATAAATATAACAACAGGGAGAGACTATTATTTGAAGGTGGTCAAGCAAAAGCAGTGAACAGTATAAATGCAGAGATGTCATAGTCACATTTTCTACTGTTGATAAATTCATAATCACTTTTTGAATTGAGTTCTTTGGATATATTGAGGTGAAGAAAGAATATAGAGTGAGAGTCTTCTGAGTTACAACTAGCACTATTTACTACTAGAAAACATTTTTGAGGGAACTGCTTTTTGTCAGTGAGTACAGGAGGGTAAATAGAAATAGAGTGAGAGTAATTAAGAGAGCTAAAGGCAAATTGAGTAAAGGGTTGAAGGGACCACAAATAGTCATAGAACACTGTTTTTGGGGTTCCCCCAAAGCACTTGCCTTTTGTTTTCCTTTTCAGATGAACTATGCAAATATAATATTACTCAAAACATTTTCAGGCACTCTGTGTTTTGCTACTTTGATCATCCCTTAATCACTATCTTTCTATCAAATATCAATTTCAATAATCTGCATAGACCCTTATCTCTTGAGAGAGAAAGACCCTTAGAGACAGATTTTTCTCTTTAAACTTCCATATTCAAGCACCTCTTTCTTGTTTGAACTCCAATTTTAGTTAGCATGCATGTAAGGCTATTCTTGGACAGATCATTAAATTTTTTGTAGCAATTTGGTACACATTTTATCTTCTATCATCTTCATTGCTCTATTTTTTATTTTGATATTTAAATTGAAATTAAAAAGATATTTTATACATAAACTTGAATTCATTAAGCCAATAATAGTATTTTGATTTCAACTTCCTGCCAGAGTTGATGGAAGAATGAGAAGATAATCGTAATGATGAAGATAATAAAACCTCTTTTTAGTAGAAGTTGTTCTTTTAAGTGAAGGATAACAATATTCCTATTATTTTTAAAAATTAATAATTTAGTTGTGAAAATTTTAAATCATACATATTAGATCGTATAATTTATAAAATTTAATCAATTTATATTATTATGTTAAAATTTAATAGATTTATCTAATTACGTATCATCTAATCTATACAATAAATATATAAAAATATACTAATCTTAATTGCATATTACAGGACATGTAATAATTACATGCTTCAATGTTAATTAGATTTAAGTTGACTAAATTTTGTAAATTATGATATTTAATGCATATGAACTTATGAGAATATTATGTATTTTATTACATAATAGTAATAATACTAAGAATTGTAACCATTTTTTTCCCTTTCTCTAATTCATGCAATGTTGGATTGCAACTGATTTTTTTTAAATTAATTTAAAATCGGATTGTAATGATTTGAATACACATCCTGAAGTCCATGACCTTCGTTCTGATTGATGATGAATGTTGTGATGAGATAGGCAGACATGAATCACAATTATGCATTCTCTAATTAATTAATATATATAATTGATGAATTTTATCATTTTGAAAGTTACAAGTTTTCAAATTAAACAATAGATAATCAATTTTGATATCACTTAAAAGTTTATTCTTTACCATAATTTTAGGCCTAATCAATTCTAGGCACCGTTTTCTTACTAGTTCAAAAGTACTTCTATCCCTTTTAATTTCAATTGGGAGCCTCAAATAATTCTTTTACACCTAAAATTTGAAGTATATTTTCTCTAATATGATTTTCAGTAGTTAGGCTAAAAGACATCTCGATCATACTTATGAAAATTAAATTGTGTCCACTAGTTCTCCTCCTGTTCACCTTTAAAATATTTTTTTAATTCAAAGCTTTAATCCCTACAAGCATCACAAAACAAAACAAAAATGTAATGAGCAAAAAACAAGTGTGTAATAATGAGAGCGCCTTCAACTGCCTTCACTTCTCATTTAAGTTTTTTATTTTTTGGCCTATCGAAGAATAGAAGAGAGGCCTTCAACACAAAATAAAAACGGATACGAAAATACATTATCTCTTTGTCTGATTCCAAAATGTGGGTCAAATATCACCCACAATTTGGTCATTGGCCTAAATTAATTGGGCAAGTGACTATATATGGACATATAATTTCATATTAATCGCACCCAACAATTAGAAAAACTCATTTTTTTTCCGTACCACAAATATCCACTCCCTCTATCATGTACCATACTCACATCCAATTTCAATACAATTCTTCTTTTCTTTTGTTTTGAACGTCATATTGTGTGGAGGGTTTCATAAACCACAATCACATTGTCCATTCCCAGGAGCGAAAGCTCTTTGTGAATCATCAATTATGATAGGAATCACCAATTTAAGCCTATTAGTCAAGGTTTTTTGAAATAATCTTATAAAGGATAGTACATAGGATTACAGGTTGAAATTCCGTAACACTTTTAGCACTGCTATCTTCTGCAATTAACGAAATGATAGTTTTATTTATGGGATGAGGTATATCCAAGTCACCGTTCGAAAAAGATAAGCATATGTCTAAACCAACTAATCTCAATATTTTTGATAAAACAATGTTATCTTTCTTACTATAAAAAATTATATGGTCGAAGCTAACATACATCAAAAATAAAATTGAAAATAATGAAAATAAAATAAAAATAAATATTTTACGTAAAAAAATCACCAAACAAATTGGGGTAAAAAAACCACAAACAAATGTAAAAAGATTTCACTATTGTAAAATAGTAATTACAACAATTTCTCTCTATTTACAATAAGATAACAATTTTAATCTCTATTTATAATAAGATAACAATTTTAATCTCTATTGTAATAAGAGAAATAACTTTCTCACAAAATGGGTAAAATACTATTTACAAAAAAGGAACAAATTTTTCTCCTTAAATAGTAACTCACAAGATAACTCTCAGAAATAATTTTCTATCTTTCTTATGGATGCTCTCTAGTTTATTTAATCTTATATTTTACGCAAGTGAAACAAACTATTTATAGGTAACATCTTTAAAGAACTTGTTGTACCAAAGACTACATGTTCATCTCCACATTTAATGGTCAAGAAATTAGTGCTCCATATTTAATAAACAAGAAATTAGTGTTCCAATAACAACCTTAATTAAATGCTTCTATATTTACTACTTCATCAATTAGCAAAATATAACATTAAATCAAGAAATTGGTTTTACTACTAAACAAGGCTATCAATTATCACATTTCTTAAATTTGATGAATTGATTTTCATTTTTCTAATATGTACATACATATATATATATATGGTATATAAAGAGTGTTTTTTAAATAATAACAATTAAATCATTTAATTTGTACAATTAATGATAGTTAATATAATTGTTAATTCAATAACTACATCATCAAATCTGTGAGCTTTCATTGGCTTCATACTAAGTAGAGCAATTTTTACCTCATGATTAGCGGTAAAAGGACAAGCCAGGCTCTCTTGTTGTGCGAGGGACAATCTTGTTTGCAAGTTGCAAATCACCATTTGAAGTAAACATGTTCTCAAAATACTTGCAAAAAGTGTTAAAGAACTCGAGATCCAGTTGGTGACAACTAACACACCAACTGGAAGTAGCCACCAATAGTTTGGTGGGGAAGAATAGGTTGTCCAAGAACATGTCTTTCCATAATTGTGTATTTTTTAATTATTACAATTTTGCTTTTTTTTTGTATAAATAGGTTGTAAACATTCGTTTATTCATCATCAATAAAACTATTTCTTAAATGGTATCAGAGCATAGAAAATAGTTCTCAGAAAATTCAGCTCATATAATTTTTTTTCTTTTCTCATTCTGTCTTTTTTTCAAAATCAATTTTGATTCACAAAATAATTTCAATTTTATCCCATTATAATATCCAGAAGAATCCGAGAAATTTGCAATTAATTTCAAGCCAAAATACCACCCTACGCGCTCACATGCGTCTTCCCTGAGTTCACCGGCATTCCACCCGCCTCGTTGGAGTCACATGTGCCAACACGCGCCAATTGCTGAGGAAGACAACTCCAACGACATGTCGTTCGCGCGCCTCTGAAGAAAACGATGCGTCGTTCATCCAGTTTGGCCCTTCATTTGGTTCGTCTTCATCCGGTTCAGTGCTCCAGCGTTGCAGCCACCTTTCCAGCCACTCCAGACGACGATTCTGTCTCCACGCAAACCATAAAAATGATGCCAGAAGCTGTCGCACCTGTTGCTAGAGATAGTCGTCCATAATATCCTCACAAAAATTACCCACCAAGGAACCCACATCTCAAGTGCAATCGATGCAACAATATAGGCCATAATTTTGAGAATTGCCGAAGTCATCTCAAATGTGATTTTTGTGGTCTCAATGGACATAATTTTGAAAACTTCTGAAAGCATCTTAAATGTAATTTCTATGGTTTGAATGGATATGACATCAATATGTGTCGAAAGAAAGGAGCAATTCAAGATAAGAAAAATAGAAGTTATGGCTTCCCCTCCAAAGCTCATCATATTGACCTTCAGGAAAGTTGCTCCGACACAAAGACACCATCCCACAACCTTACATCTGCCCAATATCAAGTGCTCCTTACACTTCTCAATCAATCCAAATCAGGTAGCATGGCAAGTCAAGTGATTACTTCTTCAGGTAACACATTATGTGCAACTTTTTCCATTCAGAAACTCGTTAGATTTTTGATACAGGAGCAACTGATCACATGGTCTGTTCCTAAAACCTTATGAGCTCCAGCATTCCAGTCACTAATTGGCACTGTACATTTCTCCAAAAATTTCATACTCCATAATGTCTTATGTGTTCCATCCTTAAAATTAAACTTAGTTTTAGTAGCCAAACTAACTCAAACTACATTTTGTCATATCACCTTCACTAATATTATGTACTTTGTTCAGGACAAATGCTCAGGGAGGACGATTGAGATGAGAACTGAGAAAGCAAGACTCTACTACCTCACTATTTCTAAAAAAGCTAGATGTTTCTCCGTTTCAAATATTGTTTCCACCAACTCTCATCCATGGCATCAACGACTTGGTCATTTCTTACCACCTTCATTAATCTTGTTGAAACACAATTTTCATCCTGAGTTAAAATCATTCGTAGTGACAATGGACCAGAATTCATTATGACCCAGTTGTTTTCTACCAAAGGAATCCTTCATCAAACCAGTTATGTCTCTACCCCTCAACAAAATGGTATTGCTGAACGCAAACATCATCATCTTTTCAATGTCGCTCGTTCATTTCTCTTTCAAGCCAATCTCCCTAAACAATTCTGGAGAGATGCCATTCTTATAGCCACATACCTCATAAATCGTACTCCAACACCTATTCTCAAGAGTAACACACCATTTGAAGTCCTTTTTCACAAAATGGTATGAACATCTTAGTGTTTTTGGTTCCTTTTGTTTTGTGTCTACACATCATGATCGACTCACCAAGTTTGATGCAAGATCACATAGATGCATATTCATTAGGTATCCATCTAGGATAAAAGGTTATCATGTCTACAATCTGGAAACAAGCAAAACTTTAGTGTCTCATGATGTTATCTTTCATGAACATGTATTTCCTTATTTCATTTCTGCTGTCAACACTCCAACTCTATTCCCTCCATCAAAAAATACTATTTATGATGACATACCTAACATTCGTCAATCAACCAATCTAAATACATCACTTCATCATACACCATTTGTCCTTCCAATAATCAACTCAGACATTCTTCATCTTCAAAATTCATCTCCAGAAACATCATCATCAACTTCTCCACCACACATGACTCCTCCAACACTAGTCACACATAGGCTCCGTCGATCCACAAATGTTCCTAGCTATCTTCAAAAATATCATGTAGAAGCTTTCTTGCCTTCTCGGTCATTCCCTTCGTCTAACTCAACATCGTCCAATAACAAAGGTACTTCTCATTCTCTATCTCATGTACTTACCTATGACCAATTATCACCAGCACATCGTGCCTTTGCTACTTCTATTTCCATTCTCAAGGAACCAACCACCTTTGTTGAAGCTTTCAACGATCTAAAATGGCGGTTTGCCATGAAACAAGAACTGAATGCTCTTGAAACTAATGGCACTTGGACGCTTCAACAACTTCCTCCAAATAAGAAACCAGTTGGTTGTAAATGGGTCTACAAAATCAAGTATAATCTTGATGGCTCTGTGGAACGATACAAGGCTCGGTTAGTGGCCAAAGGATACAATCAGATTGAAGGTTTCGACTACCAAGAAACTTTTGCACAAGTAGCCAAACTTGTCACTGTTTGGCTTCTTCTTGGAGTTACTGCTATTCAAAATTGGCATCTTCGACAACTCGATGTCAACAATACTTTTCTCTATGGTGATCTTCATGAAGATGTCTACATGTCTCTTCCACTTAGATTCGGACGAAAGGGGGAAACACGAGTATGTAAGCTACACAAATCTTTGTATGGACTCAAACAAGCCTCACGACAATGGTTCATCAAGCTATCAACAACACTTAAGCTAGCTAGTTTTAAGCAATCCAAGTATGATCACTCACTGTTCGTCTGAACCCGTGGTAATTCCTTCTCTGCTCTTCTTGTCTATATAGATGATATAATCATAATAGGAAATAATGTACAAGACATTGAAGAAACTAAGAATCATCTCATGAGACAATTCAAGCTTAAAGATCTCGGTGAATTAAAGTATTTTTTGGGCATAAAAGTTTCACGTTCCAAGAATGGAATTGTTCTATCACAACACAAGTACGCACTTGAAATATTGGAAGACATGGGTTATCTTGGTACCAAATCTGCCAATTTACCTATGGATTAAAATTTATCCCTCAACAAGGTTGAAGGGGAATTCATCAATAATCCCACATCCTATCGAAGACTTGTTGGGAGATTAATATACTTGACCATCACAAGGCCCGACTTAGTGTATGTCGTGCACATTCTCAGTCAATATATGGATAAACCACGACAACCACATTTGGAAGCAGCTCAATGAGTGCTACGATATGTCAAGAACACACCAGGGCAAGGTCTCTTTTTCTCAGCAACTAGTTCATTACAACTAAATGCTTTTTGTGATGCAGATTGGGCAAAATGCACAGATACAAGACGATCAACCACAGGATATTGTATGTTTCTTGGAAACTCGCTAATTTCTTGGAAGACTAAGAAACAAAATACAGTCTCACGATTAAGTGCAGAAGCAGAATATCGCTCTATGGCAGCAGCATGTTGCGAAGTAACCTGATTACGATATATTCTGGATGATTTGGGTATCAAACACTCCCAACCAACCAAATTATATTGTGACAAATGGCTGAAAACTCCAAAAGTATGAAATATCATATTCTCTCTATTACACAATACAGTATCCAAATCACCATGGTTTTATCTTCAAAAGAAAATATTAATATGTTTGGTGCGTGTGATTTGTATTGAGACCAATCCAAACCCCTCAAGCTAGAAATTTTCCATATGATTTTTCCATTTTGAAAAAGGGGTCCTTTATCTTCCTGATAAATCTTCAAATGAACACCGGTCAATGTTCAATAAATCAGCATCTTCCTCTACTTTCAAACCCATCAGACTACCGTTTTTAATTGAATCACACAGTTCATACGTGAAATAAAGGAAAAGGAAATAGGCAAAGTTAATCTTAGCTATGAAAAGGTTCACTTGTTAATGACAATCCCCCCAATATTAAAATATATAGAAAAAACTCAATCATATTTATGTTGTTTTTCTACTATATTATTATAAAGATAATTAATCTAAGAAGCAAATTAAATACCAAAACAAATAATAAAATATTGAGTAAAACATTTAACTTAATTTCAGTAGTAATTCAAGAAAATATTAATTTAAGAATTAATTGAAAGAGTAAATTTTCCTATAAATAAATGTATAATTATAATTAATTAATCATCCAAAGTATTCATTCCAATTTAGAGAAAAAAATTTGTAAGAGAAAATTGAGAGTAATTTTATTGGGTGTAATTGAATTGTGAGTTGTTAGTATTGTAAACACCTTGTGTAATTTCTCCTCTTTCAGTAAAAATATCTACAGCAGGTCTAGAAACGTAAGCAAGATTGGTCGAACTCTGTTATCAAATTTGTATGTTATTTTTCTATTCTTGTTTTCTTATAAATCTGATTTATCGGGAATTTACGTAATTTCCTAACAGTTTTCTTATTTAAGTTGTTTTATAGTTGATGAGATTATTCATTAGAATTTATAAAATAAGTAAAGTTAGATATGTATAAACTTATCCAATTAATCGGTAAAATCCATCCACATCCAACACATCCAACAAATTTTGGATGGTTTCTATTAAATGGCCACATTGAATTTAATGAAAATTTATAAAATCCGCAGGGAGTAGATCAAATTAGAATTAGCATTTTCAATTTTACATAAATTTGTTTCGATCTGCATATATTATAATATAATTTTTTTTATGTTTGTCTATGGATTATATATGTATTTTTAAATAATTTTACTATATTCAATCAAAATTTACATTCTTCTACACATAACAATAATAAAATGTGCCTATTATTTTTTAATTTTTTAACCTATTGAATGAAATTATTCAATGGATCATTTTAATTTTTTTCTCAAATTATTAGTTCTTTCCTAAAATTAATTAACAATTTTATTATTCAAGCATAACATATAATAATTTTTAATTTTAAGCATAGCATATGCATTATTTGATATATACAAGATTTGATATTCTTTATACTACAGGACTTATAAGTCGTTACATAAAAAATCCAACTATTATTCACTTCAAAGTTGTAAAAAGAATTCTTTGTAATTTCAAAGGTACAATCAACTTTGGTTTGTTTTATTCATTAAATAATGATTACGGGCTTATTAGTTATAATGATAGGAGTTGAACTAGAGACGTTAATTATCAAAAAAGTAATATTGATTTTGTGTTTTTCATGGAAGATATGGCATTCAATTAGATATCAAAGAAGCAATAAATAGTCATTCTTTCAAGTAGTGAAGCTAAATATGTAGCTATTACATTATGTATTTGTGATACAATTTGGCTTAAAATTTGTCAAAGTAGTTGGGATGTTCAAAAGAATAGTCAACTAAGATTTATATTAATAGTAAGTCGACCAGAGAGCATTGGTAAAGAATCCAGTGTTTCACGATAAAAAAAAACACATTAATACTCATTATCATTATATAAGGGAGCACATCACAAGAAATAATGAAGTGAAATATGTGAAGTCTCAAGATCAAGTTATTGACATCTTCACTAAGTTACTAAAGCGTGAAGACTTTATCAAATTAAGAAGCTTAGTTGGAATGAAAAATCAAATTTAAAGAAGGTATTGGTAATAAAATTTATTTAGCCCAAATATTATTTGACTTGAGATATACTTATTTAAATATTGTAATTAAGAACCTATTATATATTAGAGTTAAATAGACCAAAGTTCTAGAAACTTGTTCTAAAATTGTCTTAGAAAATATCTAGATATTTTAAGAAGAAAGAATAATAAAAAAAATATAAAAATTAGATATTTTGATGGATTATGACAATTAGATTGAAAGTGTGTTGGATGATCCTAATCATTGATTAAGAGTTGTTTGGGGTGATATTTATTTGATATCAAACTAAAAATTTAAGAATTAATAATAAATATTTTCTTCGATCCAAATATTCTTGTCTACTTTTTTCTTCCAAAATTTCATAAAGTATTCTAAAACTTTCATCTTGCAACATGTCTTTTACCAAATTGATTTTTTTGTAAAAATATTATATAAATAGCATATATAAAACTTATAATAATAAAAATAATATGTCTAATTAATCAAAATTTAATTTTGAATGATTTAGTTAGTTAAATTTTAATTTGAACAATGTTTATTTTAACGGTAAAATGTTTAATCTAAAATTTTGTGATGATTTTATCTTTGTATTAAAAATATATGAGTTGGATATTATAAGAGATTATTTTTAATGATTATAAGTTTAAATGGTGTTATAAATAATGTTTTTGAAATTATTATTATTTTGTATAATTCAAATTTAACTTTTGTTTTTTTAGTTTATTTATGTGTAGGTCTTGTTTTTTTAATAGAATTGTACAACTGTTAAGTAACCTAACAAGTGAGTAAACTTGATTCATGAGACAATCTCTCGTATGAACCAATTTATGAAATAAATGATTAAATAAAAATACTTAATGATATATTTACCGAATCTTATTGGATATAATAAATATTATTATATTATATTTAATCTATAAATATTTGATGATAAGTAATATAATTGGATAAAATTTATCGTAAATATTTTAATAAAATATTTTTTATTATAACACTTATTTAAATTAATATTTAATTTATTTTTATATTTTAAATTAAAAAATAATATTATTTTTTAATTTAAGATGAAAGAAAAATCAAGATACATAATTTTATAATTGAAAATTTAAACAAATTAAGTTAATTATTCATTATTGTTTAGATTTATACTAAATTTTTACATAATTATATTAATTTTATACTATATAATATGATTTGATTTTAAGAATAAATACGTGATTATATAAAAATTATACTGTTATAGTCTTTCATATTACGTGATAAAACTATCGTAAATATTTTAAATTTTTTACCTTTTTACCTTTAAATAATATAACATTATAAAATTTAACAAATTATGAATTGTTTATAAAATAAATGCAAACATATGGGTGAATTTATTTTAATAGTGATATAATGTATTTGTTAATGATATTGCACGACAGAGTAAGAAAGTATATATATGGTTGATAAAACTCAAAGCAAACTGTATAAGGTTACGAAAAAGAGGGAAAGACCGAATAATCATGAATTTGTGATAGGTTATTGGCTTATTTATGTCGTGTAGTAATGTGATCTTATTCAATAAGCATTTAAATATCTTAATATCCAATTTATATCTATTATGAAGCTCTAAAAGAAAATGGAAATTAAAAAAATAAAAATAAATAAATAGAGTTTAATCAAATAAAGTTTAAAATTAAATGATTATAATTTAATTTGAACTAGAAACTCAAACCTAAATCAATAAGATCTTATTAAGTTGAGTTAAAGGTTATTTAAACTTATAAGTAGTAATGTTTTCGAATTCTTAATCCATGTGAGATTGAAAAAAACTTAACAATTTCATCTACACGAACAAAGATGGTCTCACAAATTCACCATAATACTATTAAAGACAAAGTCTAAGTTACCGATTAAACCATACCCAATTTTGATACCATATTAAAAACTCTGACATAACTCAAATGAATAAAGTCTCATTGAATTAAGGGTTGTTCAATTTTATAAGCAATATTATTGTCGAATTTTTAATCGATGTGGACCGAAAAAAACTTAACAATATTAAATATTAAAAATATACAAGATATATACAAATATTATTATTTATTATGGTTACAAATTTTAGTATTTTTTTTTAATGAGTTGAATTTAGGATCGTGCATATTAAGAAAAAAAAATAATAAGGTGAATTTTAGTAACTTTATAATATAAGTCTCTTTATGTCTTACAATTTTACATTTTTTTCTAAAATGGTTTATTTTTTATTTTTTTAATTTAATAGTCGGTAAGACACATCTATCATTTATTTAAAATAACATATTTAAATCATACTTAAAATATTATTTGTTATAAAAAAAATCACAAATTAATTTTATTTTAATATGTTGACGTGAATTTGTTAATAAAATTTATTGATATTGAAAAATTATAAAATTTAACATTATAGAATGAAATAGTTATGGAGGGTTGTCCATAAACTGGTCCAGACCTGACCAAATCGGAAAATTGAATCGGACCGAACGATTTTACAAATCAAACGGTTAGGTCTGATTTGTATTTAGTAAAATAGTTTTTCAAACGGTCCCGTTCGGTTTGTATTAATTTTAAACTGGTCGAATCGGATGAAACCAGTTTAATAATATATTAAAGATTTCACATTATTTCTCATAAAAAGTTTCCAAAAACAGAACCAAATCGAAACCAAATCAGATCAAATGTTTTTATAAATCAAACGGTCCGATACGATTTGTATTAATTAAAACTATTTTAAACGGTCTTATCAGAATAATATAAATAGTCTAATTCGATTAAAATTTTTCCCTAAAATGGGACCAAATCGGGACTGATTGCATTCACATGCAACGAAACCAAGTATAAAAAAAGTACTAGAAAAATTAAACGCAAATTTGTATAGGTTCATTAGTAGTGATGGAACATCTTCACGTGGTAATGCAGACTAATATAAAAGAAGTGCATCCAAAGGAAAACTAATAAACCATAGGTAATTTTAAAAAAAAATATCAATTTTTAAGAAAATATAACATTTTTTTATCTTCACTTTATTTGAATGGTATGAGATAATTTTCTAATTTATATATTTTTTTATTAATATTATTCTTATGTAATTTAAATTGTAATTTGAAATAAAATAATGATAAATTAGATCTTATCAGTTAGATTATTAAACTAATTACAAATACATGTTTAAATATATTATTTAATTATTGTAGGGAACATATATTTTAAACTTATTTAATTTAGTTTTTATTTCTTTTTTTTTCCTTAACATTTACAATTCTTAGACCAAATAATCAATTATATAGGGGATTGTACCCTTTAGTAATACTTATATTCTTGAATTCGTCTCCTAATCTCTAGTATGTTTTATTTTATCTAGTTTAATATTTTAATTTTATAAATAGTTACAATTTATTACATAATTTAATACATTGTATTAATTTTATCTAAATTGAAATATTCAATTTGAAATTTAATAACGTGGCATGAGATAAAAGTAGTTTTTTGTCTTTTAGTTTTATATAAAAAAAATTCCTTTCATTTCTCTCACAACTCTGCTCTATAGAAATAATAAAACGGTAAAATTATCCTTAGATTTTGTCACATGTATAACATATAAGTAAATTTCCAAATTAAATTTTCAATCTATATTAAACTAAACTATTTATTAAATTAAAATAAATCAATAATACATAAATATGGTCGGGATTTGGTATAATTGTGATACCCATACAAGAGGTATTGATATTAATTAGTAACTATATTCTTTAACTGATACACTAAAGATATTCATATTTAAAAATTGATAATTCTTTAATTCTTATATTTAATTACTACTGATATCCTTTTCGTAACTCTAATTAAATAATTAATACATTTTTAATATATCTATTTAAGTAATTAATATCCTAATTTTAACACATAATTGTCATAACTAGTTCTTAATTTTTAAATAAATATACCACTAACTACTACAAATATGGGTATTTAAGTCGATATGTAAATTCAATTTTTGGGAAAAATTGACTTATAATGAATTTAAAGTCGATTCGGTGTAGAACTGATGCTATACACGCAGGACGTAGCGTCGATTCACCATGTCAACCGATGTTATCCACATAACGTAGCGTCGGTTGAAACTTGAAACCGACGCTAAACACGTGAATAAATTCTTTTCTTTTCTTTTCTTTCTTCGCTAGACAGAAACTATTCCAAACATTACATAACTCTCAAAAATTCAAAATCTCTTTCACTTCTCCTCCATTCTTTCTCATTTTCTGGCCACCTACGACAACCATTTTCAACACCGGTTAGCGGATTTTCTTCCTCTCTAACTAATCTTTTAGATCCCATATTTTTTTAAGCGAAATACTCAAAAAAAATTATACTCATTTCTTACTTACAAAACATAATTTTTTCTTCATTTCCTTCATTTTGTCACTTCATTATATCTTGTAAGTATTTTTATTAATTCTACGCATTTATTATTTATATTTTTTCTGTTATTTATGTGTATGAATTTTTGTATTATATATGTAGGTTTGTATTATAACATTAGGAGAAAAATACATGTTAATTTTTTTTGCTATTAATTAATATTTTATTTTTTAATTATTTGTATTATTTAAACTATTTGGTAAACTGATTTTGGTTTTTTTCTACTCGAATATAAGTTTTTATTTGAATATAATAATAAAAAATGAGTAAATTTAAAAATAAAAAAAATTAAAGTCGGTTCAGCGCGTGAACCGACTTTAAATTTTAAATCATTTCATTTAAAGTCGGTTTTTAATCAATTTTAATGTCTTTTTTTATAAAAGTGACTATTGATATATCAATTTAAAAAAATGAATATTAATAAATACCAATATCTATAATAACCATATCACAGTTGTACCAAACCCGTCATGAGAATGTATGTAGTATGTAAGACTAGGCTTATTTATTAAATCAAGATAATAAATTGAAACAAATCAATAATATAATAAATAAGGTCACGTACTAGACGAATGCATGTAAGATTACGCCACTACCCAGTAAAATGCCTTCCACTGCTGTAATTTATTTGATTTTTTACTGGGAGAGTCCACTGAATGAATTATATATGATTAATCCCATAATAGTAACTATAGTAAACTGTATATAGCTGAAATATTATTAATATTACAAATTTATAAACGTTGTGAAAAATATTTAGACAAATATTTTATTATTAGTACAAATTTATCATCAATTTTTTTATTAATGGTAAAAAATTATTATTAAATTTTTTATTAACGGTGTAAAAAGTAGAGAGAGATAAAAAAAGAATGATTTAATGTTTATATTGTTATGTTTTATAACGTAAATATAAAATCTTATTTATAAGTTTGTAATAAGTAGAATAATAAATCTAATATAAATAAAATAATATAAATTTAATACAAATAAAATAATACAAATATATTACCATTGAAGTATAAGATTAATAATATAAATGAATTATAATAATAAATATAACTTATTAAATTATATAAATTTACTACCAAAAATATAAACTAATAATATGTTTATACTATGTTTTAATATTTAATAATAATTCATACAGATCACTTTGTTTAAAAACGTGACCCACATATTATTATTGTTACTGTTGTTTTTGTTATTATTATTCTAAATAAAAACTTGACCCACTTTATTAAACCTAATCAGATAAGCCTTTCCTTTTTTTCGAGTGGTTTGACATTATACATCGTTTGGAACATATACGATCACATGATTCAATCACCTTATTTCTTTTTGTTATACACATTTTTAAGTATAATCGGATGTGTATCCAAACTTTTAATTATCATATGATTGCAGCAAAGTTGGTGACGTTTTATCAGAAATTGTTGTAGTCTAATGCTGGATTATTCGTGTCTATATATAAATATTTATATTCTCTAATTTAATAAAAAATTACTAAATTGAGAAAAATAAACATATTATTTAAAAATGTATTATTTTCTTTAACTTATAAAAATAGGTGTCACATAAGTTATAACATTTACTTATTTTGATGATATATATTTGTGTTGATCGTGTCTACCCATCTTAAAATATAAAAACATGCTATAAATATTTATATTCTTTAATTTAATAAAAAATTATTAATTTGAAATAAATAAATATATTATTCAAAATTAAAAAAAAATTACTAAATTAAAAAAATAAACATATTATTCAAAAATTTATGATTTTTTTTAACCTATGTGTCACATAAGTTATAACATTCACTTATTTTGATGATATATATATATATTTGTGTTAATCGTGTTTAACAATCTTAAAATATAAAAACATGCATTATCAAATCTTAAAATATACATCTAATAATAACATTTAATGTGTCTATTTTATATTACTATTAAAAATATTTAAACTATTATTTCATATTAAATATAGTTAAAAATTAAATTTAAATATGATAATTGAATTTATTTAATATTAAATATAATTTAATTAAATCCAATAAACGATTAAGAATTATTTTTATTATTCCAATGTCACCCCGTGACTTGCATAGTTGATCAAGTGTTCTATATGGATGTGAGTAATGGTACTATATTTAAAATCCCACAAATTGTCCCATATAAGCTCTATGAAAATATCAATTTAGTAAAATAACCTCTTGTTCAAACACAAAACACACATTTGCTTGTGCTAATCACAAAGTAGCACTTATACATATCAGGTAAAAGTAGGACGAAACACATCTTAATTTTATTTAAAAAGCAAAAATTTGAGCTTCAATTTGTGAAATTAGGGATAATAGCATGGGGCTCAGTAGCCTTAGCAGCTGGTGAAGGCTCAACACTTGGTGATGGAGTGACAGGAGGCTTCCCTTTAAGCACATCAGGCAAATCAGGAATACCCTTTAAGTAAAATGTGTAGAAAATCTTAAAAGGAAAAACAAGCTGTTGTAATTTCACTTTCCCATAAACTCCTTCAAAAATTCCAGACCCTCCAGTCACAGCCAAGTAAGTGTCTTGATAGGTCAGGTATGGTCCTTGAACTGAAATATGACCATAATCCCCAAAATAAAAGCTATAAATTGCTTCATATCTATCACCCTTTTTCTCAGGTACATTTTGGATTAGAATACAAAGTCCTGATGTTATTCCCAATCTTTTTTCTAAGTCACCCGAATAGATCTTGTTGCTAAATGGAACTAAGTCTCCAAGAGAGTTCACTGACTTCTGGCTTAGTCTTAGGTATGCTGGGCTTCCTCTGTCTCTCTCATTGATCTCATAAACATGTAGTTCTTGGACTTTACCTGAAAAAAAAACAAATCTTGGTCAGTAATTTATTAGCCAACTAATTTTTCAAAACAAAATTTCTAGGCAAAATATGTTTTTGATGAAATGGTAATTGTATTTAGGATTTGTGATTTGAAACTAACAAATAAAGAGAGGAGTTTTATTTGACGCATAACTTTCAAGTTTTGTTTGAAAATAATTTTTTATTTTCTAATTCATTTAAATAAAACTAAAAATTTATTTGGTTCTTTCATTCCCTCTTAAATTACAAGAAATAAGGAAAGAGAAAAAAGTAGAGTAAAAAAAAGAATAATAAACTTAGAAATATGCTTTTCAAAATTTTTTAAGTATAAAAGAAAACAAACTAAGTTTCCATTTTGAAAACTTAGTTAAATAATTTAGGATTTGTTTAGTTGTACAACTGTGAAAAGTGATTTCAGAAAAAGCAGTTCCAACAAAAACAAAATGTGTTTTAAAGGCCTAAAAGCACTTCAAACAATTTTTTTTTATGTTTCTTCACGAAATGTTTTTTTATTCTTAGAAGTACTTTTACATGATCCAGAAGTAACAACAAACCCACCCTTAATTAGCAAAATTTGTATGCAAAATTGATGGGAATGTTAGGGTGTTTAATTGAAACACTTACTGGGTCTTGACGTATCTGATGAAGCCTTGTGATTCTGGAAGAAAAAAGCTTTGGTTGTGAAGTTGTTGGAGTTTCTTGTGGATAAGCTTTGATGGGTTAATGAAAGTTTAGGGGTTGGGAAAGTATGTGAAAGATTGAAACCCAATTGAGTTTGGAAATGGAGAGAGGAATCAGATTTGATTGAAGAGGAGACTTTCAGAGATGAAATTGGACTGAGAGAGCTTGCAGAAGCCATGGATGATAATAAAAATACGAGAAAGAATTAAAATGGGGAAGAGAGACTGAATTGAAAGAAAGTTTGATGATATGGGGGATTTTATAAAGTTGGTGGCTTAAGAGAATATTCAATTTAAACACGTGGGTTTTTCTGTTGGTATGATATGGAAATGGACGGTAAACAAGGGTCGGCTAGTGGAAGCTCTGATTAAAGTGTTTCTCACGTGGAGTCGTCTAAAGAGAAAATATTATTTTGATGCAAAAAGCCAAAAGCCTGCCAGGAGAAAAGAAACAAGGAACTGGGTTCGGTTTTTTGGCTCTAAAAGGTTCTCAAATTTTAATAGACTTCGGCTTTCAGGTAGGAACTTTCATTATCTGCACGTTACAGCGTTAAATGAGTTTGAGGAAAGTATGAGTTACTTCATTCAAATTAAATATTAAATATATTTTTTTACTTTTAAAAAATAAAATATTAAAATAAAAATATATTTAATATTTTGTTTTGTTAGAATACTTTTATTAGTCACTTTTTCTTAAATAATTTTATATTAATTTTATTTTTATCTTTGTTAATAACTCGTATTTTATTACATCTTAATACATTAATAATAAAAATAATATTTTAATAAAAAATTTATTAAAATAATATTATTTATCTTTAATTGATTTTTTATAGACTAAAAAATACATTTTAAAATCAGTTAAACGAAACTAATTATGACACAAAACGATATTATACTATTCTTTTGCACCATAAATATATATAATTAGAGTGGAATAAATATTAAAATAATATTTTATATCTTTTATTATTATCCCTAAACAAGTTTAGCCTAATGAATAACACTGCTTTAAATTTGATATAATATTGTTCATTGGGCCAAAATAGTGCAATATTTTAACCCCTCTCTCAAGCAAGTTTTGGTGCAATAATTATACTAATTTTTCTCATTAACGTTAAATTAACTCATTTAAGTTCTCAGTTGACACCCGCATCTAGAAGTGCATCTTGTTAATCTTGATTAGTGTTTAATAAGAAATTGCATATTTGTGAGTTGATAAAAAACTTTTAAAATAGTACAAAGGACAAGGGGTGGGACTCGAGCTTCTTAAAGTTAAGGTGATTAATCTCAAAATTGTGTTTTATCTTACTGTCCTTGTATGATAAACGTTTTTTTTTTCGCCTTTTTTCAAACAAAAAAGGAATTATTTTTCGACAAGTTGTGGTACATTTTCTAATTCAAGATTAGTATCGGGTGTGACATTTCTGAAAGCTTGGGATATTATTTATTTATGATAAATAGATTTTTTTTAAATAATAAATTACCATGTTAAAATGGTTCCTTCGTTTTTTATTGATAAATAAATACATAAATAGATGAAATGTTAAATGTGGACGCTTTGCGAGTCAATACAAGAATTGTAGGGAAGATTTATGAAAGTTCTCACATTTTAAACAACCTACGAATTGTTTATGCACAATTGGTTTAACTGTAGTTTCCAAACTTTTAGAAAATTCACCTAAAATTCTTATATTTTTAAAATATATGATTTAATCATTAAATTTTTAAATTATATATAGATTCATCAACTTTTAAATCATACAATTAAATCTCTATATTTTTAAAAATTCAATCATAAATCCTAATTAATTACTAAAATACATATTTATTATTCAAAATTTCAAAACCTATGTAAAAATTTAAAAATTTAGAAACAAAATTGTACAATTTAAAATTTTAGAGAAAAAATTTAAGAAATAAATTATAAGTTTTAAAAATTTAAAAACCTATATATAAATTTAATCAAAGTTTAGCAAAATCGGATATATTACCTTAAAAATATGTGAATTGTTGCACTTTTTAAATTTTTTTTTCTTTGTTTAATTTATACAACATAATTAAAATTTTCATTTAGTGACAAATAAATAAAAATAAAAAATTAACAAGTTTTTAAGTCAATTAAAAATTCATGATTATAAAATCTCTTAAAATTACAAAAATATCCTAAAACTTATAACAAAAATGATTTTCGTAGTATTAAAAAAGATATAATTGAACATAGTTCAATAATATAAATGTCAAAGTTCAACTTAAATAGCATCTAATTAGAATATGTTCAATATGACTCTTTCTTAATAAAAAAAAGGTATATGAGGCAGATACAAGATATGTTATTTTTGTGTTTACAAGTTTTGATGGTGTTATAAATATTGTTTTCTCAAAAACACTTTGACCAAAAGCTTATATCAAAAATGGATATGATAAACTTTATTAATTAAACATCTTAGAGTTTTAAAACTGTTTATAAGTACTAAACAAAACATAATAAAATAATCTTTAATTTGAGTAAAAAGTATAATAGCATTTTTGTCTAAAATTATTTAATATGTAATTTAGTATGAAATATATTAAACACTTCAAAAGCTGTCAAATAAATGTGCTTCAAATGAGTCTAACCAAGGGGAAAGAATGAAAGAAGGAAAAGAAGAAGAGCTTGGGACCCAAAATGAGAAGAGAGGGGAGGGGGCATTTTGAGTGATTGCATTGTAACACAATACCAATTTAAGAATATTAGGGATCATAAACCCCACTTTGGTTTAAGTAACTAAACTAATACTATTTTGGTTTTGCATCTAATGAATTACTATAATGCAACAGGGAAATAATTTAAACATTTAGAGCAAAATCTGATGAAAGTTTACATACAATTCCAAGGGCAGTTGAGAAAAATTGACCTGCACCATATAGGCATATAATGCAGACTATAAAAGGCAAAAGAATTTACCAGTTCAACATCTTGTCAAAATTTCAGCACCAGTTCGTGTTATCAATATGGTATGCTCAAACTGTGCAGCAGCACTACCATCAGCAGTCACAGTCGTCCAATTGTCCGGCCATGTTATACATTCGATGCTTCCCAGAGTAAGTATTGGTTCTGCAACAAAATGGAGATGAAATTCCCCTCGGCATTTGGCAGATCTTCTCATCAACGAAAAGAACTTCATAGAGAATTGTTTCAATAGTATACGTATTTCCCCATTTGAAGCCCAAAATAGCAAATATATATTGTACATAATCAAAATAGTATGTTAACATGTACATGAGATAATATCTAGTTTATTTTAAGGTCAATTTGATTATGTATAACCTACAAACTATTTAATGTTATTTAAGGCCCGGATTCTATTTTCACAAGAAAGAGATTTATAACAAGTTATATAGAGGACTTCCTATCCCAGCAAAAAATGCAATCTTTCAGCATATTGGAAAGGAAATACACTCACCAATTGTAAATGTTTGACCTTCAACCATGTGGCCAGACTTATCATTGCCTGTAAAACATTTAATGATTGTTGGTAAGAGTATCGAAAACCTACTATACGTTGTAGTAAGTCATGCAAAAGGTTAAATTTAGCAAGGAAAAGATTTGGCTTGTGATTTCAATTAATTGTAGATTATCCGGAAAATATCCAAATTCTAATTAACACGCAGTCACTCTGTTATTTATTCCCCTTTCAGTATTATCCACACATGATACACCATTGTCGAACTAAAAAATAAAATATAGAGAAATTATTATTTATTTTCCATCATGTTTCCCTTATTTAAAATATGACTGAATATTTCCATCATAAACCAATATTATGAAAATCTCCAACACTTTGAGTGCATTAGTAAGTGCGGGACCAGGACATCAGTAAAAGTAACCTCTTGTACCTGCACTTTTATTTTAAAAGTAACTTAGTTCTCAAAAATAACTTACTGGAAAAAAGAAATATAAAAATAAATAAAAAACTAGTTAGAAATAGTCTTGCTAGAACTCCAGTTCCTTTCAATGGTTTCAAGCAAATAAGCATGGCTTGCATAATGCTAGACTCAAACTAAGGTACTTACGGTGATGTAATATAATTGGTTCTGAATGAAATACAGTTCCCACACCATGACCGACAAAACGCTCCACCACACCAAATCCATGTTTCTCAGCATGCTCACTAACAATGTACAAAATAATATAATCAGAAAACAAGTTTAAAAAGTTTGTAAAAACCATTTACCAGGATAAACTATTCGAAGTAGATTGACTCCTTTGGTATTAACTTGAGAGTTACCAGATTATGAATTTTTTCCCCGTCTGGGATGAAGGTCTTGCTTTATTAAAGTTTACTGTCAACAGTTTATAGGAATATTGATTCTCATTTAAATTTATTTCAGTATACTTTTAGAAAAAAAAATTGGGTTACAATTTCAGATACATCATTGACTAATAGCTGCTCATCCACGTAACTCATAAATATTATTCATATTAAGGTGAAAAAAATATGTTTTCATATTCATTCAGGAAAACAAAGTTCTACTAATTTAGAAAAACAAAATTCTTCTCCCAATTAATTCTCCAAATTAGGGGAAATGATAGCTGATAGCTTTATCATTTCAAAAGATGCTTCTGTTTTTAGAATTTGTGAATTATACAGTTTTTTTGTGATTCTATCATTATATGGTAAGATCTCGACCATTTTACATGTAGTTTAATAGTGCTAAACTCCAAAAGATAGCCTCTACACAGGAGTTAAATGCTTCAATTGGGTCACTAAAAAATCAGTATATGGACTCCTAGTTATAATCTAGAAATAAGTATCAAGACATAAGGTAGCAAAATCTAGGCACAATAAAATTTTACTATTTGATTTCCAATATGTTGACCACTTGGACTGAGAGTAATGAACTTGTAAGTTTTTCCAATTATGAAGAGTTATCGGTTTACTCTTCCACAACACACCCAAACTCTTCCCCTTCTCCTTGCTACAGTCTCACATATATCAAGAGAAGATTAGAGGAGTACCTTATTCTCTTCCCAATCTTTTTGAAGCTAGCACCATCTTTGCAAACTGCTATACCTCTTTCCAAGCATTCTTCAGTCACCTGCCAAAAATTATTTAACCGTGGCAATATACATGAGTTAGGGATAACAACTTGCATATGTTAGAAACCTATACTAAGTTCTGAAGCACATGGATGACAGAGCAATTAGCATATCTAAATGTTTGAAACAATAATGACAACAGCTACTACATGAACAGACACAAATTGACAAGAATTACCTTCACTAGGCGCTTTATTGTATCATCCACGTCTCCACAAAGAAACATCTTTGATGTGTCTCCATGATAACCCTGACAAAAATACGAGTAGATCACTCTTGGCAAGATAGTTGTAGCCATGGAACAAGCTAACAATAGGACTATGTTTCATCTAAATTGAGTTTGTGAGCAATACATAAAATTTAATAATCATGTTAAGACTTGAAAGGGTATATCAGAAGATGACTTAAAAAGTTAGATAAAGAAAAACCCAACTCCCAATCCAGTACAAATCAATTTGATGATCCATTGTAAAAAATTTCCAATTCTAAATAGTATATAGTCAGTATACTGGATGGTATCTATGTCCATAACCATCATAGATGGTTAAAACTCAAGAGCAAGGCCCATAGCAATGATAAAATAAACTGATCCTGAAAAAATGAGGCAGAGAACGAACACATTAAAGTCTATTAATGAACCCAACAGTCTAAGTTCATTCACCCGCATATAAAATAATTTTTCTTCATATGGTAATGCATGTTAATGAATTTACCCAAGTTAATAATTTAGAAAATGTATACATTAAAAGTCTAGGTTAATTTTACTGGTTTCTGTACCAAATCTCTAAACAAAATGAGAGTAGATCAAGAATTTGTCAAGCTCTGGGTTATGCAAAATAAGCTATGAGTAATGCCTATGGCTTCTAGGAGCAATTCCTAGATCATGTGATGCAAGTAATTAACCTTCTTCCCACTTAATTTATAACAGCACTCTCTATCATGTAGTTTGATGAAATCAAAGTACCAGGGGGACAGCAATTCACCCCACAGCAGTTGCAACGAATTTTTTTTAAGAAATATACAAACGTTTTAGAAACTTACATTTAGGTAAACAGTCACATCAATGTTTATTATGTCTCCATTCTGCAAAATATGTGTGTTCTAGTGAGAAATGACTAGCACATTTGTGCAAGCAGCAACAAGAAAACACAGAGCCCCAAACCTGCAACTGGTGAGAATCAGGAATTCCATGGCACATGCATTCATTAACAGATGTACACACACTCTTAGGAAAGCCACCATAGCCAAGAGGTGAAGGATAAGCACCGGCATCAATAATCATCTGATGCACTGCTTTGTCTATCTCATTTGTCGTTACTGATGGCTGACAATATTAAGAAGGATGTCAAGAGGGTTGAAATCACATGTCATGTAGAAGTCACTACGTTCAAGGGTAAAAAGCATAAGCATAAGGAAGTTTGAAAAGATAGTATACATTATAAAATGAAAACATAACATAGCTTTGAAAAAGATCAAGTTTATTCAAGATAAATAAAAGAGAGAAGGCAGAATGGTTAGTTTCAATCACCTCCATAATGAAACCAACAATTGAATTGATATCATCAAGTGAAAGTTTAGTTGGCGAATACATTTCGTAGATTTATTCCTCTATACAATCCCAGGTATCACACTATCCTAAGGAAAGGGGGGGAAAATTGCCACCAATCAACAAACTTCCAGTTTTCTTTTCAGCAACCAAGAAGAAGTGTAACCGTGTTTGTATTTCAACACTTTCTTTTCTCATATCATAGCAATAACAAGATCCTACTTTGACAAGATTTAAACAATAAAATTCACTTTGGACCAAACAATCCTATAAGCTTACCCTAACCAATGTTCCAGCATATTCCAACACACGAGCAGCGAGTTCACCTGCCGCCCTCATCCGAGCAATACCATCAGCATCATGAATTTGATGTTCACTGGCGATCTCAGGCAACGTAGGTGAACCCACGTAAGGAGGCTTTGGTATGTGGTCAGGTACAGGAAGACATGGAGAAACCCTTCCAGGCCTCAATGGTGGCCATCTCTTAACCTTTTTTGTGCCCTGAAGTTCCCGCTCTCTACATTTATGACACCATAATCAAAACAAACAGAGGAATTATTAGTCACATCGTCCTTTACACATAGATAATTCAAAAAGAATCAGCAAAACGACAATGAGCTCAAAACCATCCTTCAAGCAATATATGAATATGATGGAATCATCTAGCCAAGGTATACAAATATAATATAGTACAAAAGGACATTAATTCAATCAAATATTCTGAGTCGTCCATAAAATCATTAACTGATTTTGAAGCAAAGCATAAAAGAAACAGCGTACAACAAAAATAGCGGTTGAGGTCGAGAATTTAGCAGAAGAAAAAAATTGTTTTACTTTCGAATTCTCATGGCTTCTTCCAAACCTGAGAGCCTCTTGGATAATACGACAAATCGATTCGCAGAGCGTGTATTAGGTTGAGGAATGACGAGTGAAAATCCGGAGTTTGTCCTAGAGGGTGAGAAGGTAAGTGGAAAACCCATAGATGATATTGAGTTTGATGATGCTGAGAATACTTGGCCATGTGAAGTGGGTGAAAGTTGTAGAGATACAGCATCACTCAGCAAACCATTGAATCTCATTCTCTCTGTAGTTTGTAGTCTCTACTCATTAGTTCACAACTTCACATGGATTATAGGATAACGGAAAAGAGAGGGTTTTGTGTTTTTCGGAATTTGTAAATATAAAAAAATAAAAATAAATATTAATTACATTATATATCTTTCTTTTTTATATAAAAATTTATTTTTAATCTTCTAAAAAAAATATGTTTATCATTCTTACAACTAAATAAATATATATTTTTTAACACTCTAAAAAAATTAAATATATTTATTTTTAAAAAATAGTTAAAAATTAAATCAATCAAATAATTTGATTATTATCTACTTTGGTTAAAAACTTCTTTTAATATATTAAAATTTTCAATTATTCTTAAAAAAAAATTCAATTAGATCTTTAAAAAAATTTAATTAAAAAAATCTATTTACCATAAATTATATAACAATTGCTGTATAATTATCGTGATTGCTTGGCCAAAAATGCCAAATTATTTTGTCTCACGTCTTTGCTACATTGGAGTTTAAGCTAATCAAGTCAATTAATTTAGTTATTTTTATTTATCCAATTCTATCAAAACTTAGGCATTTTTTTTTTTTTTTGTCAAATCCTCACATATGACTTGAGATAACATAAAATACTACATGACATCATTTGGAATGGCATAAGTAATAAATTGAAGAAGCATAGTTGGCTTGTTGGACAAAGAAAATTAGACGATCAAGTATCAATTTTTTTCTGGACTCTTTAACATATATAAAGATAAAAGCCTTCACTCTTCCTTTACTCACAAAAGAGTGTAATCCTAAATATTTATCCACCCTACTAGCATTTGGAATATTCAATTAAATCAGTTTTAATATTTTCAAGACTGTTAGAACACAAAAAAAAAATGATGTAAGCACATTAAGCACTTAATTTGAAGCATGACAATAAAAATTAATTATCTCTTTCACAAGCAATGACTCCTCTCTTTTAGTTATGCAAAAAAACAATGAGGGAATCATTTACAAAGAATAGATGAGAGATGGTTACGCCATTTCTACTTTAACATCTGCAAACAACCTTCTCTTTCTGCCTTAACTACGAAAGAAGATAAACATTCACCAAAAATTATAAATAAATATAGGGATAGTGAGTCTCATTTCTTCGTGCCCTTTTCAAGTTTAAAAAATCCTAAAATTTAGCCTCTAACCACACATGTAAATGAAACTGAAGAAATATATGAGACTATCTATTTAACAAATAACTCATCAAATCCTAACTCATTCAACATTAGCATAAATAAGCTCCATTCAATTCTATCAAAGGTTTTGCTCATAACTAGTTTAAGTTTAATATGGTAATTGTTTCATTTTGATAACTCTGTAAAAGTAGAGTCATTAGTACACTTTTTTACTTAATATTTATTTTTTATTTAATAAATAGTATGTTTGGGGATAAAAATATTTAAATATAAATTTTTTAGTGAAAATATAATTTTTAGATTTTTTTTGAGATTTTTTAACGCACTGTCAACAGAAGCTACTACATGACCTACCACGCAAGCAGGAACAACGAATCGTAGATCACCATGTGTGAGGAGCGACGAACTACACGCCACGTGTTGACATGACATTCAATCCAAGTTTGGAGCGCTCTAAACTTCACGCCAGGTATCACCACTCTACTCATCCAGACATTCCACCCATGTATCACGCCATCCATTACCGTCAATCATGTTGCACCGCGTGGTGCTGACTCAACATGCATTGACTCAGACCGATCTCCCCTACCACATATCACGCTTTGATTCACCCAATAAATTATGTGTGCCACATGCCACGTTGTGATTGGCTAACGTTGTTGATTTTTTTGTTTTTATCTTAGCCCCTTGATCTGAATTGATATGATGATCTATATTGTACCTGAGCTATATTTAAGTCTCTAATCACCCCATAAACCCTAAGGAGCTACCATTAGCATAATTTTGATGAGTTTTTGGAGCTAAAAAGAGATACAATTTTGTTAGAAATTCAAGAGGAAATTAACACTATAATTCAAGAGATTGATTGTATTTCTTCTTCTACTGTTTTCTTTATCAATTTTTATGTCTTTCTTTATAAAAAAATATGAGCTTTATGAACACAATTATGTATATTTAATTTATTAATTTAGGGATCTTATGAACCAAATTTTCACCGTATGATGATCTAATATTTTACCTCAATTATAATTTTAATTTAATTATATTATTTAATCTAATTTTTATGCTATTAATTATTTGGCTAACAATTTATCTATATAAAAATTAAATAGATTTTAGAGAATTATTTAATTGTTTGTTTTGATCAAATAACATGCATAATTTCTAAGTATAGATGTATGATTCTTATATATGTGATCTATAATTAATAAACTTAATAAATAGTATTCAATTTAATTGGCATGATATTGTAATTAAATTAATTAATATATGGTTTGTAATTTACTTGAGAGAAAAATACATGTCAAGTTAGATTGAATTGATCATGTAACTAATTAATAATTATATTGAGAGTATTTTAACGATTCACATGTTTAGAAAAATTCATTTTAAATTTATAATTATAAAAATAGTATGATTATATTAATCTCATGTTTATTAAAAAAGTATTGTACATTATTTTATTTTAAACGCCGTTTAAATTAAAATGTAACTATTTAATATTATTTAATATTAAATATAATCTAATTAAATATTATTTGTGTACTATTTTTATTATTATAAATTTTAAAAGAGTTATTTTTTGTAATTTTTTAAATTTTTATAGATGTAAAAATTTTAAAATTTCAAAAATACCTTTCACTTTACATCAAAGAATATATTCAACTGTTAACCTATGACCTATGTGCTAATTTTTTAAAAGGTAAGTTAGATACTAAGATAGAAAATCTCAAATTGTACTGTAGAAATTAATATTAGATAAAATACAAAGGATGAAGGATGATATTGATAAGATTTTATTTTATTTTATTTTTGGTTGATAGAAAATATATAAAGAGAAATAAAAAAATAGTCCTTACTAACAGTAGTAATGTTGTAAAATGAGTGAAATATGCATGGACAAAATTGGAAAAAGAAGTATTTATATATTAAAATAAGATTACTGTTTTTTTTATTCCGAAATATTACACTATTAATAATATACTTGTAATTTATATTCAAGTGAGTTATACAAGATATCTAAATTTCAAAATGCCATAATATCAACTGTTTACAACTACTACCCAACCGAGTCACTAAGGCATGTAACTTATTTTCATGGTTTTATAATTGATCCGAAATAAATACACTGCAAAATTAAATATATCTGAACCAATATTTTAAGTTTTTTTTTTTTTTAATGAAAGATGAAATCATTGAACTGAAAAAGAGATGGGCTGGGTAGATGGATCAACTTCTTAACTGGGCTCTGACTATTAAGATATTCTTTTGGTGGTACAGGCCAGCTTAGCCCATTACAATATGTTGGCCTTGAATGGCTCCTTATTATCAATAACTGGATATATTATTATTCCTCGTAAATTTACAAACAATTCACATATAATAAATCAATAAATGTATGGTGCTTGTAAATATTATCTACAAAATAAATAAATAAGAATTTCTAATTTCTAGAAGCACATAACATGTAACTATTGACTTGAATTGTGTTCAATTAATATTTCTTTCATCATTATTTTTTGTTTTCTCATAGTGAAAATTGTGAAACCCTTGTTATTTGCATTGTCACCAATTTTAAGTTAGAGTAATAATAAAAATGCTTAAAATATTTATTTTATTTTTATAAATAATTATACTTTAGTGCATAATTGTTGGATGAAATTATAAAAAATTATTATGACAACACTAATTTAAATTGTATCAATATCTTCACACTTTGGGTAATATATCATGTAGTAGTTGGTAGATACAGTTTAAAAAATAAAATACAAAAATGCCTAGCTTCAAATCTCTTTTCCCCCATAATGGATTGGCCTAGAAGAAAAATCTAAGCCACCGTCCTTTTGTTTTGTTCTCTTTTTGCTTAGAATACCTGCGTGTAAATTTGACTATCTTGCAATAAAAGAATCTTGCCGTATCAATCGGACCAAAAGATAAAACTTTCACTGAAAATTTATTAATTCCTGAATTTTCTTTTTTACTTGTTTAATCATGTGGGACTTAATTTGTTTTATGATTTTGACACTTTTTTTTTTAATTTTAGAATATTGATTTTATTTTTTTTTTGCTCTAAAAAAATAATTCCCAATTTCACATATAGTAAAGGAAGAAGTCCAGCTTTCCTTACAAAATAATAAGACTTAGATAAGATTTATAAAAAAACAAAAACAAGAAGAAGAAGAAGACTTAGACTCCCATGAGTCTCTGGCTAGCATTTATATAAAACTAGTCATGGGTGATGGGACACGTACTTCATTTTTCTTACAAAGAATTCACTTTGTCGGAAACTAACTCCAAATTCAAAGAAAAATTCTGACGGTGTGATTTCAAATTTTCCACGATATATTTTTATATAAAAGAAACGCTAAAATAACAATGCATTAAAAAAACGTAAATTCAAGTTTTATTCAATGACAAAATAAATATGAAATTGTGCAATGTTTATTTAAAAATCAATATAATAACATTTTTTAAATTTTATTAATTACAGGTAATATATAGATCACTAATTACAAATAATAGAAAGAAAGAAAAAATGACATTAAATATTGATATCCTACAATGTGGCAACATCTAGTCGTAATTTTCAAATATCAAGACTTATGAATAAAATACAAAGATGCTTCAAATATTCTGATGAGGAGAAGAGATACTTTGGAATCCAGAGATCTCCGTACATATACGCATTTGATATTTCGACTATTAGGCCCCAAAAAAAACCAAAAATACAAAATTGATCCATCAGAGTTTTATTATACAGAGATTGCTAGCAACCTTCTTCTTACTCTAACTTATACATAAAGATCTTCTTTTTGAAAATTAATTATATGGAAATCTCCTTTTAAGGACAAACAATTTATTTACTATGGTTATTTTATATTACTCGGTGAAGACCGATCGAGACCCAGAAAACTTAAAAAAACTACCGATGAATTTTATTAGTTCTTTAAACTCTTGGTAATTAATTAATTAATTAGATTTTTCTCCTTTGAATTTGTCAAACAATGAGAGTAGCTCTCAATCGAAACAAATTAAAAGAGAAAAGTCAAAAGTTTTTTTTTTCTTTTTTCTTTTTAGAATGATATATGCAATGCTAACGCTTTATAAACAGGTGTCGAGCTTGTTTATAAAGCGTGAGTATTGCATATATCATTCTAGAAAGAAAAAAGAAAAAAAAACACTAAATGATATTAAATAAACATGTTTATTAATATAAACATATAATATTTTATCATCTTTTAATTTTAATTTTAAATATATATATTTTATTTATAAATATATATCATATTATATTATTATTTAATATCTTATTTTAATAATTTTTTTAAAGTATTCTTTAATATTTTTAAAAAATTTAAAACCTAAATTGTATTATTATTTTTTATTTTTAGTTTTAAAATAATATTAATTAATTAATTAACTTAATATATTTATGCATTATTTTTACTATTTTTTATTTCTATTAATTTTCATAATTGTTTTTTAATAAAATGTTAACATATAAGTTTTAAATTTTATATTGTAATATGAGTAATTTAACTTTTCTATATATATATATATATTGTAGGTATTCATGACTTAAATTACAAGCTTCATATTTCAACCCCGATTATTCACATTAAAAAAAAGTGTTTATCATTAAAATAAAAGATATATGTAACGCGATGACATCGATATATATTTTCTTTGTGGTAGAGTCCCACACCATACATGTTGTATTTTGCATGAAAATTTAAAATCATGCAATATTTTTAGTGGTTGAAAAAACGTCTGTAGTGAAGTTTTAATTTAAGGAAATATTTTCTAAGTTTTTTTTCTTTTCATTTTTTTGACAATATATTTTGAAGCGCTTTTAAGAATTGTATGTTTCATGATTAAGTATTTATTTTTAGAATTAAAGCTTCCTTATTAGGGGGAAAACAGTGCTTCCCAGCTCACCATTAATTACTTTCTACTCAACTTCTTCAATTGTCTCGTAGCTAAAAAAACTTCAGTAATTGTCGATTTATAATAGTTTTGTCTAATTCTTTTTAGTTCTATGAATAATTTTTAATAATTAAAACAAGTGAAAGTACTTTTACAATATTATTGTTTTTTATCAAATGATTAACATGTAATTAAAATAAAAGATTTTTAATAAAGATAAAAGTAAAATTTAATAAAAAAATTAATAATAATAATATTCAAACAAAAATAATTTAAGTATTTTTTTATAGTTTTAAATAAAAATTAGTAAATTAATAAAATATAAAATTAAAAAATATTAAAAAGAATAATTTGTGAAGTTTTTTATTAATTTTTTATATATATAAGATGATTAAGATACAATTTATAATTTAAAAGATTAAATAATATAAATATCTTAATTTAAATTATTTGTATGACATTTTTGCCTTTTTTTTTTATACGTGGCATCCGAACGGGTATGCAAGAATGTTGTAACATCGAGTTATTCAAACAAATGGGCTGGAAATGATCAATTATGTATTGACAAATCTATATTTAATTAACAAAAAGTAAAAATAATAAATTAATAAAAAATATGTATATAAAATAATATTTTTAAAATTTATAATAATAAAAATATATAAAACATACATAATAAATATTATTATTATAATTATAAAATTTAAAAGTATTATTTTTATTATTTTTTAAATTAATTAAATAAATTTATATATAATATATATTAAATTAAAAAGTTAAAATAATTATCAAAACTTTCCAAATAAGTTAAACCATACGGAGGAATAAAAAAGCAACAAACAACACGAAAATCAAAAAATATAAATATGCCTCCCTCAGGAAGCTACATACGTGAGTTAAAAATATCTCAATTCTCAGTACTAGATCGATCACATGATTATAGCTTGTGTATGTACCACTAATGCTTCTACTGCTTTATTAGTTTTCTAAATATTACAATTTTGTATTAGATTTTAAATTATCTAGTAGACTTTAATTAAGTAGTACAGTGTTTTATTTTTCAAATAAAAAAGTAAGTCAAGATTTTAATTCAATAATAAGATTAAATATTATTATCACGTAAAAACATGTTCATGATATTATTTAAATCTGTACATTTGTATATTATACCAATCAAACTGTAATACTAACTCAATTATATCAAAATAAATTTATGATATTTTAATGATATATAATAATACTTTTTAAGTTTTTCTTTTTTAAATAACAGCATTCTTAGTTTTAATCATATTATTCTTTAAGATACGACGTGGTTTAAGATTGGCCGAAAGTTCAAACAAAACGTCATATTAAATAGATAACTACAGTGATTCTCTTCCTTATTGGACAAATTGCAACCCTATGACTAACCTTTTTGAAAGCAAGTGGTTATCTATCACTCAAATTTGTGAACATACATATATTCGAAGAAACCTAAAAATCACTAAAAATATATTATTCAACTATTTTAATGAAGGAATTCTTATATAAGATAAATAAATTATTAAAAAATTTAAATTATAATACTTTAATAATATAAATTTATAATTATATGATTAAATTTTTTTATATATATTTATGTAATTAAAGTGTTTATTTTTTGTCTTTATAGTTATAATCATGTAATTAAAATTATTATTTATTTATTATAAAAAATAAATATTTTAATCTAATAATTATAAATTTATATAAATAAAGTATCTTAATTTAAATTTATAATGACATATATCTCGTACCAAAATGTACTACAAGTATTTCGATGATATAATTAAATAAAATAAAAAACTGATCTTTCAATTAACAACACCCACCCAAAAGAAAAGAAAAGAAAAGCTACTAATTAATTTATAGCAATTAAATCACATTGAAACTGTTATAAACGACTTCATGAACAAAAACAACTTGACAGTTATCACATTTTTTTTTTTGCCCACCACATTTATATAATTAATTTAGTTGCATCTAATTTCAGCTTTCTTTAGCCTTTTTTTTTTTGTCAATATTGTAATATACAATTCAGATTTTTTTTTTAAACAACTTGCCAACTACACCTCCTTCCTTCTTGTCTAACTCCTATCTCCTTCCCACCATCACCATTCACAAAATTAAAATAAAATAAAATAAAACAAAATAGCGAACTTGAGATTTATTGTCACAAAGCTCCTATTATCCTTGGTTTCTTGCTGCAATCTAATTCCAAGAGCTCCATTTCCATCATTCTTTTCCCGTTGCATCCACCGCCAATATTATCCACAACCCCACCACTCCCAGCTACTTTGAAAATATTGACTCCAAATAACCTAACCATCTGAACCGGTCCGACCGGGTTCATATTCATAGTGTTAGTGTTCTTCATCTTCCAATCAATATAAAGCTGCTTTTCCGGTCCAGTTGACCTCTGAAAGCTAACAATATCACCGGCTTTCAAATTCTTCTCCTTAACGAACCGACTCCAACCTTTGGTCAACACATAACTTTGACTACTATTCCAATATGAGTACCTAAACCTCCACACTTTACCACCAATATCCTCAAAGTTCAAAAGCACCCCTTTAGAAGTGCTACCACTTTGCAAAGGAAAGTGCTTCTCCGCATGTTGTTTTGGTATCACAAGCCGGTTCAACTTGCCCACATCACTTGGAGTAACAGCTTTCTCAAATAGTTGATCACGCGCTTTCAAAATCCGGTCCGAACCGAATAAACGAAAACCGTTTTCTTTACTCCGTACTATTTTCCCATTAACATCCAAACCAAAATTACGTTTACTCTGTTCCAATTCATCATTGTATGTGTGTTTTCTCAACATGTCGACTATTTCAGCTTTGGAATGAGAGTTAAGAAACGCCGTTACGATCTCGTCCTCGTCGGTTTCATTCGAGGGTTTGAAGTTAGTAATAGCGTCACGGCCCCGAAAACGTTGTGCTGCGACGTCGTACGCTTTTGCAGCTTCTTCTTCTTCGTTGAAGGTTCCGAGCCAAACCCTTTGATGTTTTTCATAAATCTGAGCGCCCCAACGACCATTAGGTTGAGGAACAACTCCTTTGTATTTGGAGGAAGGTAGTTTTCTCGACTCGGCTTCGGTGCCGATTTCTGAGTCGAGAATTACACTCGTACCGCTTCCAACTCGGCCGAGGCTCTGAGGAGTAGGAGAAGAATTTGGAGAAGGTAGAAATGGTGGTAATGGTGGGGTTTTTTTGAGTGAAATGGAAATGGAGTCACTGGTGGTACTTTCTTCTGTACAACTAGTATCCATATTTTGGGTATAAACAAGAAAAGATTTATGATAGAAATAGAGAGAAAAGAGAGTTTGTAATTTGTATGTGAGTTGGGATATGTTTGTTTTTGGAACTAGTTCTAGTTTGAGCTTATATATATATATATATATATATATATATATATATATATATATATATATATATAGGAGTGGTGGTGAGTTTTTTAATTTATTGTATTTGCTTTTGTTAGTTCTATTTTTGGGTGTAAATGATAATAGTTAAACAAGGTAATGGCGATATGGAGATGTGGGTGTGGTGGGTCAACTTTAGAGAAGAAGAGGTAAGTAACTAGGAAAATTCATAAGGGAGAGAAAAGAGTGGGTGTGTTAAGGCTCATATTAGCATCATTATATGTGTTGTGGGCTGTGTATGTTAGGTAGGACCACAGCAGCAAGAACTGATTGGGTTCACATGAGTGAGAAGTACCTTATAATTATTAACAATTATATTATATAAATATATTAAAATTAATATTTCATTGTATATAATTATTTAAATTTATTTATTTTTATCAATATTATTATATTATATTATCTAAAATTTATAACAAATTTAAAATATATATATATATATGTTTTATAAAAATAAATATTCTATTGGTGTTAAAAGTTGAAGTAATTTCAAAATTATTTACAAACAATCAATCAATTTATAAGTAGTGATAAAAAAAAGGAAAATGGATAAAAATAACTAGTAATTAGTATTAATTATCATCAAATTACATAAAAAATTACTAATTTTTAGTTAAAATATAACAAATCTATTGATTATTAAAAAATAAATCATAAGTATAAAACTTTAGAAAACATTATAAATTAATCACGTTAATATACATGTTCATATTTTTTAAATAATTATATATTTATTAATTAATATATTTTTTGAATTATAATTGATTTAAGAAAAATAAAATAATTAAAAATATATATATGTGTATATTTATAACCCCATTTCTATTATTTATTTTTTAAATTTAGATTTTTTATTCATTTTTTTTTTATAATTATACACATATAATACAGTAATTAAAAATGAGTAAATTTTTATATAATTGAATCATAATTAATATAATATTACTACCATTAATCCTAAAAATAATTTTCGTTTTTAAGAATCGAAGTTCATCCCCCCTGAAACTTTTACTGCTTCTGCTATGATAACTCTGCAAGTATGGTCTCACTACTCTCCCATAAATCCTCATTTCCAAACTTTTTCAAAAATTATCACAATTAATATTTAAACATGTACGTTATCTGAATATATATATATATATATATATATATATGGAACTTGGATCAAAATCTGGTGTATTATTTGGTGAAGTTTCTTATTACGGCAATTATAGAATCTAGCTAGGAAGATAAACATTGAGATTGGGATGAGAAAGAGAAAGAGAAAGAGAAAGGGGGGTTAATATTTCTTCAACTAGGATGGGCAGTGGGGCTAAAGGGTTTAATAGAAGGATTGGGATATTATGTTGTGGATAAGCATTGAATTTTGGAAGATACACTACAAGACTAAAGGAGATAAATTAGCTAGACAGATAGGAAGGGAGGGAAATGCTCATTATCCAACAACCAATTACTTCTTTTTCCTCCCCATAAGGAGCTTATCTGGCTTGATTTGATTGGGTGCTTTGCATCCTCAATTTTGAGTTTGTCTTATTGGCTAGGTTCAACCTTATTTTCTATGAAAATATAATTGTGTGTTGTTTATTAAAAAATTAAAATAATTGCTTTGTGTAATTTCCAACCAACATCGATAATTCTCCTTCCCAAGTGGTGGTGGTGGTGTTGAGTTTGTTGCATTAACTAGTTAGTTAGTTTCTCTCTTTTCATTCATTAATTTGTTCAAATTACAAGCTATGCCCTTTCAATATTATGAAAATTGTTTATTAATTATTAATTTTAGATTTGGAAATCCAAACAACAAAAATGTTTATTTCCTCATTTTTCACACTAATATACGTTATTTTTCTTTTTCACTTCCTTTCCCCGTTATCTACGTGAAATGATGTTTATGTGTATGAACTCCAAAAGTTTTTCCTGCTTATTTAATTTAAATGGGAAATTTTATTTGATTTCTCTTAAAAATTATTTTGTTTATCACGTGTTAAAATTTAATTAATATTATAGATAAAATAAATATTTTATATAATTTTATCGTGATAATAACAAAAATTATTATAATTTTATACCTCAAAAACTAACATATTATTTAATTATACGGTACAATCTATCATTTATGATAAATAAGACTTTTTAATCTTTTTATTTCTTCTCCCAAATTGAACAATCAAATACTATTTGTTTAATAAAAATTAATAACAAATTTTAATTATTCTATTTCAATGAATCATCAAATTTTTATTAGAATTTGGCGGTTGATGCTAAATTGTAGTAAAAAGATAAATGTACGGAAAGTCCTTGAGAAGGGCCTACAGGCAAGCAAGTTGATTAAAACTGAGAGCTGGATAGCTCAATCGATGAGACTCAAGACGGTGGGCTATTATATAACCTTTTTTTCTTTCTTTCTTTCCCAAACGAGTAGGGGCGGCTGTTATTTGGATTTGATTTTTTTAAATCAAATATAATCACTGCAATTTTAACCAATAATTTAAAACGAAAGAATAATAAATATTATCAATAATATAGATATTAATTTATTATATATATTGAGTAACTTGTTAATATTAAAATGTGAGTATGTTAAAATTATTTGTTATCATTCACTAACAAGATTTAATTACATTGCTTTGGATTAAGATATGTCTTAATTTTATGAAGTCTATTGCTATCTTGCAACTATAATTAAGTGTATTCTAATACAATGCATTTTTTTTGTATTGTTAATGTGTAAGTTTTAACTGTATATATATACATATGTATTTAAATGTATGAACGCATAAATAATTTTTTTAAAAACTTACTTTTCGTATATGATTTATCCATTATCCACAATTAGCATCATTTACCGTAAGAAAATGCAGTTACTAATAATTTCCTTTTCTCATGGCAGTATTAAAACCATTTGAAAAAAAAAATAACAAATTTAATATTTTAAAATTTATAATAGTAAAAATAATATTTTTAATATTAACTTACAAACTTATAATTTAAGAAAAATATATTATTTTATTGTTATTAATTTTACTAATTAATTTTTTTTGTTCTGTCCCTTTAATTGCATTTTACTTGGATATTTTGTTTTCTTTTATTAACTTATTTTAATATATGATATTTTATTATTTTATATAATTTTATGAATCAAATTATATATATATATAAGCTCATTTTGAGGAAAAATTTTAATTGCTTACCTTTTAACTTGATGTCAAAGCAAATCTCTGGGATCAATTAATGAGTTTTTTCTCGTACATCTCACGGTTCTTCAATCATGCGGTGTCTTCGTCGGTGTGAACAATCGATCTTATAGTATTTTAGTCCAATGTGAGAAAAAATATTGAATCATACATCGATCAAAGAAGTTAACATAGAGTTTATTATTAATCTGGACTAGCACGTTTTAAAGAAAAACTTTACAGCTTTCAACTAAAAATATAAGTGAATGATAATTTGGGATATATCGAGATTTCCAACTTATTTTTATCAAATTGTTTGATTAGTAATTTGATTAATGCAACAACAGTAATCGTACGTTTTTTTTTTTACACGGAAAAGCTGTCTTTCTGAGTTTCAGATATAACCACTCAACGTTTGACGGTGTTAGTATAACATTTATGAACAAGAAAATATGAAATAAGATTATTATTTTTTTCTTATTTTTTTATTTTATTATATAATTTTTACAGATAAGAATATTACAACTTTAAACTACTTTTTTAGACAATAATTCAAGAAAAATGTATGAAATGTACACAGAAGATATCACAAATATTTGTCGAGATATTATTTAGAAAAATTCTTAATAATACCGTTAAATAATTTTATGCTTTTTAAAACAAAAAAAAAAATTGTAACCTAAATCAAGAAGAAATTATAACATAGGTTGGATTTCATATTTTTAATTAAAAAAAATTCAGTCGTACTATTATATATAAATTGCTAAAAATTTAACATCAGCTTTTTAAAGAATATGGTTTAGTAGATGGCTCAAATATTTCATTTAATAAAAAAAACACTTAAAGAATTGGTGATCCACCAAATAAACGACGTCAGTTATTTGTCTTCTGTTTTCTAGTCTATTATCTATAGACTTTTTTTGGGTCTCATTCGTTTATAGTATAAATGATAATTTTATTTGAATGATTAACTTTTAATCTTTTAGTGTAAATAAAAATTATTTTTTAAAATATTAAAAAATATATGTTAATATAACTTGTAAAAAAAATAAAATAAAACTCTATATATATAGAGAGAGAGAGAGAGAAAATTATGTCATTAATTAAATTCTTTTACCATTTTCCGGAATCTGAAGCATGTTGTTTTTGTATTATTTATACATTATTACATTTTAAAATCCTCTTAAACCATCAACTTGCTACCACAGTGTTTGTATAATTGAAAATCTGTCAGGTTAATTAGTATAATTTTAATTAAACACCAGCATTGAAAATGATTCATATATATAAATATATAATTTTGAAAATATGCTTTATAATATTTTAAACAACTAATAAAATTGGTCATCATACATCAAGAACCTTAAGTAACAACCCCTTTAGCCAAAATTTCAGCTTAAATTAATTAAATAAATCAAAAATAATTTAAATTTTAAACAATATTATCTTCTTGGAATCACTTCTTTGATTCCACTACCCAATCTGTTTACTGGTCCCTAAAATTAATAAGTGATCATATATTAATCCGGAAAGAAGGTAAGAATTATATATAATAAATAGTTAATTACCACTACAGGTTAAAGCACTTAATGAAAAGGATAAAGCTTAAGACCCGTTTGGTGCAACTCTACTCATTTTTCATCTCTTTAATCATCATCTGAATTTTTATCTATCTGAATGGTTTTTTTTTTCTTCCTTTCTACACGGTCTATTAGCTTTGAAAATGTTAAATCACGATATATAACAAATAGTCAATTTTATGTTTGTCTTTATTTTATTTTTTTCTTTATATTTTTTAAAAGTTTATTTTAAATTTGCTTAAGCTATTATTCATAATAAAAATTTCTTTACAAATGTAATTGAAAAAATATATTTTTTAAAAATACATAGAAATTAATTTACAATTTATTCTTTTGGTATTACTTTTTTAAAATTAATTAACTAAGCTATAACAAAAAAATAAATACATATAAATATTTAAACTGTAATAAATAGTGAACTGCTTCGTATAAATAGTGAACTGCTTCACAAAATATTATATACTTACCCAATTGAGTAGTCACAGTTCATGATCCCAATTGAGTTAAAGTGTGTAATGTATCAAAATATAGAGTTATATAGAAAGTGCTGATAATGTGTGTTTATGAATTGTATCTTAATTGAAATGCAATCTTTTGCAGGTTAGATATATACAGATTTTACATATATTCGTTTACTTTCCAACCACCTAGTGATTAATTTAGTTGATTGATGACTTAATATAGTGACTGAAGATTACTACGCCACATCAGACCCAACATGCTATATTTGCTTGCAAAGCAACATTGCCACCACTTTAAAACAAAAAAGATATAACACGTTTCTGATTAAATAAAAAAAGTATACACTGTTTCTTTGATTTGGATGCTTTTTGAGATAATTGGGCCACATGTAAAAAGATTAATTGCCAGCTGCGTCAGAAAAAATTAATATTAATTCCAATATGCGTGAAAGATGGCCCGCTGTAATCCTCCGAGCTTATAACTTATATATATATATATATATATATTTATATCGATATTTTTGTAAACATTAGTTACTATTCTTATTAAATCTACTAAATGAACAAATTATTAATAACTCAAAACATCTCTAAAATGTATAGTTTTTTATTCTTTAATACTTAAATCAATAATAAAATAATGATTCTCTATAATAAGATTAACTTATGTTCTAGTTCTTTTTTTAAAGTATATATAGATGACTTATAGAGAATTTAATTAACTTAATAGTTATTTTTTATCATAATAAGATTAACTTGTTGTAATATTATAAATATCTATTCATAATTATCTCTTCAAGATAATATTGGGTCTTTATCATTTTATTGAGATTATCTTACTATCATGCTTATCGACTCAATTTTTATTGGGCTTAATACATATAACTCTTTGCAAACAAGGTTCACTCTTTGCTTACCACGTATGATGTATAAAATCACATCCATTATTACCCCCTACACTTTCTAATCCATGGATAAGAATGTTCGATTGTATTTTTTATTGATGCATGGTTCAAAATCCTTTTCAATCACATTGGTGACATTGGATCCACTTTTGTGTAATTTTTTATCTATCCAAGCGAGGAATATCATATCTTTTCTCCCAATTAAAATGTGCGCGATGGCTTCTTGGGGGTACTTTTGGACTTCTAGATTTCTCGTTAGGAAATTGTGTTGAAATCAACATTGGCACTTGTGAAGTCAACCATTGGGTTGCATCGTGTCTTTTATTTTATTTATTATTGATCATGCATACTACAATCTTTAAGTCTAGGTAGAAAATGTGTAAGTGATGGGGCTTTTCTAAGCCTCTAAAGTCTTATCCTTAACTTCCTTTCATCTTCCCAAAAAATTGAAGTTGTATTTGGACATTTTTTCTACCACTAACGAAAAATCTATTAGTCATGGATGTGTGTTGGGATGAAGACGAACGAAGGAAGCTATATGCTATAGTGATTAAGTAGACAATACAAGTTGGTTGTCGAAAAAGTCTTAACCAATAAAGTTCTGGCCAATGAAGCTTTACTAGTAAAGTTTGGGCCAAAAAAGTATTGGCTATCGAAGTCCTGACCAACAAAGTCATGGCTAACAAAGTCCTGGACAACGAAGTCCTAGCCAACAAGGTCTTGGATGGTAAAGTCCTTATCGATGATGTCTTGGCTGGTAAAATCTTAGTTGATTTATTCTTGGTTAAGTCTTTTAGTTGGCGGTTCTTTTGTCTATGAATTCCCACTCAGGAAGGTCCAGATCGAGTGATTGGTTTGTGATGATAGTTCTAAGATCCTAGTGGGATTTGTTGATGACATGACTTTATTCTTTCTAGAAGGATTGTATAAGTATGGGAAGCCTTTATATTGTTCTAATGGGTATCCTTATTCTTTAACACTTGGAATTTTCTTTTTAGCACATTTTGATTCATGCATTCCCGTTTCTCATTGGAATGAAGTAATATGGATGTATAGAAGGCTGGGTACTTTTGAGAAGTCCTAGAAGTATAGAATCATATCTTGACCATCTAAAGTTCTGGTAAAACCAATATTTTAGTATACTTAATAAATTATATGCTTGACTTGTGTATAGACTTTGTCCAAACCGTTGACAAAGATGGATGCACTGAGATGCACCTCATTGTGTCTCCATTCTCTAGGAGGACATATATTGTGGCATGGTTTGAAAAGAATATGGATATGGCTATGTGGCACGTTTAGTAGCCTAGGCTCTAAAAGCTTAGAGCTCACCTATCGAGATGCTTCTTATTCAATTTCTTGGTAAGGATACATGCCTTATTGAAATCCTATAAACCTAAGTTTACATTTTTGACATGGTGTAGGAATCTAAAAGGATTCTTGGACCTAAAATGACATAGATTTTGAGCCGTGACATACTTTAAGGGCCTATGGCTAATTAAAGGGCGATGAGATACTAGTTAAGTTGTTCTACATGTTAGGATAATTCTAGAATGCAACATATACAGTTAGGGTGCATCCAATCTATAAAATGAGGGAATGAAGTATTCTTAGATATTTTCTCATACATCTTCTTAGTTAACAAATCTGATTTAATTAATTATTACTATTTAATTTTAGTTATTTTTAATTTTGCTTTCTTAAAATATAAAAACACAAAAAAATTGATTTTTATTTTTTTAGTTATAAAAATTAGTTTTTAATAAAATAATCTCCATGAAAATGATTTTTTCTTATCATTATATTACTTGTTCCAATATGTATACTTGCGTATTCATTGCATACATGATTTGTGTGGCAATAAAGATGCCTTAGAGAGTCCTAGTTGATGGAAAATAGTTCTAGATCTTGTAGCGCATGAAGACACTCCATAATGTTTTAAAGTGTATTCTTCATTATGTCAAGGTGGCCACATGGTTCCATCATTTAAATTTTTCCATGTGTTCCAAGGGATTGTTAGTACGAGTGCCCATGTTAGACATCTTGAACTTGTATGAGCGTGGAGTAACCATAGCTTCTAGTATGAATGGAGGCTCGACCGAGATATTTAAGTCTTTGGGTGGCCATTAGCCACTGAGGCCATATGGTTAACATGGTTGGCTTAGACATCTTGTCCTTTTTTTGGGCCTTGAGATAGTTTCATATGTCGCGATAGACAAAAATTGCTCGAGGTGCTCCCAACTAATCCAAGATGGATGGTTGGAAGGACGCTTCCTGGGCATATATGGATGGGTGGAATTGTACACTATAGACAAGTTCTATTTAGTTAGCCATATATCTTAGTTTTGGTCGTGGGGGATCATGTCATTAGTTAGACCCCGTTTGGTTATGGGATAGATCTTATACACTCAAGACAATGGAAGATATCACATGGACATTCTTTTGAAGGCATGCCATGAAGGTCCAAAATGATATCTTCATTATTTTGATATTGATGTTTGTATATACTCAAGCTCCTATTGATGAGCGAAAACCGGCAACGCCGATTCTTGCCAATACTTTGGTTTTAATATTTATAAAACTCTCGCAAGTGCACGAATCATTTCGAAGAAAATGATAAGTATACTCCCAAGGTCGATCTAAGGAAGGAATGTATGTGGTTTTTAATTTATTATTCAAACTTTTAAAAACGAAATTAAATCCTAAACATCCTGTCACGATAGTTTGGTTTTTGTGTTCCTAATCTAATAACATAAAATAAACATATATACAGATTAATTAAATATAATCTAATAACATAAAAATAAACATAGATACAAATTCAATAAATAATTATCTAAAAATAAACATATATACAGATTCAATAAATATTCATGCAAATTTTTATCATTTATATTAGCGGAGTATTTATGGATGTAATAACTAAATTAATTATGCTTGCTCATATTAACTAGGTTATTAAAGATATAAATTGATATTTTATTGATTCTTTTTTTTTTATATAAATACCACCTTTGGTGGGGTTAGATATTCTTTGTTAACTAAACAAATCAATTAACACCTATGGGTGGGGTTGATAACTAATATGCTTAATTAAATTAATTCCTTTTTCTAAGAGATTGAAAATGAACCATTTAAATGCCACCTTTGGTGGGGTTAGACAATTTAAACATTATTCAAAGTGTCCAAATTAAACATAAGAATTTAATTATCCGAGTACTAACTTTCAAGTTTTAAAACCACTATTGAAAACATGTTGTCAATACATTTTCACATAATAATTCTTATAAAAACTTTTGAAATAGAGTTTCACTCTAACTACCGGGCGATTGTACCAACAAATAAAAGAGCACTACTCTAAATTAGACCGGATAACTAAACCTTAAAATCTAATTTTCAGGTTTAAGTTTGTAATGAAAAATAATATATTTCTCTCTAACATTCTTAATATAAAATCTTGAATAAAAACAAAATCAATTCATTTTAGAGATTTTTACCTATTTAATATTTCGCAAGCATAACAACGTCGTTATTACATCATATTTACTAAACAGCCAGCATAGTTAATTTTAACCATATACAAATTAAATATAACATGTAAGAATAAAGCATAAAAATAACTGTAAAGAAAATAAAATCCTTACAGAACTTCGACGCTATTCCCGTAGCTAGAAAACCTCCGAGCGGAATTTGCACTTCCATATATTGAATCAAAAATCTAAATTATTACAAAAACATTACAAGTTCCTCTCAAAAAGAGAAGAACTCTAAACCTAAGAGAATTGAACTAAAAACTAAGAGAAAAACTAAAAAAAGCTTAGAAACTAAGAAAGAAACTAAGAGAAACTAAAAACTAAGAAATGAGAGAAAGAAAGAAGAGAGAAGTGAGTTTTGAAGGTGTAATTTGAAGTGAAGGGAAGGGGGGTATTTATAGGTGAGGATGGAGAGAAAAAATGAGTAAACAAATGTTAAAAAAATATTAAAAAATGTAAAAACGCGTATTGGAATTGCTGATGTCATCAATGATGTCAGCATGACGTCATAGGGGCTGCTGCACGTGAAAAATTGGGCGAAAACGCGTTGGGCGCGCGGATGGGCGGCTGTTGGGCGTTGCGCGCAGCTCGGCGTGCGTGAACAGTGCCCGCGCGCTGGGGCGCGCGCGGATGGGCATGTCAATGGGCACGGGCGCGCCTGGCATGGGGCACTGGGGCGCGCGCGGCTGGGCTGCGGCGCGCGATTTCCGTCTTTTTGACATTTTTGACCTTTTCGACCCATTTTGTCCAATTTTTCCATGTTTGTTGACCTTTTTCCACTTATTTATTGATATATTTGTGATGTATTGCTTCAAGTATTCCTCTTTGAGTCTTTAAATTGCGTTTTTAAGTCAAAATTCCTGAAAAACAATAAAAATACCCGTGATTCCGAAATAGACAAATTTATATAAATATATGATAAAACATATAAATATATATATTTTTAATCAATTAATGTATATAAAATCATGATTATTTTAGTGCTTTTTGAGCACTCATCACCTATACTACAAGCCCATTTTGGGCAAGCTAGAGTAGATATAGGCTCTAGCAGTTGGGCAGACCACAAGAGTGCTACAAGTACTAATGGTTTGTTGGGTCTCATGATTCCTATATGAATGTTCAAACTTATTGATCATTTTATTCTTTTTGAAAAGATTGTGAGTCTCTTTTTAAATATCCATTAAAAAAAGATGATCCCAAGAACGGATAATCTTTTGACAAAGATTTTGTTTATGCCCTGAATGAATGGAAGGGTAGACAATCCTTTTTTCACAAATTTGATTGACTGGGATGGGTAAATAATATATGTATACATGCCTTTTTGCATTCTTGTTTTCGTACAACATTTAAAAATTTCAAAAGTATAGTTGTTGAAATTTTCCCATCAAGACAATTATAGAATCAACCTTACTTCTCTATGAACTAGTATGGAAATAGGCGAGTTGGGACTGAACCAGTTTTTGTGTTTGGTCAATGAACCGAACCATTTTTCTCCCTTCTAATGCATCACTGCTTTAGCTAGCTCCCATTCACGCTAGGTGTGTATTCTACCTCTAGAATTGGTTGGGCACCAAATTTGCAAAGTAGTTGATCAACAAGTGATTTTTTCGATGGTGGTCTCATATTTTTCACGTGACATACATATTTCTAGATTTGTCTAGAGGCTACTCAATTGGGTAGAAAATTTCATGTGAGGCTTTGTTATGGCTAGGTTGCCACAACTTGTTGGCTAGGCTTTGGTGCATTTATGTTCACTTTTTTTTATTGAATGATTGCATGATTGGGAACGAAGTCTTAGAACTTATAATTTTTTTTTGTTAGTATCATAGAGACTCGATCTTATAAAGATCATGTAGAACTCTAATGTGAATGTCAAGAAATGTGTCTACTCAATTGGTCCATATGTCAAAATATACATTTATATCGGGTTAAGTTCTTGACCAAGCATGATGGTGGATGGTATGTTGTGTGATGGTAGCAACTCAGAATCACCATGCACGATCCAAGAGTGGTTGGTCGATAAGGGCTTCGTGGTAAGAGTTTGTCATCATGTTGACTCGTGATTACATTTTTTTTTAAGTTAACTTTTTGGGATATGATTACTTGTTTTGTAAATATACTATATAATATTTGCATATTTGAATTATACTAATTAGGAACATTAAGAAGTGTCAATTTGGGCTACAATATTGTAACACAAACATGGCACGATCTTTTTTAGTTAGTATTAACTGTTAATTCTTTTACGATGATAAATATATTAGATTTACAATTATAATCAAATAACTTGGCTAAAAAAAATTATTTTATAATCTGTATTATTTATAAAAATCTAAACCACATTTCATAAATATTTGGACAAAAATATCCATATATTCTAGAGTATTGATTACTATTGTCCTCGATCTCTTAGTTATTATATAACTTATTTAAATTATTATTTTTTATTAATTAAGTTATAAAATATTAGTATGTAAAGTATCTATAATTATCTCTTTATTATTATATAATTTATTTAAAATTCTTATTTTGAATTAATATTTAAAATAAGAACAATTATTCCTATTTAAAATATTAGTTATATGCTTAATATTTTTATAAAAAATAATAATAATATAATAATTTTAATTATAATAAAATTTAATAATTATTATTTTAACATTTTAATAAATTAATTTAATACACGTGTTTATGATCAATATTAAAAAAATATAAATTTAAAACACTAAATAATTGACACTCTTGAGCCTTTTATACATATATATGGTTAGTAACATTGAAAACCAACGTGGCCGTTTATCACCTCTACCTGTAAGGTTACAGGTTTGTTGATACGAGGATACTTTTTCTAAAGTGCCAAGGAAGTATAACTCATCCCAATCCAATGTTATAAATATATATATATTCATTATAAATTAATCTTCACTTATCCTAACATCAAAACTTAAAATGCATTATTTTTTCATTCTATTTTTTCTATAACCTTGCTTTTATTTTTGATATATGCAATTAGACTCTTTTTTTCACATTTGCAAATGAAAATTCTTTTTTGATTAAAATCATGTACAAGAAATCAGATTCCTATTAGTAAGCAAAACAAAGGTTTTTTTTCTTTCTTTCTTTTTAATTTGGGAAAAGTTAAGTACATTTTTTCACAAAATTCGATCATATAACTTTATATAATAAAGAGAAATATTATCTAACTAATAGTTCAGCTATAAATAATTTGTTTTAGGCGTGAAGGCTAGGAAATGGTCAAAAGAATGTTGTTTTGGAGAATAGTACCAAGTCTAAAGAAGGTTCTATGAAGTAAACTAAACAAACAAATGAAGACCAATTGGAGAAAGAAACAATATTGTCTAGAAGATGAGATCAGAATCATGAGACCAATAATGATTCTCATCGCACGCACCCAATAGGCTGTAAAGTAGTGGTAGCGTCGGCCAATCACAACCTTTCTAGACAAATTGAAGCTGCTTTTGTTGACAATTTTAAGCAAGGAAAAATAACAGTAATACCATCATCTAATTACGTAATACCATGTGGGTTCTATTAAGTATCCTCTGTTTCCATCATCATTACAAGTTTATCCTCATTTTTCCTCCATAAACCTGATTATATTAATTATTAATAATATTATAATATATTTTAAACCTTAGCTTATGCATAAAATTAGCTTAAGGTAATATATATATATATATATATATATATATATATATATATATATTCTCGATTCATTCGATTTATGAAGTTAAAGATATATGTAAAGCTAGTCAAAAAGCAATGGAAACACTTGGCTTAGTTAATATCACTAGTTTAGTAGTTTGTGCAATGAAATTTTCTTCCAAATTTTATTTGAGGTTTTCATTTGTTAAATATATAACTTTTGTAATATAAATAAAACAAGTTTGTAAGCCTTAGTGAAATGATCCCCTCAAGGTTAGGTTGGTTTCGTTTAAATATTTAAGATTTATTTAACGTCTAGAGTTAAATTTTATCAAATGATTAATCAAATGTATTATTCAATGATTTAACTAATATATATCTAACAATTGAATAATATATATATATATATATAATTGATTTTAAAACTTATTTATTTATTTAATAAAACACCAAATATATATGTTCGTATTCTCAAATAGGGCATAAAAGCTGTGTGCGTTAAAAATCAAATTTGTTAAGTTATTTGGCCCCTATATATGTTCTCGCAAGTTGGTAAAAATTTGTCCATCTCGAAAATGAAAGGAATTGTATAGTTTGGCAAAGATCAAAGGCACCATGTCCCATGTCAAAAATAAAAAAAAATAAAAAAAAACAAATTAATATTTTATAAAATTTATAAGGTGACAAGTAAAAATTTTCATTTGACTCATTCAAGTCTTAAATTTTATAACTTGGTCCCTTTAATATCTATTTTCTAGCTCCACTCTTATTCAATACTATCTTAAAAACTAAATTCAGACTAAGAAAAATTTGACTGATTCCACTTGTAAATTAATCTTTCATCTCAGCGTAAAAAAATACATAAAAAAAAATCAAATATGTTAATCTATCCATTTAAACTTACTTTAATTTAAAACCTAGTTGTTACTATCATCTTTATCAACATTTTTCTTTTTTTTAATTTTGCTTTCGATATTTGATAACCAGGAAGATAGTTTTCTTTCTCCCTATACGTTTATTTTATTGTTGATATTTTTACCTAAACTTTAATTTAAGTATTTTTATTTCTCACATTAACTTGTTTTAATATAAATTTTGTAATTTTTTTTAATTTTAGATTAGATTTAGATTTGAATACATTGACTAAGTTTAATTGATTTAAGACATGAAAGCACAATCTAAGCAAATAAATATAAATATATAAAAATGCAATTATTGTTGGCTTTATCATAGAAATAACGATGATTCTGCTTTAATATATTTGTAAATTTATATTTATATATATCTTATAATTTAATTATGTTATGTAATATGATTTTAATAAGTTAATATAAATTTTTCTTTCTAAAAAAGACTTACTTTAATATATGGTTATAAGATTTTAGAGTTACTTGTATTTAAAATAATTTTATTATAATTTTTTATTTTATAAAATTGCTAATTAAACAAATTCGGTTGAAAGTCTTGTCTTTCTCATTTATTTTATTTTTTTATATTTTTACTAAGTATTAATTAGGAGTATAAGCTAACTTACGAGTTACGATACTATATGTATATATATCTTACAATTATTTACTATCCATTTTAAATTATATAAAAAGAGATATGAAGTCGTATTTAAATAGGTATGGGCATCACGTTGATGCATGGCCACAAAATTAAATTTTATTTATGGAAGAAGAAAAAAACACTAAATTGTTACCGACTCAACTGGACCCATACATTTTGTCAGCGTACTGAAAATATTGAATCATATGCAGAAAATTCAAATTCAAAAAAGTGATATGTAACTCTCTCAAATTCAAGTGATGGTCTGCAATTAAAAGAAAAAGAAAAAGAAAAAACTATAAATTTGGTTTTTTTAATTATAAGAAATTACATTTTTCAGTAAGACTATTGGTAGTAGTTTTCTAATTTTTAATTTTTTTTATTAGGCTATGTTGCCGACATGGCACGCATAAACTTAAACCTACACGTTGGAAAGTAAAATAAATTTGATTTACACGCATAAATTTGAATCATGTACTTAAAAAAATAAAGATTATAAAGTTATATGCAACTTGAATTTTCTAATGTTATAGGAGCCCACATTATTTTTTTTTCTTTTTGTTTGTCTCCTCCTGATGTAGACATGGTATCGATTGAAATTATGGGATTTTAATTACGAATATTATAAATAATAATAAATATTTGAAAAAAAATTAGAAAAATTATAATTATTTTTAAATTAATTTTTTATTTCAACATTATGTTCGTGATTCAAATAAAACATATAAATATTCATATAATTCGAGCATGTTACTATGAAAATGAATTTTTTAATTTGATTATATCTATATAATTATATTTAAATTAAAAAAAAGTATGTATAATATTAATACAATTTTTTTAAATAAATAAGAACTACATAAACTAAAAGTAAAAAAATAACGTTAAAAAGAATGAAAATATAATTGAGAAAAAATATAGTAACTAAGTAGGTAAAAAAGTATCACATACCTTATAATTAAATATTTTTTTATTAAAGTAAATGTAAATATTTTGAGAAAAATTATAATTGATTATCTTTACTTATTATATATAATACAAATAATAATTCATTTATTTTTAATTTTATTAAATTAAAAAAATTAAAAACCATTATATCGCAATATTTTTAAAATTTTCAATGAAATAATAAAAAATTATAATACAACTTACAAAAATATCAAAAACATTTCCAATTTTATTTTATATTTTCGTGAAAATATCTGGAAATTTTCTCATATGTATGAGATATTTTGAAAACATCATTTTCATAATGGTATCTTCGTTTACAAATATTTTGATGAAATTTTCAAAAACAATTATGATAATTTTATATAAATAAGCGTTCATTTTTCTCTCAATTCTCACATTTCATATACATAATAATTCTATTTTCCAAATTTTGTAAAATCAAAATTAAAAAAATAATTATGTATATATATTGTATTTACACGTAAACTTACTTAGGTGATGAGAATGATAGGGAATATATTTGATTAAGACTTTAATTTATATATATAATGGAGAAGAATACATGCATATTTTTCGAGGTCAACCAAGTCAATGAATTACCCTTATTTTTTAAAAGTATTATGGGTTTATTGTCAAATTTTAATGTAGTCTATTAATAAATAATAATCACGACTGTTTTGAAACATAAGCCATGCCATGCAACTTTCCATTAAAAAGTTAATTAATTGGAAATGCGAATTAACAAATGGTATTAATTTTGTTCGATTTTATAGAGAAGTCAACAAAATTGATGGCTTTGATTTCCTTAATTAAAATAAAATAGTACATGTAATTAAAAAAATACTTTTAAAGTTTTTGTTATTGTTTTTTAAAAAAAGTTTTTCCTTTTTTAACAAAAAAAAATTAATTTGTTTTCGTTTTCGTCCACTTTTGGGCTAATAATAGCAAAAACTCAATAACTTATTAATTATAAAACTTGGGGTAAATTAACTGACTAATTAATTTCTCTTAATTTAAAGCTAATCTACAAGCAATTTTCTGTTTTTTTCCTCTTGATCTCTTCACGCCCGTGATTTGTACCCGGCTTTAAGGTACTAATTGCTTTTGATGGAGTTTTTAACGTTATAACAAAAATATGTGAATGGGTGCGAGAGAAATATATAAAAGGGAGAGAATTAAGATAATTTTAGAATTAGAATTTGAGAATCGAATATTTTTTTAGAAAGATATAACATAATGAGGGAAAAAATTATGTTTCAATTTATATTGATAATTAAATAGAATCATTAAAAAAATCTAATTTAATATTCAAAATAGGGATAATATCAATAATATTCTTCAAATTTTTAAAAAATATAAAAAAATATTCCTAGAATTTTAAAAATATCAAAAATATCCCTCAACTTAATGAAAGTTAAAATTAATAATAATTTTTACACTTAAAATTGAATAAATACAAAAAAAAAATTTAAAGAAAAAGATAGATTCAAATATTCATATTCTCGAAAATAAGAAAAATATTTTTAAAAAAATCTAATTTATTATTGAATGAATAATAAATAAATGAGAATTAATATTACAAATGTAAAATAAATATATAACATATTAATAATTGACAAAGAGACAATTATGAGTAAATTATCTAAAATTCTCCAAAAGTATAAAAGAAATATTTGATACATCTATTTAGAAGAAATCTAAATATTAATAAAAACACATTTTAAAGAATAAATAGATGCACTAATAAAATTAGCACTCATAGTTAATAGAATAATAAAAAGAAAAAATATTTTATTATGAATGATCCAAGAAAACTTATGATACGAGAAATTAAAATTTACATCATATCTTAGGTTTGTTATTAAAATTAATTATAAAAACCTAAATTAAGTATTAAGTATAACTTATTAATTTGAAAGAGGAGATTTAATAAAATAAAAAATCATCAATTTTTAGTAAACTAAATAATGGAATATTCATTAACAAGTAGTCGTAATAGTTTAATATATAGAAAAAATAAATTTATAGAAATAGATAAAACTTTTAAAGAAATTGGATAAATAATAAAACTATAAATATTAATAGACTTTAATGAAAGCTTGTCAATGATGTAATATTAAGAAGAAAATGATATCATTGTTATCCAAATAATGTTCAATAATAATTATCGAATATAGAATTAGATTTTGATGAAAGCCCAATTGGTATATAAAAAAAACACATAAAAATAATTAAATCTTTTATTCTTTTAACAGAAGAAGTTGATATATTATAAGAATCAAACAGTAAGTCCCTATAAGATATAAATGAAACATAAAAATAACTTATAAAAGAAATAAAACAATATTGTTATAATAAAAAATTACAAAAAAATATACATAAAAAATTTACAAAATTAAGAAAGGATGTAAATAACATATCCAAGGATAATAAAATCATATGTTATAAATTTGAATCATTTGTAGGATTAAAAGAAGAACTACTTGGGAGATGAGATAAATTGATACCTATGAATGAAAAAAGGAAAAAATGAAGAAAAATTCAAACATAAAGAAGAAGAAATAATCCTAATTTAATGGAATATAGAAAATAATTACAAAAAAGTTTATCTACCTTAAGTATGGAGGTATAGAAAAGTTAGTTTGTTAATCTTAATAGATAAAGAGCTACAGAGATATTATTATGAAAAAAAATTGTTTAAATCGTACGAAACCAATTTCATTATTAGTTCCTTATTAAGAAGAAACATTTGACCTACATAAAGAAGAAAAAAACATGAACTTCCTTATAGAAGAACACAACAATCCAAAATAAAACAAAGATTCCATTGGATAACTAGATGTAGTATCTCACCAGAATTCAAATTCCATGAGAATTTTAGATCTAACCATTTAGATTTAGATTGTATAATAGACAAGAAAAAACCCTTATATGAATAGCCCAGTGGCATGAGTATAATCATATAAACTTCTTCAATCATACAATCAAACGATTCAACTCAATTTCATTATTAGTTCCTTATTAAGAAGAAACATTTGACCTACATAAAGAAGAAAAAACATGAACTTCCTTATAGAAGAACACAACAATCCAAAATAAAACAAAGATTCCATTGGATAACTAGATGTAGTATCTCACCAGAATTCAAATTCCATGAGAATTTTAGATCTAACCATTTAGATTTAGATTGTATAATAGACAAGAAAAAACCCTTATATGAATAGCCTAGTGGCATGAGTATAATCATATAAACTTCTTCAATCATACAATCAAACGATTCAACTAGTACAAGTTTAGTACGTAGCTCACAAAATAACATAAAATATAAAATTATGTTTACAAATTTAACAAACCGATAATATAAAAATGCTAGGAAATGCTCCTATAGGAAAGGAACATTTAGATGCTCTAGTAAATTAAATATATAAGAAATTTATTGGAGAGGATATAGGTAGACATATCCTTAAATCTAGTAAAAATAAAATTGAGAAAGTCAAATAACATTTAATAAATATGAAAATATGTGACATTTATTATACAATTTCTTTTATTTACAAATATGAAATGTATTATCATAAGTTATCATTCTTTATGTAAGAAAATTATAAGAACTTTTTTCAAAAATTACATGAAATCATGACAGAATAATGAAATAAAAAAATAAAGAAACTATAACATATACTTTAGGAGGAAGAATAAGAAGTCTTAAAAATTAAATAATCATTAAATATCAAGAAAGGCAAAAACATAAATAAATAAGAGGAAATGATAAAAAAAAATATCGTGATACAAGATATTTTAAAATGCTAGAAATATATAGATATAACATAAAATCTTACAAGTAAAAGTATAAAAAATATAAGACATTCAAAATATATAAATTTAGAAACAAGACTTTCAAAAATATTATAGAATGTATAAGAATGAACTTTATAGGGAAAAATATTTTAGGAGAAAAATGTATAAACCACTAGAAAATAAAATTATTTTCCATCAAGAAAAAAAATTCAGATGTTGGATATGTAATATTCTTCCCATAAAGTCTTAAAAGATAAGAGAAGAGAAATTTAATATTCCTACCATATCAACAAGAAATTGTAGTTGATTTATTGATATGAATAATTCAACTTTTTATACAATATTTAGATAAAATAAATTTAACAATACTAGATAATAAAATCATTTATGTGTCAAAATCATAAAACCTTTGATTGTATCAAACACAACTTATATGTAATAATATAAAAAAACAAAAACTTATGAAATAGACACAAAGAAGTATATTTCATTGGATGTATAACAAAAATAAAATTCTTTTCTTAGTAAAATCCAGGATAAAATCTTAATAGGTATTAGAAAATCATTAAAAATAGTAAGTTTTGAAAATCCTTTAGACCCATGAGAAAATAAATATAAAATTATTGCTAATATAAAACTAAGAAACCCTAACAATGTTATTAGAACAAAACCTTTAATTTATATTCCAAAAGATAGAATTGAGTATGAAAAATAAATTCAAGAACTTTTAGAACTTTTAGAACTAAAATTATAATATCAAGTAATTTCACTACACTCTAGTCTAGTATTCGTAGTAAAAACATAAGGTAAAAAAATAGAATAGTAATACACTTCAAAGAATTAAATAAAGAAGCTATTAATGATGAATAATTTATTCTAAAGAAAGAATTGTTATTATTATTATTATTAATCAAAAGAAAAAAAATATTTCTTAAGTGTTGATTGCAAAAGTAGAATTTAGAAAATAAGATTGGATGAAGAATCTTAAAAATTAACGGTATTTAGTTGCTCTCAAAGATAATATCAATGGACTATTATACCTTTCAGATTAAAACAAACTCCAAGTATTTTTCAAAGATATATGGACAATATATTTAAGAAATTACAAAATATTTGTTGGTTTACATAGATGATATTTTGGTTTTTAGTAATAAATAAAATAAACATTATTTAGATATTATTAATATTCTACAAGAACACATGAAATAAGGTATTGTACTTTCAGAAAAAAAGAGTAGTTTTTCAACAAAAAAATAAGTATTTAGAGTTAGAAATTGAAGATGTAAAACATAATCAACAACACAATATACTAAATAATATTCAAGGAGTTTTTAGTGAATTAAAATACAAAAATCAATTACAAAGATTCTTAATATGTTCAACATATGTTAAACATGAATAAAGAAACTTACATAAATGTGAAAACCTTTACCTACAAAATTGAAAAGAGATCATGTTTGGAAATGAACCAAACAAGATAATTTATACAAGGATAAAGTAAAAGTAGAGGTAAAAAAAATTATACTTTATATCTTCTAGATCCATATGATAAAATGATAATTAAAATAGATGTTTTACATGAGTATTTGGGAGTGATTTTAAAAGAAAAAATAGATGAAAAATATTAATATCTTTGTAAATATACATCTTGATCTTTTCATAATAAATAGTTAAATTATCACAGTAATAAAAAATAATACTTAGTTGTTAAAAATGCTATCAAGAAATTTACAATATATGTAATAAGTTTTAGATTTTTTTATCAAAATTGATAACAAAAATTTTAGTTAATTTTTAAGGAATAATATTAATATTGCTAGTGATTATAAATAAGAAAAATTAGTTAGATGACAACAATAATTTGTTCATTATAATTTTGATGTTGTACATCTTTCGAGAAAGAAAAATAGTCTAATTAATGTCCTTACAAGAGAATTAGTACTTTTAACTATTTTGTTTTTTTAAGAATGAAACATCTTGATATCAAGATCAAGATAAAGAAAAAGGAGATAAGAATCCTTTAAGAACAACTCGACATTTTATACCTATAAAAGTCTCTTCTAGGGATTGGAATTAAAGATGAAGAACCTAATATTTTAAAATGACTATTAGAGTCCAAAAGTTATAAAGAGAAATTCCCATGAGAGATTCATCTTATAGAAGGTAAGACTTTTGAAAAAGAAATTCAAAATGAGAAAGAATAACCTAACAGTTCAAAAGAGTGTAACATCATTGAAAAGAAAACGAAGAAGAAAAAACTCAATTGGGTTGATAAATAGAAAAAGACTTATATGGTCTATAATGATCTAAAACCAAGAATTTAAGATAATTAAGCAAAACTATTATTGAATTTAGTGGAATAACTCACTGAGCATTCATTAATAAAATATAAATTTAAGGTAGTTATGCCAATCATATAGTATCAAAACTAGTAACACCAAAACTTATAGTTAAAGATTACTCTGTAACATTACAACAGCTATTATCATCAAGCAGGTTGAAGACCTTAGAAAAGATAATACAAACATTAGTACTATTTCAGAGACATCCCTAGGAATACATTGGTCATTGAATATTAAAAAAAACTAATATAAGAATTTAAGTAAACCGTAATGGTTGATTCTCTATACCTTAGTCAGAAAATCTATCTAAGAACATATCGAAGATATGAAGCTTTACACTATAGAAAAATAATTTCCTACATGTAGTAAATTTAATATTCTTAATGGGGTTGATCTAATTTTTGTTTACAAAGCTTTCGATGTAGGTTTAATTAAGAACCTTTATCCAGGAACTAACTTAAGTAAATTAAATTTTTTTCCTAAAAATTTCAGGAAAGCTATCAAGAATTTCAGGAAAAATATCAGAGCAGGTGACAAGCCTGTCTATCTTAGATTTTTTTTAATTAACTTATGGATTGGAATGAAGAAGATTGTGTTAGTCCTTATCATTTTATCAAATTAGGGATTTCCAACACTAGTGAAAAAGTTTCAAAACCAATTGCATTTCTTTAGTTCAACAGAGATGAATTATGTATACTAACAGGGCAAATGTTAGGTAAAATTTATTACGAACTCAAGAAAATTAATAATTCTTCTAAAATCAAAGTAAATTATTTGACTAATAAATTCATAATCACTTTCCTTAGCAATATGACCTTCACTGAAGAAGATGATGTGGAAATTATTAAATTTGAAGTAAATTTTAAAAATGATAAGTTGAAAATTTGTCAAGAACTAAGGAATGTGTTTTGTTTTTATGCCAATAAAACTATCAAGGATCATAAATGTATTTAACATATTAAAGATCGAAAAGATAAAGATACATTATTGTCTAAGTCCTCAAAATGACTATTAGTCAAAAAAGACGAAAAAGAATAAAGATGTAGAGGTCACATCTTTAGTCGACAAGTCATGCTAAGAAAATAAAATGTTTAAATTCAAAAATCAAAAGCAAAAAATTAGGTGAATTATTCAAGTAGGGATAAAATTGTGATTTTTTTTATTATAAATAATAATTCATTACCATATAAAATGAACCCTTATTTCCATCAATTAGACACAACTTTAATAATAACAACATCTTTACTCTAAAAGTTATTTATATAGTAACTATGTATCTAGAAACTATAAATGGATAAGAATATTTTCAAGGTTCTTAATTGACTTTTTAAAATTTTAATATTTATTAATATTATGAATAAAATAGAGTGTATTTACTCTTTTTTATTTTATTTTCTAGTAAGTCTAATTTAGATTCCATATTATATACGGATGTAAAGAATTCACCATTATTAAGAGGATATTAATGTTTGAGTAAGGTTAGACCTATCAAATGTAACAAAAGAAGACTAATAATAAAAAGTAAGATCGTGATTAACTCATTAAATTCAGATATGATAGTTATAAATCTAAATTAATTAAATATCTTTAATAATTAAATAATTGTTTACAACATTTATAATATTGATAAATAAGATAATGAATACAAAGAAACTAGTTATAAGTCTATGTGAATATAAACATAAGAAATTGTAAAAATAAAATAATGTTTTGATAATAAACTTAAATGTTTGTTTTTAAATAATAATTAGTATTATAAAACAACTAGTGACAACTTGATTTCTGAAGTAAAATAAAATCTGTACAATGTCATTGATATCAAGACAAAATACAAAAAAGGTTAATTATAATATCCATTCGAAATATGATAAAATAAATTATATAATAATATAATTTAAACGATTTAAAAACTTATTAATACATCATGATTCTCATAATGTTACCCTTTTACATAAGAGTTGTGCTATTTATCCCGACTCTTCAAGTCTGAAATTTTTTTTTTGCACACAAATATCATAATAGTATCAAAAATTTATTAAAATAATCAGATCAATCCATAAACAACTCAAGTATTAGCTCACACATGAGCCAGGAACCAAAAAAAAAAAAAAAGGAGATAAATATCACTTTCCTTCACATAAATCTCTATACGATTCTGTGTAATTAGTGATATATTCACCTAGCAATACAACAAGCAGCTGTATTTATGGCACATAGGTCATTAGCATGCAATACTGCGTGCCTTAAGTTTCATATATTAATTAAACTGTTTAATTTAAACATGTAGTAGCTACTAGCTAATAACGCATAGCACAAATTACACCGCACTTAACCGACAATATTATTATTAAAGTAGTTAGCATTTTAACTTGAAATTCAAAGTCAAATACTGGGTCTCAAATAAAATAGTCGTTGAAATTTGAAAACACTGAAAGTGTAAATATTCATTCAAAGGACAGATAGCATCCACACATTGATATCTGGCTTTTCTTATTTTTTAGCATTTAAACCCATTAAAGTCTCGTATACACACACTTGCATTCCTATTTAAAGGAGAGTCAAATTGTGTAACTTATTAATGATATTTTTGCTAAAAGTCAGAAGTCAAAAACCATAGCAATTTGTTACTCTGACTTTCAAACTATATGATTGTGTGATATTTCTTCAGTGATTTTTTCAGCTTCGATTTCTCAAATTTTTGTAAAATAAAAAAAGAAAAAAAATTAAATTGATTTTGACAAAAGGGTTTTCCCCCCAAATTATGCTGTTTATATTTCTATTTCCCAAATAATTAAAAAATTAAATTAGTAATATATTGAAATAAAATAAATCATATACGTTAGAGTATTGAAAAATTAGTTTTCTCAAAAAGTTTAAATTATTAAAAAAAAAATCAACAATAATTCTATAATTCTATAATCCTAACTTCTAACTTTTTGTTTACATGTGCACAAAATTTAATAATTGCTTTTAGAAAATCAATTTGCGACTTTTGCGTGTTGAAAGCGCTTTATGTTTATATTCTTGAGCTTTAAATCCCAATTGGAGTTTTTTGTTGCCTTTCATGATATTTGTTGTAAATATATAGTTCTATCTTCTCTTTTTGGCCTAAAGAATTGATATTTTGAAATTTGAAGACGTGATGATGCATCGTAATAAACAATTAGGATTAGTCAAAGAATATGCGACGATCAAGAATGAAAGTGTTTTGTAAGATAATAAACTTTGATCATTATTGAATTCCTACTTGAAATCTTATAGAATACTCCTTCTCGTTTATTATTATTATTATTATTATTATTATATAATGTATGAAACCATTTGAGATTCCTCTCATTTACCAATTTTGTTTTTAGATTCGTGTCCTTTTAAAGAAAAAATATCAATTAATGCTCATTTTATGAATTTTATTAAAATAAAAGATCTAAATAACTTAGTATTTCAACTATTAGTTATGTCAAATGAGCAACTTAACCACCTCACTTTATTTAAATTTGATCCAACGAATTAAAAAATTTAATTCACTTAACTCATGCACAACTTACAAGTTTATTTAATAAAATGTCTTTATTAATGAAAGTATTTTTAAGATTTCAATAAATAAAGTTAACTCAAAAGTGAAATTGTTAGGACAAAGTAAAAATTTTCATGAAAATATCTAATTAAATAAAATATCATTTGTACATTCGCTCCTTATGTAATTAAATAAAATAAAATAAAAGTGTCATCCAAGTCCTTCATATTAATTTTTAGTATGGGGCTAGTCCATCATATTTTAAAAGGTGTTTTTTAACCCTCCATTTTGAGAAAAGAGGCCAATTAAGAAGAAATAATATTATTTTAATTATTTTTATTAAAACTCGACCATTTAATAATAATACAATGACAATTAATATAAAAAAATTCATAAAATATTTGTTTCAATATTTGATTATTATCAATATTTAATTTTAATATTTTCCTTATTTTTATTTTTTTAAAAATTAAAATATATATTTACATAATTGTTTGTTAAAATATTTATTATTGTTGATTTTTTTAAATATTTTTATACTATATTTTACTTTTTCTATTGTTAATGACTATATTTTATCATTTTTTAATCACTTTATAGTAAAATCATTAAATTAATGAACTAAAAAAGACATTTTAAATTTAAAAGATTAAACGACAGAAACTTCATAATTTAAGATTTACAATCTTATCCTTAAAATAAACATATGAACTTTTGAGTATAAATTGTACTGATACATCCTTTCATTATTCCACAATAAACAAATGCTCTCATATGAACCATAAGAGTCAACACCATAAAATCAGATAAAATAGTATTTTTTTAAAGTTAATTACGTTTTATGTCTATAATATATAGAATTAGTCGTAAAATTATCTAAAATGTTCACTTAGTTACAATTATAGCCATAAATGTTAGGATAAAAACAAAAACATGTCCAATTATTAACTGACATTAAATTATTTAACAGAATGTACATGCCTTTTGTTTGAGGATATTTTGTAAAATCATGTGGGGCAATAATACATATGATATGTTATGAAATGCAATATCATCCTTGGAAATAAAAAGAAGAAAGAAGAAACATACAAGGCAAGGGTATGAAAATCTAAAATTGAGCATTTGTTTAGAAGCCTTGAATCAAAATATTAAAAAAATGAGTGATGATGGATAAGGGTGATTTTTGAGTAGAAGGTGAAACTCTATGTTACATTAAGTGTCACAATTTGTTGATGTTATGCTATATATATATAGGTATAAAATGTTTGGTAAGAATGGTTAAGTGATTACAGATTGGATGGATGGGTTTTTGTTTTTTTGCTATATTTAAGGGATTATGGGTTAGATTTAGGTTAATTTATTGTTTTTTTGTTGTCTTTTTGTAGGCTTTAAATGGCGACAATGAAAAGGGAATATTTTTGGTACTCTGTTTAGTAGGACATGTCTAACAAAAGGTAGTACAAAGAACTTTAAAAAGGCAAAAGTGAATAAAAAATGAAGCGTGTGTGGTTCCTTAGTTAGGTTTGAAAATGAATGTATTATTGTATGCTTTTCTAATTAAACTTTTGTAATTTATTTTGACTTACTACATTCTTTTGATGGAATAAACAATTATTTTAATGGGTATTTTTGTAATTATAATTGTGGATGAGAATACATGATTATTTAATATAAGAGTAAATTATGGTGAAAAGTTTGAGTTGGTAGTTGAAGATATTATATATGTTATTGAAAATTTTGTATATTTGGACAACTGTGACCCTAATTGCATTGGAACATTGATGTTGAAAGCACTCGAGGATGAGCTTAACTTGGGTAGTATTGTGAACTAGTACTATGCCATACTTGGATTCGAAGTGGTTGGTGTGACAAAACTAGAGTTAGAATTAGATGTATCTGGTATGGTTGAATTTCTCACAAAGAAAAGGGAGATCAATGTATATGATATTCAACTCACAAGAAAAGATTATGAACCTCTAAAGGTGATAAAACCTTTAGCAATTAATGGTGTAATAGAACTTGATGAGTCTAATAATGAGGTGTTTAGAGCTATAAAAGAAACTCAAACTAAGGATATAAGAGAAACTCCAAACAATGAGAAAATAGTACAATAACCCATATCTTTGTTTGAAGTTCCAATAGTTTGTGAAGATGTGCAAGAGGAAAGACTTATCTCCCCTGATCTTGATGCAAATGTACAGTACCTTAGTGAGCAATTTGAAGAACAAAAATCAAATGAAGATGTACAAGAAGAGCATGATTCAAACATTGAAGTTGATAATGTTAGTGTTGATTTACAAGGTCATATTGATGACACACACACTCAAAATAAGAATATTGGTGTTGATGTTAGGCATATGTACCAAAATTTTAAAGTTGCATACTCTAGTTTAACATTCAAGGAAAAAATGGGATTGTATAATGGCAACTACTTAAGCATGGTTTAAGACATATATGATTTATTTGAGGAGTATGGATGATGAGGCATATAATTGGGTTAAGAAAATTCAGTCAAAGTATTGGACAAGATCTTATCAATGTGAAATTATAAAGTGTGACATGCTATTGAACAACCATTGCAAGTCTTTCAATGCTACATTTTTATATGCAGGGACAAGACAATTATTATTATATTGAAAAAATAGAATGTACATTATTAATAGAATATACATTAAAAAAAACAATGTAAGAGGTGAAAGTATAACTATGGACATCAAATTATGAAGAATTTGGAAAGAATAAAAGAAAGGTTAATTGGATGGTACCTGATTCGTTGCCTTAATGGAAACCTTAAAGTTAGGAATATTGACAATGAGATGTATGTTGTGAGTCTCAAGAATCATTCATATAGTTAAAGAAAATGGGATATATATATATAATGTTCTATGTCAACATGCAGTAACAGTTGTACTTGGTGAATATCAAGACTATGTGGCATATGTATTTGAATTTTATTACAAGGATTACTTTATGATGTATTTTTTAAAATTTATATAACCAATGACCAATTCCTCATAATAGAAAAACTCATTATACCTCTATTGTGATGTCTTTATCAATTCTTCAACTTGTAAAGAAAAAAAACACAAAATTAAGAAGGCTATTGATGATCATCAAGAGAACCTTAAAAAATCACACAAGCTAATTGGTAATGGTATGATCATGAGATGCATTAAATGTCATGGAAAAGAGTATAACACTAGGAATTGTCCTAAAAAAAGCAAGTTGGGGGCATAGGTAACCATACACTTATTTTAAGATGCTTATTATGTGTTCATAAACTATTATGTTATATGTTGGTGTAAACTATGAGTATTAATATTAATTACATTTTGTATGAATTGTTTATTTAGAGTGCATAAACTCAAGCTATACACTTGAAAATACATCGGTTCCTCAAAATGCATAGGTTAGGAATGCATCAATTCCTCAAACAACATAGGTTGGACAAGTTGGGAATGAACCTTTGCAACTACTATACCAGAATGCAGTATTAGAAATGTTAAATCCTTATCTAATTACTCAACCTTTTCTTCCTTGTTTTACATGAACAAAATTTAATTTTTATTATTTAAAACATTTAGAGCAAATTCATAGTTGGATATTTTAAATCAAAACAAACCAAATGTCAAAAGATATGTATAAGCTATTTTTTCATTAAATTAATATAATATTATAAATTTTTTATTCTATTTATTATATTACTAATCAAAATACATGTCATTATAGATTAAGTGGTTCAATCGAGTAACTAACCAACCACCAAGTGAAATCCAACAAAATGAAGCTTTATTAATAGAACATGCTTGCAATAAGCAAGAACAATTAAGTTATTTTGTTGAATGAAAATTAATTCGACTGAGCAATGATAATGATAGGAATTTTTGGTGACTTTAATTCTTTGTAAAGTTTATAAATGTAAATGTTTGGACATGTATTATAATTTGTGAATTTGTGACATAAATTGTCAAAATGAATTCATTGTTATTATGGATCAATTGGTATATGACTCTTATACATTTACAAAAAACATCACAGGGATTATAAGTTTAATAAATAGAGTTATGTTCAATTTTGTTGAACTAGTAAAACCAATTATGCTTAATTTGAATAAATTTTGGGTATGTTTATAACTAATCATAAGCGTATTGGGAAAGTTTGTAAACAGTTAGAAATAATTTAGATATTTTTTGCAATAGTTAGAAAATATTTTGAACATGTTTGTAATCACTTACAAACATCTTGGCCATTTAAAACGTTTATTGTCTACCAATTTCAAAACTAAAGACAATAGCACCTCATCAAAATTCAATGAAAACTAAGCAAAATATGTCATTCATTTCTTATCTAATGGATGCAAATAAGATTCTTACAACATTCTCCTTAATCAAAATTCATTCACCATAAAATTCCAACTATCAAATAAAAATTAGGATCCATTGAAGACACCCACTAAATTAACTCCCTAATACTATCATTTCTTCAACCAGATTCATTCGTGTGATTTTTTGAAGTTCTATTCGTGTAGCTTTGTAATAAGAGTAAATAAGTTGAAAATAACAATACACATTGTAAGAAATAGGGTTAATAACATCTTCCTTTGTTTTTTTTTCATTCCAATATTAGTTGTTTTATGCCTCTTACTTGATTGAAGTAGATCAAGAATTATAATTATATATATAGGACATATGGGTTCATCGTACCATTGAAAAAATCTATACCTTCATCCCTGGTGTATATACAATATCGTGGATATAATTATGATTATATAAATATTTTGGATATTTTTAGAACTAATTCTATATGTTGTGTGTATAAAACATAGTTAACTCATTTTTAAATGAATTAAATCATCTAGTTGATTCTTTGTTACAAGTGATATCAAAATGTTTACAAATTTCTAAAACAATTACGGATTCATAACACCTTGAAAATTCCAAGTAAAAATCATTAAAAATTTGGAGTTTGTTAGGATCGGCTTTCCACCACCCTTTTAGAAAAATAATTATTCACATATTTAATCGTTAATAATTTCCCATTAGAAATGCTTATATGAGACATAGGACAAAAACTCACATACCATCACATAGGGCATATTTTGATTATCTTAAAAAAAATCGTTTAGGATAGTTACTAATAGCCATCCTATTTGTTAACAAATTGAACGACATAAATAAGAATGTTAATAGCTATCCTAAAATACTTTTTATAAATACTTTGGACTAGTATGCATTTGTCATTATTTTTCTTTAAAAAAACACACATCTTGTCGGCTCAAGATCCTTAAGTGTTCTAGCAACGTGGCTATTACTATCCATATATATTGCTATCTAACCCCATTCCAATTTGACATAGTATAACCTTTGAAGTGAGGATTTAAGCATGTTGTTTGAGAACAAAAAATAATGTTATTACCACTAAACATCTCATATTTATCCCTATTTTCATATCTTATGTGCTATATAAACTCTAGATAAATCATATAGGATAGATATATAATAATTTTATGTTTATACACTTTCATCTTAATTATTAATACACTAGAATTAAGTTTAATTATGTTGTATTCTAGATACATACTATGTATGGGTTAAATGCATAACTTAATTAGTAGTGGTAATGTAGAAAATGATTAAAATTCTTATATGATGGTGCTTTCATCAAATAGGAAGTTCAATAATTATAAGATGATTAATAATTATGAAACAATAAGTGACCGTTTTATGTAAATTTTTTATACGATGATCAATAGTCATATTATATAAATTTCTTATAAAGTAGACAATAATCTTATTATATGTTAAAATATTTTAGCACAGTTAATTATAAGACGAAGACTAATATTTTCATAATACAAATAAAATGTGACTAATAATCATCTTATTTTGTTTTTTCTCTTCTTCTTCTTTTTCTTCTTCTTCTTTTAGTGCAACTTGTATATTATATTTAAGATAAGTATCAAAATCCGTTAGTTTGGGTTTGTGGAACTAGACGTACCCTTCCTGAACTTTACCGAAGCAATAGGAATCATTTAAATAACTTCCAAGCCCACACGAGATGGTGATCGGGGAGTCGACCTTCTGCCATTGGATCATCATGTATTACAATTGCACTTCCAAGGCCCTAAGAGTTTATGGACCGACCCATCTGAGACTCTTCACAATCAACTTGTATTATTTTTATAAATTAACACTTTAATTTTAAAAAATTTAAGTGAGATATATTAGATAACATAATTTATAAAAAATTAGTTAATTTATTTAAATTTATATTAATATGTTAAATTTTAATAGATTTGTTAATGTATATATTACTTAATCTATTGGATAAATGTACGAAAATATCTTCGTCTCAATTGCATGTTACAAGTCATACAACATTTACGTATTAATTTCAATAATTCTAACGTATCAATAATAATTAGAATAAATTAACTAATTTTTTAAAATAATTATGAAACAAATGTTTATTTTATCACATAATAGTGGACTTATAACAACTTATTCTATTTTTTTTTTTTTTCATTTCCAGCCACCAGGTTTTACCGTTGCAACACCTACGCCAGAGCCGCTCCATTACCATCGCCCTCCTAGTTGTCCTGAAATCTGGTGGTGACTGAATGGAGTCAGGGAATGGGTCTTGCTCTAAGTCTTAAACTAATTTCCATAAGGAAGACCATAATGAAACGATCGCAGAGCTACGCTGTTGAATTACAAAGTACTACTACTACATACACTCTGCTTCTTATTTTTAAGCCAATCAATGATACTTCCACAATATTATTTTATTTTGTCTTGCAAGAAATAAACTAAGAAAATCATGCACTCCAGCTACTAAAGCACACGCCATTGAGTTTGGTGGTAGCGTAGCCAATTTAATAAAGAATAATAAACATATATATGGTCCGATGCTTGAAGAAATAGTTAGGAGCAAAATGTGATTCTCAACTTCTAATTTTTTTTAGCTGAATAAATTAGAAAAATCAGAAAATGGTTTAATATATTTGACACTCCTAGAGCCTATTACAAAAAAAAAAAAAAAAAAAGTAAATTTTGTTGATTACAATATAACTGTTGAAACTATATTTACGTTTTAACATTAGCCCAACATCCTAACGAGCCTGCATAAGCAAGATGCATAAGAAAAGTGAAATAAAGCTAATGATATAGTCAAATGTTCCATTTTGATCTCTATCCCTCCCGTTTTGTAATATCTACTGTAAACAATTGATATTGTGTCTGATATGATCTTGCAATTTGATGCGATATGTTTATGCAAATTGACTATCCAATGAGACAACAAGCTATCAAAAACATTTAAAGATAAAGTATTCACTTTTTTTATATATCATTTGTATATTTAGGTCATTTATCTTTTACAAAAATACATAAATCACTTAATATTTTAAACTAAGGTATACAAGTCACTTTGCTCTCGATATATAATAAAGTCAACATATATTTGACTCATAAATTTTTGACTTACTATTTATGGGAATGTTTCAAAGAGTTGTTGAGAAAATGTCAACATTATAATATTCTCCCATTATTATAAATCCAAACATTCTATAATAGATTATTAGGATAAACAAGAATTATACTTAATGTAACAGTTGGAGGTGCTTTAATGAATAAACCTAAAATTAAAGTCTTTGTACTACCGGATAAAATGGCCTCTACCAGTTGTGAATGATTAGTAGTGAGATTAAATCCAAAAAGTGTTATTAGAATTGTAGGCGTTGATGCCTTTAATATGCTATAAGCACAAAAGAATGCATCCTTGTTAAGGCTATCAAAGAAGTTTTATAATGTATTTATAGGGATTAATATGGTGCAAAATCTTTTTGTTGTTTGTGAGCATGCAGTGAACCTCATGCTAATAATACTTATGGAAGAAATGGGTCAAAGAATCATAATGGAAACAATAGCTACCTCAATCATCACTATTAGAAAAGGTGTGAACAAGATCAATGCAAGGATAGATGGTATGTCCTCTAAGGTAGAGAGCTTGATAATAAATGAAGGCAACAATAGTGGTAGTATAAAAAACTTAAAGATGCAAATAGAAAAACTCACACAATTGTTGCAAGGAAGAATTCAAGGTATGGTTCCTAATAACACCAAGATGAATTCTAAGAAAGCTATACGGAGCATTGCTAGAAGGTGAGGAAGAAAAGAAAACTGAAAGAGATGAGAAAAAAATTGAGTGGTAAGTAAGAAAAGAAAATTGAAAAAGAAAAAAAATATAATGAAGAAGTAGTTGTGAAGCTTAAAGAATAAAACATTCAAGTGAGATAATCTACACCTTAATCCCTCATTTTTCTCACAAAGACTCAACAGGCTAAAACTAGACCAATAATTCTTCATGTTCCTCTACATTTTTTTTAAAACTGTATATTAACATCTTCTTCATGTAGGCTTTAGAACAAATGTCATCTTACATGAAATTTATAAAAGGCATTCTATCAAAGAAGAGAAAACTTAGAGATTATGAGACCATTTCCATTATAAAGGGTTGTAATTCTATAATTGATCAAAGACTACCGCACAAGTTGAAGGATCTTGTTACATTTCATATTCCATGCTCAATAAAGGATCATCGCTTTAGGAAAATAGTTTGTGATTTGGGATCTAGTATAAATTTAATAATACCCTTGTCAATATTCAAAAAGTTAGGACTTCGGGAAGCACAACGAGCCTTAGTGATACTTCAAATTGCCCACTGATCTTTGAAAAAACCAAGAGCAATGATTGAGGACGTGCTAGTAAAGATAGACAAGTTCATCTTTCTTGCTCATTTTTTGTTTTGTTTTAGACATAGAAGAAGACAAGGACATTCTAATTATTTTAGGTCACCATTTTTTACTTACGAGAAGGACCTTAGTTGATGTAGAGAGAAGAGAGTTGATTATTAGATTTCTAAAGGAAGAAATAAAATTCAAGATGTTCAAACCAACACATCAATGTCAATGGAGTTTTCATTTCGCATATCTTTTACTTATCTTTACTATGTTGCACATTGGGGATAATCTATAAGTATGGGGAGTAAACTACGCTATCTACTTTAGGATATTAGTTTATTTTAATTTATTTTTAATTTATTAGTTTAATATTTTTAGTTAAGATATAGGTAAAAAAATTGATAAACATATCGAAATCATATAAATGCATGCATGCTTGATATGAGATATATGAACCCAATAATAGACTTGCTTATCGGGATTATGATAAAAATCTAGCATGTAACTATTGAGATGATTACATTGATCATGTGGTATGATGGCTTGTTTTTAATTGAAAACATTCATTATTTAAACACATTATATATGATTGATTGTTTGATGTAATTAATGAGAGAATATATGAGTAATGTTATATGATAAAAATATTCCATATTTTATAATTTATTTGATCAACCCTTGAGGTTAAATCATAAATAGTATTTAGTTTTGATAAATGATTTGGGATTTAGATAGAGCAATTAACTTCTAAAATAAACTCTCAACATTTCAATCCTTAATAAAAAAATAAATATAAAAAATAAGTTTGGGAGTTGAATTATAAAAAAGAATAATAATAATAATAAAATATATGTACTAAATTATTAAAGAAAAGTTCAATTATATGATGATGAAAAGGCAAGTCATGGTGTATCTACTAGAACCTAAGCCTCGTATTACAAACATTCAAAGTTCTTATGATCTTTAGCTAAATTCATAACTTATATTAATAGAAATGGATGTGAATAAGATTTTAATATATTGTATGCTCTTATAAGTTTATTTCATAAGTTCATTGAATGACATGTAAGTCACATAGATATAGATTATTTTGTAAAAAAAATTATATTATTGTATTAAGGGAATATTGATTGATGGCCATGTGAACTTCTTAATTATAAAAACATACAATATTTGAAGATAATAAATTCATGTCGAACATGTATCTATTGGAGGAAACATGTTTATGAATATGCTGCTTATGTTGTGATAGTATTTAGTATTTTGTCTATTAGAATTTAACAGTGCTTAGTATTTTGTCTATTAGAGTTTAACTTTGTTTTTACTTGAAAATAAACAAAGAATTAAGTTTGAGGATGTTAATAATCCTATGAAAGTAGAGTTATTTGGTCATTTGAAACTAGCTATTTGTCTTATTTTGATATGAATATTATTAAAAATATATATCTTATGTTTAATTGTGTAATGTAGGTAAAAATACACCAAATAAAAAATAGCTAAATCTAAACAATTTAGGATCAACAAGGCTCGAAAGATCAAGATACTCGTCAATTGATCGATAGAGGAAATCAAACATTAGCCTAAGAATGGAAAAATAGAATCAAATCGATCGATAAAGGTATCGATCAATTGAGTATAATTAGATTGATCAAGCTTTGATCGAGTTCTCTTAGGTTGAACAATGACATAGTTAGATCGATCGAGCAGGTTCTCGATTAATCAAGTGAATATATTTTGATATATCACCTTGATTTGAAGTCCAACTTTTAATCTCAACTATTATATCAAGCTAATAAGAATTTTAAATTGATTAAGACCTATTTCAACCTATTTAAACACCATTAAAAGGTCATAAGTACGGGAAAAAACATAGAGAATTCACAAGAATAAAGAAAGATCAATTATAGCAAAGTTAGAGGTAAATGAATAGCTAGCAAAGGAGATCAAATAAAGAATTGAAGTCTTCATAAAAGTTGAATCTAATTCTTTTCTCCATCATTGTTGTAACTTTTACATATATATTTTAGTTATGATTTTTAGAGCTATAAGTGACTAGGTTCTTAACCATGTGATTCATTTTATTTAGTTGAATGAATTTTTTAATTATTAATTGATATAATAATTTTTATCTTAATACTTTGAATGTTTCGTCAATAATTATATTATCTAAGATTCATGACTTATCTTGACAAAATAGGCTTTTTAATTAGATATAAAATTATTATCACATAAATTGAAATAATATGACAATATGATTAATGAATGTGTGGCACACAATATATGATCATAATTGATATGTGAATTAAATAGTATAATAATATGATTGTTGACACATAATCCAAAAGAATGTTTGATAAAGATTAATAGATATATAAGAGCATGAAGGCAATTAATTAGGTAGAAAAATCATTCAACGATATTTGATATTGCATGTGAAGTGATTACGAGATTCATATATCACAAGTCCTCCAACATTGTTTACTTAATCATTGTTTGTTACTTTGAATCAATTTTAAGTTTAATTAGTAGTTTAAAGATTTTTTCCTTATTTCACATCTAGATAGTATTGTGAATTGGAACGTATTGGTACTTAATTATAAAAGACAATCACTCTCCGTAAGACAATACTCGTGCTTAGCATATTTTATTACTTAGATTATCCATATAATTGTGGATCGCTACTATGGTTCATTGTATACAAAGTATCTAAATTATTTTTAATTCAGGCTAATGGTTATCCATTTTTGATATCACTCTCTATTTCATGTATATGCCTTCGACCTCGATCACTGTGCCTTAAACAAAAGGAACTTATTCATTTTATATTTGCCTATGTTCATAAAAGAGGGTAATGCAAATGTAGATTGTTTGATCTTCTAGCATCTACATAGATACTTGGTAATGGGATACTAATTTTTATTGTTCCTTTTTTAGGTTTTGATTGACTAGAGTAAAGATAAATATTTTATCCACTGTTAAGTGAAATCATGATTATTTGTAAAAATATTTACATTTTTTCTAAAAATAATTGTACCTAATTATGCATGGAGTATTAATGATTATTGTAATTACAAAACTGTAATTAATCGAAACCGAACATATATTATTATTATATATAATTATGTTTATGTTTAAATTTTCTATGATAAGAAATATGAGAAGGAAATATAAAGATGAAAAGTAAAATGAAGAATAATAATGTATATTCTATGTATTGAGAAGTGATGTATAATAGGTATTATATATAAGAGGAAGACAATAAATTTATGCCTAAATAATAGAAATTTTCCTAATTATTATCACGATTTAGGAAAATTATTTCAAATGAGAGAGTCACGGAACAATTAATTAGAATTTGATTTTCAATATTGCCTCTCAAGTTGGGAATTTATGTTGATCATTCCTAATTTGATGATAAGGTTTGTAAACTGTGGCACACCCAATGATTTAGTAGAAATGTTTGATATCGATATATGGTAAGTCTTGACTATCTAAATTAGAACTTTTTCTCGAGCAAAGTGACGATTAATCTTTATATGTTTTGTTCATTTATGAAAAATTTGATTGGAAGCTATGTGTAAAAGAGCTTGATTATTCCAAAATAATTTAATTGAGTGTAAATGTTTTATAAATATTGAAGTATATTAGAAAATAATAATAAATGATAAATAATAATTTCACAAGTTGACTTGTATTTAAATAAATATTTTAAAAAGAAAAATCTGAAGCTCAATCAATCGAATTCTAACTCGATCGATTGATCAATAATCACTTGTGCAGCAAAAAAATAGCATAAAAATAATTTGAAACTTGATGAAAATGTGCAGTTAAATGTATGAGTATAATATTTTGTGTGATATTTATAGGAGATATATTTGAGATACAATTATCTAAAACACAAAAAATTGTTTAGATTTACTTGACGAACTTGAAAATGAGCCTAGAAATATATTTACAAGTAAATATTTTATTTACACAAATAATTAAAACTCATAAAACTCACACAAATATTTACTTTTATCATTTTTTCAAATACCTTTTCACCTCATTTTTAAGATCACATATGTCACAAATTTATTTGTTGAGTTTGTATTATTTTTTTCTTCCTTTTTTCTTATTGAACATGTTTTTATTCATTTTTATATTAACCCAATTTATTTGATTTCATAAAATCAATTATAACCATAAATAAATACTTTATAAAAAAAATATAACCTTAAAATTTATAACAATAAAAAAACGTCTTCGTAATGGAGGATGAGAGTTAATTGAACGAAATTAAATATTAAATATATATAAATAATTTAATTTAAAATAATAGAATGAATACTTTTTTTTAATAATAAAAATATATAAAATAAACTCAAAAAATCTTATATTTATTATTATTTAAAGTAATTTTAGAAATTTGGCCCATCAACTCTAACCCCATGTTTGGTTGGAGGGAATGTAACGAAATCAGAATTGATTCCTTCCATTTTGTGTGTTTGGTTGAACGGAATGGAGGGCGGAATGTAATCATATTACTAAAAGAGAAGGAATCACAATTTCTTCTCTGCTCTTTGGTAATCATAATTTCATTCCTATCTAAACTTTGTTTTTCCAATTTTACCCTCACCTAAAATATAACCTTAAACTCAAATCCCAAATTCTCAAACCCAAAATTCCAAAACCCTAAACCTTAAAGCCAAAATTTCAAAACCTTAAACCCTAAATCCAAATCCTAAAACCCTAACCCCTAAACCCTAAATCTCTAAACACTAAATCCTAAAATCCCTAATCCCTAACCCCTAAACCCTAAACCCTAAACCTTAAAACATAAATCCCTAAACCCAAAACCCTAAACCCAAATTCCAAATCCTAAAACCCTAAACCCCAAATCCCTAAACCCTAAACCCTAAAACCCTAAATCCCAAATCCCTAAATCCCTAAACCCAAATTTCCTAAACCCTAAACCTTAAAACATAAATCCCAAAACCCTAAAACATAAATCCCAAAACCCTAAACCCCAAATTCCAAATCCTAAAACCCTAAACCCTAAACCTTAAACCCTAAAACCCTAAACCCCAAATCCCCAAATCCCTAAACCCTAAACCTTAAAACATAAATCCTAAAACCCAAACCCTAAAACATAAATCACAAAATCCTAAACCCCAAATTCCAAATCCTAAAACCCTAAACCCCAAATCCAAAATTCTAAAACCCTAAACCATTTTTAGAAAAATAATAATTTTAACTCTAAATCTTAACCTACAAATATAACACAAATCCTAAATCCCTAAACCCTAAATCGCATATCACAAACCTCAAAACCCTAAACCCTATTTAGAAAAATAATAATTTTAATAATATATTTTTTAATTAAGTAATAATTATTTAGAAAAATAAAAATAATAATTAAATGATATTATTTAAACTTTACAGCATGTAGGGATATTAAGTTCATTTACAGTTTTTTTTATTCTATTACAGTGACAAACCAAAAACTATAATCCTAATTTCGAACTTAATTCTAATATTCAAACCAAAAAAAATTGTTTTCATTTCATTTCATTCTATTCTCATTCCATTTCATTCCATTCCATTCCACGAAACAAACTTTACCTAACAGTTTTGCAATGTATCTCTATTGACATTAATTAACGTATGAAGTATCCATATTTCATCAATAATAATAATAATCCATAAACGACACGACGTCTGACTTATGTCCCACATCTTCAATCTATCTATCTGTCGTCCATAAACGACTGAACTACAAAGTTTGCTTCACCTCTTTCCAGCCTGGCGTTGCTCATCAATTTGGTTTTTTTATCAATCCTGTTACCTAACCCTAGGTGGCTACCTCCCTAATCTCGCTCTCATTCTATTCTATGGACCCCGCTTTTATTGAATTACCAAGATTACCCCTAACTACTACTACACCTCTCATTACGAGATTTGCCTTCTCTTACCGCTACACCTACACGAAAGTGTTTACTCAGTTCTACTACTCCTGACTGGAAAGACCAAAATGCCACTGACGCTTTACTTCCTCTTCTCCATAGCCGTCGCCGTTATCGTGAACTTGCCGGAGGTAGCCATCTCCAGCAAGCTTCCAGAGTTTCGAGAAGCACCTGCATTTCGAAACGGCAATGAGTGTCCCAAAACGACTTGGTCATCAGTCGACAAACACTCTCATAACCCATCGATTATCCACATCGCCATGACTCTCGACGCTGTCTATCTACGGGGATCGATTGCCGGAGTTTTCTCTGTTCTTCATCATGCTACGTGTCCTGAGAACATCGTCTTCCATTTCATTGCAACATATCCCAGACGCGCCGATCTCTTGCGCGTTATCACCACGACTTTCCCTTATCTGAAATTTCATCTCTATCACTTTGACGCCAATTTGGTTAAAGGCAAGATCTCATACTCCATCCGAAGAGCTTTGGATCAACCTCTCAATTACGCAAGGATCTACTTCGCCGATTTATTACCCTCCGGTGTTCGTCGGATCATTTACTTTGATTCCGATCTGATTGTCGTCGATGACGTTGCAAAGCTCTGGAATATCAATTTGGGGAAACACGTGTTGGGAGCACCGGAGTATTGCCACGCGAATTTCACGAATTATTTCACTTCTCGCTTCTGGTCTAATCCAGTCTTTGCGACGTCGTTTAAGGGTCCTAAACCTTGTTATTTCAATACTGGAGTGATGGTGATCGATTTATGGAAATGGAGGGAAGGCAGGTACACTGAAAAGTTGGAGCATTGGATGAGGATTCAGAAGAAGTATAGGATTTACGAGTTGGGTTCGTTGCCTCCATTTTTGCTAGTTTTTGCTGGAGACGTTGAGAGAGTCGAGCACAGGTGGAACCAACACGGTTTAGGTGGCGATAATCTGGAAGGATTATGCCGAAATCTTCATCCTGGGCCAGTAAGTTTGCTTCATTGGAGTGGAAAGGGCAAACCTTGGCTCAGATTGGATTCTAAAAGGCCTTGTCCTTTGGATAGTTTGTGGGCACCCTATGATCTCTTTCGTCGCTCATCATTGTTCTCCGATAGCTAGCTTGTGGTGTGGCTCTAAACTGCCTTGTTTTTGTTTTTAACTGAGTCAAAAATTAAGTAGTTTCTACGTTTTTTTTTCTTCCCCTAGTTTTAATTTAATTTATTTTCCTATTTTGTTTGCTTGTTTGTACAGTTAGAATATAGAGTTGTTTCAATCCTTGTGGTTTGCACGAGGAAACGAGATGGATATGTACACAAACTAGTAAGTAGTACAATGTTGTTGAATTTTCATTCAAAGACTATCGTTTGAAATGGATTTAGTAACGTTGAATTTATGGTTTTCGTTTTTACTAGAAGTCTAGAATGAAGGTGACTTACCGTTGTATTAAGACTACTAAATATGGTGAGATGTGGATGAATGTGTATGAACAATTCTTTGAATTTTTTTAATTTGTTTTTGGTAAGGCTTTCCTTGAGGTTCTTACTTCGTATATAATTGCTGCGATGAAAATGTTTTCAGATTCCCTTGAGCAAAAAAGGTGATTAGTAAGGGTACTTGGATGTGTGGGATGATCCTTGGCTCCCCATTCCACCCTCATTCAAACGTTCTACGCCCACATGTAACTTGATTCACTCTGTTGCTGATTTAATTGATGAGTAACCCAATTTTGGAAGGTTAGCTTAGTGCGTGAGGTATGGTGCTGACGTGTTTCCACATTGAAAATCCCTATTATTCCGAGTATTTGACAAGATACTCTTGTTTGGCATTTCCATCATCATGGGAAACATTCTGTAAACTCGGGTTATCATCAAGCTTTGGCATCTCGACACCCTCAGACCAATCATAGGAAGGACACTAGATAATTCGCTCTGTGGAAGCATTCTGTTCAGCCCAGAATGAATCATTTTCATTGGTATTGTGTTCATAACATTTTACTGGTGAGAGAGGCTCTGCATGGCAGGGGTGCGAACCGGTTTGATGCCCTTTATATGAGTGGGAGCTGGAATCTATTTGCCATTTATTATTGGGTTGTGAAGTTGTTAAACCAGTGTGCCAATTGGTTTGTTTCGAGTTTGCATGCTATTTTTAAAATGGATGAGGAACTGTTTTGATAAAGACCAGCTTCTAGCTTCTTTTGCTAATGGGTGTAGGAAGATCTGGAAGACCTGAAATGGCTTAGTCTTTCTATCATGATTTTGATGCTAGCTATGTTGTCCAGTGACCAGGCCTGATGGAAGGAAGTTTGATTTCACCATGGCTAATAAGAGTTCGTTTCTTCTTGGATGTCATATTAGTGGCAGGTCACTTATTCTAGTCTTTATTTTCTGGCTTGCTGTTTTTAAATTTATTGAGCTCTGTACTGTTGCATCCATCTTGGATGAGTTGATTAATAAAAAAAGTGCCGTATATTTTGAGCTAAAACAACGAGGTGAATAATAGCATGCATGGTGGATCAAAGGATATCACACTTGCAGATTTAATGCAGAGTGAAGGGAAAGAACTAACCCTATAACTTTGGTATCTTCTTCCAAAGGTTTTTGGCTTATCAACCTATTTAAAATGTTACAATTTGGTCCCTAATATTTTTAAATTTGATAAATTTTGTACAAAATTTCAATTTTAATGAAATTGATTTAAAAACATTATAATGAATTATGATGAAACTTTACTTTTTATTTCATTTGGTTTTCAAATTATTTTAAAAAGTATAATTTAGTCCCTAATCTATGACAAAATTTATAATTTGGTCCTTAACCTTTCAATTATATGATCTTTAAATATAATGACATTGAATCAATTTGATATAAATTGAAATTTTGGATTAAATTTATCAAATTTAGAAATGTTAAGTATTAAAATGTGTGAATTAGAAGGTTAGGGATCAAATGTATAGATAAGCTAATGTTTTTTATACCATGTGTCACAGAATACTACATTCACACTGATTACTATATAAGCCATAAGGTGTCCATGATTTTGTTAGATTGATTCTTTTTCTTTTCATTCATCAATTAAGTGATTGGTTCACTGTGTATAGTCTTTACAATGTTAGAGGATTGCATGAGGATTTGAAGTAAATAATTATAATTTATTGTTAGCGACGTAAATTTAGCTGATTCATCATTTAGGTGAACCTTTGGTGTTTACATATGGCTCTGCTTTCGTGGATTATCACATTGGGTTGTATTGTAATCTATTGGTTAATGCAATTTGGATCCATAATGGGAAGATATGCTGGAGTTTTCTCGATTAATTTGGTCGATGCATACTTTCCTCCTAGTAATGTTTCAATACAATTCTCTGGTTATTTTATGTTTCTTGAAGTCAGACTTCTGACAATAATGTATATCTACTTCCTGGTTATGATATCATCATTTGTTTACGGAAAAATGCATCCTAATTATTGAATTAAATGTAATTTAGCAATGTAATTGTGCTTTAGTTGGTTAGCTAGTTAGATATATGACTAATGTATCAATATAGCTAGTTAGATATATGACTAATGTATCAATAATATATTAACATATTATTCTATATGAACTCTTGTAAGCTTTATAATAACAATCAATTCAAGAATTACGCTTCACACTCTACACAATTTCTCTCCTAAACATCTCTTCTTTTCTTTTTCTTCTTGATTGTTTGCATGTTATCGAGCCAAATAGGCTAGGAAATTTTTTGTTGAAGCTCTTATGACGGCTCTTGTTAGGACTCCAAAGTGTGCCCTTTTACCATGCATAAAGGCCAATCTTCTGATATGATTGCAACTATCACAACTCCTCTAGTTAATCTCTTGTTTTTCGATTAAATTAGAAAGAACTATTTTTTTTTAGTTTCGAAGGAACAATTGCTTTATATAGTCATTGCCTATAGTTTAAAAGATTACATTAATCCTAAAATTGCAATTCCTTTGCACTTCTTGCTTGGTTTGAAGCAAGTTAATCCTATATTTGTTGTTTGGAATAAGTTCAATGGAATTGTTAAAAGTTGGATATGTGTTTTTGTAACTCTAGGAATGAGCTCTCATCTTGTTTATGTTGGATTAGCTGCAGATATATGTTTTAAACTGGAGTTAGTTTTCTCAACACTTCTAGTGCTCGAATTATGGATTTGTGATTGCAATTGCAAATAAATAAGAAAGGTACTATCTCTATTGAGGATTATATGATTTAGGTTAAGATGATCTCTGATCATTTAGTTGCAACTAGATAGCCAATTCTTGATTAGGATCTAGTGTTTTATACACTTTAAGGTTTAGATTCTAATTGAAATTCTTTCATTTTTAACATTACTCTTTGAGTTGAGCCTATCTCTTTTGATGCTCTTTATAGTCATATGTTACCTCGTGAAAGATTCTTAGATCATAAACATCAAGTTACCATTGACATTCAAGCAAATATTGCTCAATTTAGTTACCTCAACATCAAGCCTCATAATTTTGGCTCCAATTCTAGTCAAAATTCAAGTAATAATTCTAATTCTTTTGGATATGGTGGATCTAATAGAAACAACTAGAATCTTAATGATTTCTTAGCTAGCACAAACCTTAGAGGTTTCATATTTGAATCCAAAAGTAAAAAAAACTTAATAAATTTGACGGTTACAACAAAGTGTAGTGTCAGGTGTGCAACAAACCTTGACATTTTACTAATCAATGTTTCAAGGTAAGGGATCTGTTGTTAGGAAGGTCTTTTGTAAATAATTCAAGTGTTAGAGGTTTTGTTGTTAAGACCTCTATTGGTCCTTACAGAGACAACAATAATTTTCCTACTCTCTCATGGTAGCTTGTCTTTGGTGCATCAGACCATCTTACAAATGATAGAGCCAATATTCAAGATATCACTTTCTATTATGGCCATGAGAATGTTATAGTAGGTAATGGTTCTCTTCTTTCTGTCACTCATTTTAGCACATCCACTATTGCACTTCACTTTTGCTCTTTAACACTGCCTCATGTATTGCATATTTTTGGTATGTCTCATAATCTGTTGTTTGTTCAAAAGTTTTTTGAAAATCATAAAATTATGGAATTTCATGCAAATGAATTTTTTGTTAAGGATGCTCAAATATAAAAGAATGTGGCTCAAGGCAAGGCTATTAATAGCCTTTATGCTTTGGATGGATCAATGTAGTCAAATGTTGGTCTTCAATCAGATCTTATTGAGTCCAAATCCTATCACTCCAATATGTTGTCTAAGACAAAACTTTGACACTCAAGACTTGCTCATCCTTCTTCAGTGCTTCAATTTCTTGCTAACAATTTACAAATTTTTTCGATCATTAAAAATGTAAATAAATGTAGTTTTGAGATTTGTTCTTTAGTTAAAGATCATAAACTACCTTTCATACACATGCTTCTTGACCTTTTGAATTGATTTACATGGATCTCTCAACATCTGCTATGGTTGCTAATAGTGGAGCCAGATACTACTTCATTTTGACTGTAGATGATTTCAGTCACTATCAATGGATATAATTCCTTAGTGCTAAGAGTGAAGTTCATTATGTGTTTAAATCTTTTATGCAATGATAGGAAGACATTTTTCTATAAAAATCAAGTGTGTGCAAGTTGATGGTGGAGGAGAGTTTTATTTCATCAGCACTATTTTGTCTTCCATTGGTGTTGTTCATTGTAAAACTTGCTCTCACACTTCTTAACAAAATACTATTGTGGAGTATAGGTATAGAAGGCTTGTGAAAAAGTCTTTCCCATGGGTCTATGCCTTAAATTCAAATGTTTTTGCCATAAATATGTTACCTTCTTTGTCACTTTCTCACAAGAGTTCTTTTTAATTATTGTATAATAAAAGTCTAAATTACACTTTCGTGAAAGTTTTTGGATCACTTTGTTTTCATATCTTAAGACCCATACTCATTATAAATGAGAACCTCGGTTCTTATGGATTCTTTGGTTATGCTCCTTAGTAGCATGACTATCTATGCTTTGATTTGAAAACACACAAATTTTACACTAGTAGACATGTTACTTTCTATGAGAATACATTTTCTTTCTCTATTATTTTGTCTACACTTGATACTAAAGGCTATTTTCAGCAGTTTGATCCTATTCTACCACTTGTGTTTCTAGTTGATATTTCATCTAGCCCTATGCTCCCTCAACCTAGTGTGTCTTTTACACAATTTGACACTTTTCTTAGTGACCAATTAGAGTTTGGCCAACCTTCACCTCACTACTACAAAATGTGGCATTAAAGTCGATTAAAAACCGACTTTAAACCAATTTAAAGTTTAAAGTCGGTTCACGCGATGAACCGACTTTAATTTTTTTTTTTTTTTAAATTTATTCATTTTTTATTATACTCAAATAAAAATCTGTATTTGAGCAGGAAAAAAACCAAAATGAGTTTAGCAAATAGTTCAAATAATACAAATATTTGAAAAATAAAATATTAATTAATAGTAGAAAAATTACCATCGTTTTGTTATATTTTATTCAAGAACATCATATTCTTCTCCTTATGTTATAATACAAACTTACATATATAATACAAAAATTTATACACATAATAACAGAAAAAAATATGAATAATAGGGGATATAAAAGATTAGTTAAAGAGAAAGAAAACACACTAACCGGTGCTAGAAATGGTAGTCGTAGGTGGCCGAAAAATGAGAAAGAGTTGAGGAGAAATGGATGAGGTTTTCGGTTTTTTAGAGTTCTGCAACGTTGAAAATAGTTTCTGTCTGGGAAGAAAAAAGAGAAAAGAATTTATCCACGTGTGTAGCGTCGGTTCCACGTGTCAACCGACGCTATGTTACGTGGATAACGTAGGTTCCAGGTATCAACCGACGCTACGCTACGTGGATAACGTCGGTTTCAGGTGTCAACCGACGCTACACTACGTGGATAACGTCGGTTCCAGGTGTCAACCGACACATAGCTACGTGGATAGCGTCGGTTCCAGGTGTCAACCGATGCTACGCTACGTGGATAGCGTCGGTTCACCACGTCAACCTACGCTACGTCTATATGTAGCATCGGTTTGCCACGTCAACCGACGCTACGTAGCGTAGCATCGGTTGACACCTGGAACCGACGCTATCCACGGAGCATAGCGTCGGTTGACGTGGTGAACCAACGCTACGTCCATGCATAGTGTCGGCTCGACACGTCAACCGACGCTACATCCTACGTGGATAGCGTCGGTTCTACACCGAACTGACTTTAAACAAATTTAAAGTCGGTTTTTAGAAAAACCGACTTTACGTATCGACTTAAATACCCATTTTTGTAGTAGTGCCTTCTAGTGTTGTATTGCCTAGTCCTAGCTCATAGCCTTCTATTCCCAATCCTTTGGATTTAACGCAAGATCCAAATAATGATGTTCAACTCTTAATTGAACTATCTTTTGATGTGCTTCCTCATACTACCAATGCTTATCTTATAACCACAAAATCAAAGGCCAACATTTTTAAACCTAAGTATGTTGCTTTTCTTGCTTATAAAACTCCATTCTTCTAAGTGACTTTAAATTCACTCCTTTCTTTGAACTTGCCAATGTTTTTGAGGCCTTGTCTATTCATGAGTGGTATGATGCTACGAAGCTTGAAATTGAAGCTCTACTTGGTAACGATACTTGGAAATTGGTTGAATGTTTTAGTGGCAGTAAGCCTATAGACTGTATGTGGGTATTTTGAGTTAAACGCAAGAGTATTAGAGAATTAGACAAACATAAGGCTTGTTTAATGGCTAAAGGCTTCAATTAGAGGGCTAGCCTTGTCTAAATGTTGGGCAGTGAAACAACTTGATGTGCAAAATGCTTTTTCTAAATAGTGCTTTGAATGAGACTATTTTCATATTACAACCTCTTGGATTTGAAGCCATCTCTAATGTTCCTCTTGTTTGCAAACTCAAGAAATCCTTATATGGCCTTAAGTTAGCTTCTTGGTTGTGGTATCATAAGCTTAGCATTGCTCTTCTTCACTTTGGTTTTGTGAATTCTATGATCGACTCTAGCATGTTCTATAAACATCATGGAGGTGACACTACAATAATGCTTGTGTATGTGGATGATATTCTACTCACTGGTAGTAATATGGCATATCTCACGTAGTTAGTTAAGCTATTACATGATGCATTTTCTCTTTGTGATCTCAGTGATATTAGTTACTTCTTGGATCTTAAAGTGGGATGAACTGATAATGTTTTTCATCTCACCTAATGCAAACATGTCAACTGTTAATGATCTTTTGCATAAATTTGGCATGGAATCCTCCAAGCCTTGCTTCACTCCAATGAGGTTAGGTCTTATCTTATCTAAGATCAATGGTCTACAATTAACTGATCCTTTTTTATATCGAAGTCCTTGAGGAGCCTTACAATATTGTGTGTTCACGAGACCAAATATAAAATTTTTCATTTAATAAATTGTGTTAATTTCTCCTAGCCCTAACAAGCGTTTATCTCATTGCAGCTAAAGGCATTTAGAAATTCCTTGAGGGCAGTGTTGATCATGGTATCACTTTTTATAGGTATACTGATTGGGCGAACCCTCCTGATGATATGAAGAGCACAGAGAGATATGACATCTTCTTTGGTGACTCTTTAGTGTAATAGATGTCCTCAAATTAGAAGGTGGTCTCTCAGTTTAGTGTAGAATCAGAATATAGAGTTTGACACCTACTTCCTCTCAACTAGTATGGCTACAATTTGTGTTGGGTGAACTTAAAGTCCCTTTAAGTAGCATTCCAGTTCTACAATGTGATAATGTTAGTGCCATACTCCATGTAGCCAATCCTATCCTTTATGCACACAAAAAAAATTAAAAAATTAATTGACATTTTATAAGGGATCATATTGTTGAAGAAAAGTTGGATGTTAAACACATCTCTTCACAAGAACAGCTAGTAGATACTTTCACAAAGCCTTTGCTAGATGTTCCTTTTCATTCCTTCGAGACCAAACTCATGGTATTGTCACCACCTTGGGTTTGATAAGAGGATATTGAACTAAATGTAATTGTGCTTTGGTTAGTTAGTTAGTTACTTAGATGATGTGACTAATATATGGACCAATCATATGTTAGTATATTATCTATATAAACTCTTTCTCCTTATTCTTAAATAAGTCTCTAAGATGGATTCGTTGTTCCATGATTTATATTTCGTTTTTCATTTGTTTCGAGAAATATATCAATCAATTCCAATGGCAATGTCCTATTTATATTACTATTCGACACTAATAAACACTAATATTTGTATTGGTTGTTTGTAAACTCTATTCTAAATATCGATAAAATCATTGCTATAATTTTATTTAGATGTGTAGATGTAGAATAAAATTAAATTTATTGATGATTACATATAATTTAATTAAGCTATTAGAAGAAAGTATGATTTTTTCTATTCTATTTTGATTTGAGATTGAAGTATTTTTTTTATTAAATGAGTTTAAATGAAAGAAGATTTAGGGTTCTATCTTTTTTTTTATTATTGATTTTATTCATTTTTCCTTCTACCGATAACTCAATCAAAATAAATATAATTATGGTTGAGAACAAAATACTTGTTATTCTTAATATATTTAGTTTTTGTAAGCTTTACAATAACAATCAATTCAAGAATTACATTTCATACTCTACACAATTCTCTCCCAAACACTCTCTTTCTCTTCTTCTTGATTGTTCCCACTAATTACTCTTTCAATAATAAAGCTTGTTCAGTATAATTTTAAATGGATATTTTTGACAAATAAATAAGTGCTTAGGTTGGCATGATGATTTATGAAAGGCAGAGCTTCATTGGTGGGCAATGGTGATCATGGAGAAGTCCAAGGTATGCCTAAGTGGTTCTTCCCTTAACAAGGATTGTGCAGGAAAATAGAAAAAAAAAATAGTTGAGGAAGTTCAGAATCGATGAACATAGTCCTGCTCCTATTTCAATATCAAGCAAATTCTCATGCATTCAAAGCTGTACAGCTCAGAGCAAGGAATGACTATGAATACATTTCTGAGAAGCTTCTTCTGGACCAGAGGTATCACCATTTTAACTATAACAATAGTTAATGAGCTTACTAATACCTAATTGGAGCTCACTATTTCAAATTTCAAGTTGAAGATGCCCTAGTACCTAATATGTTTAAGCAGTCACTGAAAATGGAGGTGACGTTATATCTATTGGCTTTGGAAGTTTTGTTTTGTTTTTTTGAAGGAAAATATTAGCTTTCCAATAAAATAAAATAAGATGGAAAGGATCGAATAACTGATTAATTTCTACCCTATGGATGATATATCTAATTGCTAACATAAGGATTGATTCATTTCCAGCCCAGCCCTAGGAGAACTAAAATGAAGACACTGGAAGCATGTAAGATATATCAGGCATCTAGAGTCCTGATATAGCCATGCGGGTTCTATTCATTACCACTCATAAAGATAACAAAGCTAGCTTTCTAGCAAGGGGTGATATTAAAAACCAGCTAAAAATGGTTTTATCTTCTAAGTTGTGCTTTGAATACACTAGAAAGTCGGTAGATATTTTTTGTTTGTCCACATTAGCTGCATACAAAGATAAGCTGAATTAGGTCAAGGACGAGGCAATATTACATGCACTCTTTTAGGGTTAATTTTTAGATATATATCTAAGTATTATATAACATATTTTCTTAATTTTTATAATTTTTTAGATTTAGAGTGTGTATACATAAGACCTGAACCCATATCTATATCATGTCATTTATATACGGGTACATAATGACAAATAAAGAGTCTATGGAATAGAAAAGAAAAGAAAGACTCTGGAGAGTCACATGCTAGCAAATGCACTTTACATAATAGCCTAGTTAAAGGTAGAGATTTTAAATGATTTTTCTTATTTCTTCTCATATTCCTAATAAACTTATGGATTAAGGTTTTTTTATTTTACTTAAATATTATATTATATTATCTCATCTTATTTCATTTAAAATCACCTTAATAATTATTATAGATAAATTTTATATTTTAATTTTTATTATTATTTAGATATACGAGGAACAAATTATCTCGTCTCTGTCACAATTCAACAAAAAATAAATAAGTTAGGATGAAATGAAATGAAATAACAAAATTAGTACGATATTACATTCTAATTGACACCTCTGATCAAAAGAGCCAAAAACCTTCGATGTTTTCAGCAAAAAGGTGAGTATGGGAAATCCATGTAAGGTTCAGGAGCTTGATGTAACCGTTTATTTACATTTGTCTGAAACTAGATCCTAATTGAATTTCAAATTGTTTTTAGTAGTTAGTCTTTTAATTGGGAAAATATTTGTCATAAATTTGTAGCGATCTCAACTTCTTGACTTCATTATTTGAAAGATTGATTTTCCAAATTTCTCCTAAATTAGATATCCGACATGAGCAGATGTTCTTGTGGACAAGTTGTCAAGTCCTTCTCTCCAACCTCAAGTCCCTACTTCGAATTTAATTGGGAAAAAATAATTAGTTTAATTAGATGTAGATGTGACATGAAAGATTCAATATATTTTTATCCTTTGCTTTTTCAGATGTGTTGCAGGACAAAACACAGTGAGTGTACGAACTCTGGCTGCATTTTAGATCCAGTAACAACGTCAAGTTCCCAAAAGAGGATGGTGCAAGGGATAAAGGTATATATAGCAAAGTCTATTCCTATAACTACAGTGTAATGGAACTTGTTATTCTGGGTAGAAGTATAGCAGGACTTGGTAGTTCACCTCTTTCTTATTCATAAAAAGATTAATTATTTGCATTTTTCACTTTTTACTTATATTTCTTGTATATGATTTATTGTTATTAGCATCACCATCTTGGTAGGGATGGCGAGATTTCCTGGTTAAACTATTAACTGTAGATGTTTTTGAATTTTGTTCGAGGGTTTTTATCATCCTGTTTTTCCTTTTTGCTAACTGATTGAGGGTAAAGTTCAAAACTGGTAACTATGTAAAAACTTTACATGAACCCACCCTTTGTGGTAGGAGTTAGGAGACAGTATCAATTGACACCAGCGTCAGTGAACCGAAACTCGGAAACTGGAATAAATGGACAAGCATACCCATTTGAACGTGTCAAGTCTTAATTGACATGCTTATATTATTAAATAAGTAGTGTTAGTGTAAAGTTGTTGTATGCTTTTATTTACGTGGTAGTTATTGATTTAATATTAATTTAGGATGTAAGTTGACAAAGTAACGTATATCTATTTACTAAAAGAATCAATTAAATAATAATATATAGATTATTATATACATCAAATTATTTGAAAAAATATTTAAAGCCATCAAAATCCCTTGTTAGCATTTTTACTCATTCCATCTAAGACATGGAAGATTTGACACCTTAAAATGGATTATCTATTAGGTTTTATAGCATTGGTGTCAATGAATTACCTAACGTTCACTTAGAAATTCTCCTGTTAATATAAGAAGAAATTATTTATTGTTTGTGAGTAAGATGTTGTAAATTACAATTAATGCAAGTAATTTCTTCAAATGTGTTGCAAGTCAACAAAAAAAAAATGTGTATTTTTCATAAGGAAAAAAAATACATGTTTGGTTGAGAGCAGCATGTACATCATTTACTTGTAACCAATAATTCATTGCTAATATAGTTTAACCAAAAAGAAAATCATTGCTAATATAGATAGTCTTTAGATTCATGCTCTTCCCAATGTGGGAAGCTTTTGAATCCAAATCTAAACATTATTTTAAGGTAATGATAATGTTATAATTACATTTTTATAATTGTTTACATCTTATTGTCACTATTTTGAATAAATTGTCATTAGTGAAAAAATGTAGCAATATAATAAATGAGAATTATGACAATTTCACAACTTTTATTTTATCTTTTGCTATTTATACTCAACTGTTGTGTCGTTCTTGATGGATGTTTAGAAACTATTCAATGTTGTGTTTAGATAATCCCAATAGTTTTATTATTAAAACAACGAGCAATACTATGGACATAAATTTGCTTCATTTTTATACTTATTATTTTGATTTTATTACATGTTAATTTTTTTTAAATTTAATCATTTACCTAGTTTTTAAAATAATAATGACATATAAAAAATTAAAATTATGATTGTATAAATATATGTAAAATTAGGTGATATTAATATCAATTAAAACAATACATTGTAGTTGATCACTTGTGATAAACATAACACGATTTGCTTATTAATTAAAATTGACCCTCCTTAGAAGTGATACTTAAAATGAAAACTCATTATATATGTATCACTTTTTTATCTTCATTATATCCTAAACAAAAAATAAATTAAATATTTTACTAATTATGTAGAATTCATTTGATTTGTTGAAACATAGATGAAAATATCTTAAAAAGTGTTAACAATGTTTTGAATTTGTATAGGTTTAGATATTGATACATATTATTCGCGATAATATTTTGATAATATTTGTATTTTAAATTTTAGATATTAATACATATTGTTTAAATGTCTATTAAATATTGATATTGAAAAAAATCGATATAATATCAATTACTATATGTTAAAATATTGATAAATGTCATTTATTATGAACTTTATTTATTTTTTAAAGTAATTTACTGATAAATATTTTTATTTAATTTTGTTAATCATAAAATTTATTAATTTAAATAATTACTTTAAATATTCTAACTATATATATTTTTAATTTTGTTATATTGGTAAAAATAAATATGAAATGTATTATATTTATATATATAATAAATAATTAATTTATGGTTTTTACATTTTGAAAATTTATTAAAGTAATCATAATTTTTTTAATAGTTTTTTCAATCTTTTTGAACGTTTTCATAGAAAACAATAATATCTTAAACATATTCTTAAAAAACTTTATATTGATATTTTAAACATTCTGTGTAACTATGTATCATAAAAAAAAAAAAAAGCGAAAGCGGGAGAACATGGAGTTACACTGCCTAAAAGAGGTACATAATACAGAAAAATTCACCACCAATCTCTTTCTCAATGTTCTGCCTCATTCAGCCAAAATGATTCGAAGGAAAATTTTTAGTTTATAAGAATCAACGTGAAATTATTATTTTTGATAAGAAGATTTCATCCAAATTCATTACAAAACATTAAATGATGATAGGAAAAAAATACAAATATTTATAATTTATTTGTTGTTTGAAATATTTTATCCTAAAAATGTTCGACGAGAAAAAATACAAGGCAAAATAAAGTTTAAATATATTATTTAAGAGTCGTTAAAGTATAACTAACAATACCTGAATCAACTAATTAAATAATAAATACACAAAATACATACGTATATTTATTCACTAATGATATCTATAAGTTGTTTCTTAAAAATCACAAAAAACTCTAGCAACCTAACTTTCGAAACGTAAAATAAAGTTACAATTCATAGTAGGATGGTGACTTCTTATATACTCTTGCGTCCCTTTATCATTTCTAAAAAAAAAAGGGGAAACATTTTTACCTCCTGGCACATTCTATTGCTAAACCAGTGAAATTCATTTAGCATCTATATCAAATATGTATGCCATCCACTTATATGTTATATATTTCATAACCAGCAATGACCTTGCTGGCTTTTGGTCAATTAAGTATTTCTATGCACGTACGGCAATTAAAAAAACAGTTAACAAATATATATTTTTTGTTTTGATGAAGTAATTAACACATTATGCAGTAACATCTTAACAAAGGCTCCCAAAATCTGATAAGCAAATAAGGATTAATACAACTGTACTTAGCTAATCTAAATCGTACTACCATTGATATTCCACATGCTCAAGTTCATATTTAATGTGGAAAGGATAGTAATATAAGTTCTGAGCTTACAAAGAAAGTACCATGAAAAAGCAAGGAGATGAAATAATTCAATCAAGCAATATAATAAATTAACTAATTAATATTCAAAGCCTAGAGATAAGATAACAATTAATATATGTGGAGTCTACCATAGGTAAGGTCATTGTAAATCACGAGAACTTCACGTGCAATTCTGACCTTCTTGTTCAGTACAGCCAAACCTTATTTTAAGGTTAGATGGTACAACACTCAGGAACATGATAAGCATACTCACTAAACCGGGACACTTTGATTTTGGTGTAATATAAATCGGTCCCAATTGGTATTTTTTGATTACTCTATTTTATTTTGTTTTAACTTTTTATTTATATTATCAATTGAGATAGATCAAATACTTTTATTTAGTTAATATTGATACATTTTTTTGTTTAGATTTAACAATAATATTAATAAATTAAGATAATTTAAACCAAAATATGTATTAATAAAGTATTTAATGTATCCAATTGAGAATATAGGTCATAAAAGATACAAAAATCAGAATAGAAATAATCCAAAAATACCATATTTATTTAATTAGATAGCATAAATCTTCTTAATAGTTGTAATTTCATTTTTAGCTTTTTTTTATACGCAATTCAAATATGTTTTTTTAAACATAAATACATATTGTTTTTTACTACATGAATTTTTACTAGTATTAATTGTTTCCCAAATCTCTATGTCTGAATTATCCCAAAGCTTTGGGTGTCTTATACTCTGGACCAGCCAAAAAAATGATTCTTAATTATGCTTATTGTGAGTTGTGACAGAAAATTAGTATGAAAAATATATAAAACAGTATTATTTCTTTAGAAGGCAATTTGTTCTTCAATTTAATAAAATCTTTTTAGACATTCAATCCTTTTTTTTTTCTGAGTCGTTGATTGATTTTTAAGAAGCTTTTATGTGAGTCGAACACAGGTAATTTTCACGTGACATTTATATTTATGTGTTTCTTTTTTTATTCATAACAATTAATAAGTATTTTTTATTGCAATAACATATGTTTTTATTTGTAAGTATTTTAAGAAAGGCAAAATCTGCAAGTGTCTGTAATTGTTTATTGAATTAGAAAGAAAGAAGAAAAAGAACACTGTTTAGCACCATAGTTGATATTGACAGCTTAAAACTACTCAAAGTCAGAACAGAAAATTGGGTAAAATGTTTTGATTATTGGAGTGAGGGAAGGTTTATAGAAATTGGTGGTCCTATGTGAATTGGGAGGAGCACGAGACTAGGCAAGTGCGTGCCTTTGCTTTGCTTTTGGTTAAGTGAAATTAAATTCCATACATATTTAATGAATTAATTGAGCTGGCTATCTAAATATCATTTTCGTACTAATTTGAGTTTTTAAGAAAAAATACTTTACCCTAATTTCTAACGTCATATTAGAACATGTTTATTATTTTCAAGATCTAATAATACTAATTATTAAATTATAATTTTGTTTTACATCCGTATATTTAGCAACCAACATTTATAAGAGATATAAAAACAATATTTATGGTTCTCTTAATAGTTTAAGTTTTTGAAAAAAATTATAATCAATGATTACTAAACATTCTATTTTTTTTTTGTTTTAACAATAATTTGTCTACAACACAAAAATGGGCATTAAATTCGTTTAAAAACCGACTTTAAATTAAATAATTTAAAATTTAAAGTCGGTTCACGGGATAAACCGACTTTAATTTTTTTTTTAAATTTATTCATTTTAAACCTGTATTCGAGCAGAAAAAAAAACCAAAATCAATTTAGCAAATAGTTCAAATAATACAAATATTTGAAAAATAAAATATTAATTAATAACAGAAAAATTACCATGGTTTTATTCTATTTTATTCAAGATCGTCATATTCTTCTCCTTATGTTATAATACAAACCTACATATATAATACAAAAATCTATACATATAATAACAGAAAAAAATATGAATAATAGGGGATCTAAAAGATTAGTTAGAGAGGAAGAAAACTATGTTGAAAATGGTAGTCGTAGGTGGCCGGAAAATGAGAAAGAGTGGAGGAGAAGTGGAGGAGGAGGTTTTCGTGTTTTTAGAGTTCTGCAACGCTGAAAATAGTTTCTGTCTGGAAAGAAAGAAGAGAAAAGATTTATCCACGTGTGTAGCGTCGGTTGACGTTTCGAACCGATGCTATGTTACGTGGATAGCGTCGGTTCGACACATCAACCGACGCTACGTCCTACGTGGATAGCATCGGTTCGCCACCGAACCGACTTTAAACCAATATAAAGTCGGTTTTTGAAAAAAAAATAACTTTACGTATCGACTTAAATACCCATTTTTGTAATAGTGCAAATTGTAACATATATCATTACATTAATATTTTTAGTCAATTGATTTTAATTACCTTAATTTTTTTTAAATAACTACACAAAATAAGCACCAATTAGTATTCTAAACCTAGAAATTATGAATCTACGATTTTTCGATTAGAGAACTTGATTATGAACTACACATAATACCAGGCTTAATTAGGTTAAATATTAGTATAAATAATAATGGAATCTTGGTCATAACCTTGAAAATTCAACCCACTTGACTCATAGCATAGTTTGGAGAATTTGCCTGATCAAAAAAATCTGATGGGATCAAGATTTTGGAAGTTTGGGACGTTGTTCTGTTTTTTGATAAATTTGAATGCAAAGGCCAAAAATGGGTTAAATTGCCCATGTAAATATTTTTGTATTGCTGTAGGGTTTAATATACTCATTGTCTCTTCTTTATTCCTCTGAACTATATATATTTGTCACGTATTTCCACCAAAGAATATTTCAATCTCTATAAAGCCAAGTGCAACACCTTTTTTTTATTTATAAATATTTGTCTAAAGATATCTTAAAATTCTCATTAAGTCACTAGTGCATGGAAATCCTGCTCCACATATTTTGTCATTTTTAAGTTTTATAATTTTTGTGATTCATCAGTAAACACAATTACCTGATAAAATTTCAAGAATACATCAAATCAACGCAAGAAACTTAATTAAATCATTAATTAAATTGTTTTATGCATATATATTCGAAATTTTTACATAAAATAAACATATAAGCGAGTCAAAGAAGTTTTATAAAAAACGTAGATATTCACGTGCGACTCATAACAAGTTTCATACGAAACAAATCGTGTGATAATTGCATTATTTTGTTTGTGTTTGTTAACACATTAAAAATATTTGGTAACTTCTTTTGTCATAATTTTTATTGAAGCTTTCAATGTACATACAAAAAAGTTGTCGTTAGTTTGTTCTCTCTCTCTCTCTCTCTCTCAAACGTTTTTTCATTCTAAGTAATTGTGTTATCGAGTGTTCAATTGTCATGCATCCCTATTTAATAGTTATTTAAAATATTTGAAAAATAATTTCTTTAAATTAAAATTTATAGCTTTAATTACTGTACTATGTGAACACTATCTCATATAAAATTATTAATTTTACCCTCCAGATCAAACAAAGAAAAAATAGTGATGGTACTTTATTATATTAGTATGCATTTTACTATTAAATTTCACATTAAGTTGGGGTTGTTACCTTTAGATTATTTTTATTTTTATTTTAGTATCATTTTTAACTTTTATTTTCAATTATAACATATGATATACTCATATTTAGATTAATAATATATATTTTTATTAATTTCAAAGATAATAAAATCATTGAACTATCATAATTAATTAAAATTAATATTAAAATTGATTAAACTAAGGATTGAAAAGTATATCAAAATAAAAGTATGGATATTTCAAAAATATAAATTCTCTAATTTGCCTATAAAAAACGATTAAATAATAGGTTATAAGTTAAGTTCTCCAAACAAAAAAAAATCTAGTAACATCTTTTTCAAAGAACAACACAAGTAAGCAAAATTAATTGTTATTAAAATTTAGTTTTGATTTTTCACATCACAATTACTTATCATGATCATGACTAGCTACCCAAAATATGCAAGAATTTCTGGATCATGTAATACTGAAAAGTTCAAAAATTATATTATAACCAACCTACAAATATTTAAACAGATTATTCAGCTTTCATGGTCAAAAAGATGATAAGAGTAACTCATTAATTATAGACCTTATTAAACAATTGCTATATAAATGTAGATAATATGCAATCTTATGTGGGATTCAACTGAAATCTCTTATATTGCTGCCTTTTTAGGTGGGTCCAACAAATTAAGAAAAACACTTAAAATTAAAGTAGAATTAATTTTACCCATAAAAGAAACTATACATAAAATAAGGTCATACAAATTATATCTTTAAAAATCACAATGATAAACTAAACATAAATATCATTCATTAAAATTGAAGTCTTTCTTCACTTTTTTTTTTGTAATAATGTGATTCATCACATTCGTAAGATAAAAAAAAATGGTTTTCTTTATATATTATCAGGTGGCCGACCTATTATGCTGGTGGGTAATACGTACTACACAAAGGATACATGCATAGCCTATAATATAATTTGAGCAGTATTATATCTACAAAACTATGGTATGCATCCATTAATATGTCAATAATAAGTTCGATGTGAAATTGGACAAGTAAGATTGGAGTTATGGGTGTCAAACAAGTTGGTACGATACGTCAGGATCTGTTGGTCCATCGAGTTAGCATGACATGATTTGATAAATATTTGGTACATTATGGCAAGATATATGAGCAAAAAAAAAAAAAAAACAGCACAATCGTGCCCAATGACAGATTGGGCTAGGCTAGGTAGTGTTGGTATTGTTAGTACTCTTAGCTCAAAAATGAGTTTAACATAAATTAATATTTATTATATAAATACTTCTTTATATTATCAAATGTATGCGTATTTCAATGGGTAGAATTAACATTGATACATACGAGATGAAATTTTGATCTCTATAATAATATTTTCTCTAAAATAATGAGTTAAACGAGACACGGGTCATACCAACTCAATAAATACGATCGAAGAGGCCAACCACGACATAACATGATAAAGTACACGAGGTAAGAGTAAAGGCACTATACGAGTTAGCATGGCACGTTGACACGTATCACGTGCCTTTTCTTTTAACAACTTATTAAATATGTGAGATAACTAAGTGATTTTCATTTATATTCAAGAAAGACATTATACAAACAGTAATATATATATATATATATATATGTATATGTATTATTTGTGATCAATGATAGATTTATCATTTAAAAAAATATTATATTTATTTCATTTTGAATGTAAATATAATTTATTGAGTTTATAGTGAGTTCTTAAAAGATTTGACTTAAAAATTAAAATTTAAAAGGAAACTGATTTTATTTTATACATATAATTTGATTATATTTTTATAAATATTATACTTAATTTTTTTTATTAAAAATTGAGAGTGTAGAGATGCTCACTAATTCACGTGTAAATACGATACCACTTATTAATAATATAAAATATATTATTTTATGTAAATTAATATATGTATCAATTTATAATATAAAGTTTTTATTACATAGCATAACTTTATTCATAATTGGAGTTTCATTTTTATCTTCATTTCATGTAGTGTAAATATTTTGTTTTTTCATGTAATATAAAAAATATATTTTTTATATGTTTAAAAGAGATGAACATATATGTGATAGATTTCAAATTACTTGGTAAAGTTTGATTGAAAATTATAATTAGACTTATAAAATTGTTTTAAATTGAAAATTATAATTAGACTTATAAAATTGTTTCAAATTAATTATATTTATGATATTTTTGTGAGATATGTTGTTGATAAAAAAAGATAGCCGGGTTGTTTGGATATTAATTTATTTACTAATATCCTACGTGTTATAGGATGGATGCCCTGGTGGAGGGTGGACCAAAAATAGGAAATGTCTGGTGGGTTAAGGGGACACTGCACGCCCTTTCATGCCCCATCGTTTACTCATTTAGAAGACCAATTTGAGCCAAGACACAATCGTTCACCTTCTATATAACAACCCAAAACACTTCTCATTTCCAAAACTCACTTCACTTTCATTTACTCTCAAACACCCATCTCTTTTACCATTTCAAAGAAAATACAAAACCAAGTTATAATGAAGATGGGTAGTGCTGCTGCTTCCATGGGAGGATCAAAGAGAAGAATATCAAGTAGAGGACTTGGTGGAGTCCTTAGAGAACAAAGAGCCAAGTTTTACATCATTAGGAGGTGTGTGATTATGCTTCTTTGCTGGCATGACTAGCTCTCTACGCTCTATATCAAAGTCACAAATCTGATCTCTCTCATTCCAAGCAAGAAAGGGCAAACGAGTATTTTTGACTTTATCTTCTTCTTCTTCCTCTTCCGCTTTTGGTGAAGAAATGTAAATAGCAATGGCGGATATTGTTAAGAAGATGTATATCGGGTAGCATGTATTAAATTTTGGTATTATATTAATTAATAACAAGCTATAAATTTCTAAATCTTTTCATGTATGTGTCTTACATCCTCCATCATATCCTACCGCTTGTATGTTGGATATTTGATCAAATTACACATTTTTTTGTTGTTGATCGTATTAGAAATTGTTTAGATAACTATTTTTACAAAAACATAAACTATTAAAAAAACGATTAATAATATTTTTATACGTATAACATTCTATGAGAAGTATTAATTTTATGCATTATACAAATTAAACACTAACTATTTAATAATTTGAATTGCCGTGTAACTTTAACTTTTATACTATATTAAAGATTGTTGAGATAATAATTATTAAAAAAAATGTTCAAATAATACTTTTATACAATTGAGAAACTCATGTGATAATTAAAATTAGTTTCTTAGTATATATATGAATTATCCATAAATTTTTTATTATCAGGCATAGTTGCAGTATATTGTATACCTTTGAAGAGGGAGTTAGGTATCAATCAATCGTGATAACTCTACTTCTTAAGGCTGCCGTGACTTTAATCAAATGTTAATTTTCAACTCTCGACCTAATTTTGTTAACTATACAACATCGATCCCAATTTAGTACTGATCTTATGATAATTTGTTAAATAATAAATAAATATACTAACTAGAGATTTTATAGATATTTAACTTATTAAATATTGAATTTATTTATTAGTATAAATTTTTTGTTACCCAATAAAATTCCAACTTCGGTAAAAAAAAAAAACCTTCATCCTATCACCTATAACAAAAAATTTAAATAGGATACAGATATAACCTTCCCACCCCTCACTATTGCTCATCATTGGAGATTTTTGAGTACTTTTGGGTTCCAAACGCTCTGATCATTGCTCAGAAATTAACATAGTAAAAATGAAAACTCTATTTGATATAAATTTAATTATAATAAATTGTAAATGATATAATTAAATTTACATAATTTTATATAATAAAAAATATATATATCACTTTAATTATATTATTATAATATAACTGTTATTTATTGAATTATTAGTTGCCAAAACAACCCTTAAATTATTCGATGAAACTGAACACTTCGGTTTTGTCATGATTATCACATATAATCTTCACTTCAAATGATTAAAGGGCCTACGTAATTGTCCCAATAATTAAGGGACCCCAATTCCATAAATCCCACTTTTAAACCTTCAATTAAGCTGGACGAACAGCTTTTAGCAAGTTAAAGTTCCTATGTGACATTAATTACACTTAGTGAAGTTATGTACATGACTTGAATATTTTTTACTTATAAATCAGTCATGTTTTTCTACTTCGTCATGATCATCATCTACTAGCTGACAAAAAAATATTATTTCTTTTTAGGTACTATATATGGAAAATAATGGATGTTAAATAACTTTTGAGCATTTAAAATTTTATAGCAGATTGAAAATTAAGGTGCATAATTTTATATAGATTGCACATTTTATTGATATGTCAATAGTTGGTGTGATTTAAATTGAGTTTGAAAAACGAAAAAGTGAAATACAATTTATGAGCGATGAATTAGTCTTTATATTAATGACATAAAATCCCACCAATTCAAGAATTACAGGAATAATTTATATTTCATATATCAAAATATTAAATTTTTATTATTAAAGTAAATTTATTGATGAAAATATTATTTTTGTAAACCTTCTTTTTATTTAAGTATAAAATTTTTAGTTACATATAGTCACTTTTATTTTTCTATTTTCTTGAAATAGTGAAGGAATTAATTTATATTCTATCTTGATAGATTTTTTTTTGTTTGTATTTTTTTTTATTTTCATTGATGATTTTGAATAAAAATATATATTTGTATTGTTTATTCACTTAAATCTATTTCTAAGATATTTTTTTCTCATTTATGTATTTATTTATGTCATGTTTATGCTATTGAAGTTTTTTTTTGTTTTAATGTCAATCTATATATTTATTTAGATATACAGTTTTGAAAATCATGAAAATTATAATATAATATTAAGATTTTTTTAATAAATATCAATATATTAATTATCATCATTAATTGAATTTATCAAACAATACATGTAAATAATAAGTATATATTTTTACTAAATCATTTGAAAAAAAAATTATTCATATACTCTTAACCAAACAACTGTTGATTAATTATTCACATACTAATGACAAGTAGATTAAAGCTAGAAATGAATTTTATCTTGATGAATCTAGATTACATTACCTTCACTTAATTGAATTAATCTGAAACAACTTCACTAGAAGTTAAAATTAAGATAAAATTCATTTTACTTAATTAAATTTAAATAAAATCAATTTTATTGTATTGAATTCAATTAAAGTCGAATTTATTTAATTAAATTCAAATGAAATTGAATGTAAACATTTGTATCTAGATAATATCAATTTCATTGAATGAATATGTAAATACTTGCTATTTTTTTAAATGATGATTTTGTGAATTTTTATACTATATTTGACAAAATCCTCTTAATCAATTGTATTGATAAAGAAATACTATTTAACTATTATTAGAATGCAAATATAGCCCGAAGATTTTCTATAATAATTTATGCTTTATATGAAAAAAAAAATTATATAGTTGAAGTTTATTAATTACTCTTTACACCTATAAGATTAATTTTTTTTTTTGAGTTTAATTGAGTTGAATAAATACCATGTGCAGCGACTACTTTCACCCATAGATCACCCTCTTAAACCTAACTAGATTGATATTAAATCAAGATTAAGCTAATACCTAGTCTCTAAATATAGGATGGATGTAATATAAAGATTAAAATCTAACTAATATGAATCACTTATTTATTTATATTATTTTGTTATTTTTATATAATTATATCTTTTATACTATTTATTGATTAATTTTTTTAAATCATTATCTAATAAATATATTCATATAATTATTTAGCACCTATTATAATGACACGTGTGTCATCTACCGATAGAAATAACTCATTACTCAAATACATTTAGGGTAAAAAAGGACAAACAGTTTTGAAAGTTTGGATGTGGGGACAAAACTCTTTCCTGGGTCAATTGAATTATTGCTCTCCAACCAATTTTCACGTGGGCCACGTGTACGGAACAAATGGACCTACTCCAATAGTGTTCCCTTCTGTCGTCTCTTATCTATTTCTATATCATCAGCTAAGGTAAGTATTGAATCCAAATTATATAGATTTCAATTTAATCCAATTCAAACGAATTTATAGATTTTTAATATATATTTTATTTAATGATATCATTAATTTAAATTTAAATTAATTAATTTTTTTAAAAATTAAATAAGTTTATTTTTGAATTATTATTATTATATAAAACAAAATATATAAAATTTTAAATTTTAAATTGATATTTTTGTTACAAATATTATTATTTATATTTATAATTAAAAAGATTAAAATATATGTTATAAAATTATTATAAAATATTTATATTTATTTTTTAAATTAAAATAATAATTTAATATAATTATATCATAGATAATATTTAAATATATAAATTATATAATTTAACTATAAAATTTATTAATTTAATTAATAAATTAAATTAAATTAAAATTTTCAATATAAATAAATTAATTAAATTATTTGCTAACACATCATCACCTACTCACCGTTTGTTGAGAGAAGAAAGTTGAGATTAGAGAAAATCAATTTTCCGGGAGGAACATTTAAACTTAATACAACCTCACATTATATTTGAACATGTGTCATATTCGAATCAAAAGGTTTGCTCTGAATCTTCTGATTACGTAATATTATTAGTATCGAGCACAGAGGATAAAGACTCTATCTGAATGATCCTCGTTTAGTTCTCTCAAGTCTCAAATCTGAACTGCAGAGAGTGAAGGCCCGACAGAAGGCGATTGGTCAAAATGGCAGCCTTGGCACACCCACGTGCAACCCCATATCATAGGCCTGATTCTCTTTTAATCAAACAAATGGGGTCCACACTTTTTCCCATCTGTATTTCAATAATTGAATCTAACCATGAATGATATCCTTTTTCGAAAATATCTATTTATTGATATTATTTTAATTAATATAATAAATTATTATTTAATATTTATAAAATATATTTATTATTAATAGATTATTTTTTCTTTTTACATTTATGTTTTAAAAAAGTTTATATTAGTTTTAAATTTTATTAATTTAAAATAATATATAATTATAGATTTTAAAAATAATGAATAGATTTTTTTTATGTAATAGATTAAAAAATATATTATATTATTTTAATTAATAATTATTTATTATATTAATTATATGTATAAATATGTAAAAAAAATACATTATGTTCCATCCACATCACTAAACTATTAGTGGATCAGATAAACATATTTTGAGGGAAATTTTCATTAGGTGTACTTCCAATTGAATTAGTGATCGAATTTAAAACCGGGGATCGGATAAACATGTTTTGATTGAAATTCTCCTTGGCTATGATTCCAATTGAATTTAAAACTGATTGACTGATTTTTTATTTAATTATATTCCGAGCAATATTAAATTTAGTTAACTGATAATATTTTTTAAGGTAAAATAATAAATATATAGTTAAAATATGATAAAGTTACAAACAAATTATTAAATTTATGTGTAATAAAAATAAAATTAAAGTAATATTAGTGTTATAAAAGTACTAATTATAAGGTTTTAGGTATAAAAAAAAATTAACAATCACATGTTTGTAGTGTGACATAAAAATTGTTACTACGCAGAATTAAAAGGTATATCATTATACACAAAGGTGTACATGTTTGGTGGATCATCAAAAAACTTTTTTCACTAATAAATATTAAAATATTTATATAATAAATAATTTTTTACAAATATTATTTTATATAATGTAATTTTTTATTACATTAAAAGATGTTATTTCATAAATTTATGATTATTCATTTAATTAGTATTCATCGATTCATTCGTGAATAGATTGTATTTTTTGAATTAATAATTTTTATGTAAAAATAATATTATATCTCATATTAATTAAAAAAACAAGATAATATAAATTATTTGGAGTAGAAACGAAAAAAGCCACAAAATCTCTTAATCCTAGTGTCCATAAGGCCAAATCGATACGTAAAAGTATTGCTCCAAAAGAACTCAATTGGTCTGTTGTTCATAGGTTGTTATACTAAATCTGCTTGATACAATGGACTATATCCAAGTAAGATAATTTAGATTGTTACGGTTGCGTACCATTTTACATGTAACATACTTAAAATTAATTAACTTCCAAGACATTAATTCTGATTTTAACATACAAATTGTTCATCTTCCATTCTTTCTCTATAAATAGCAAAACGTTTTTAGTTTTTTACCCATTGATGTTCTTTACTTAGCCAAATTTTCTTCAAATAATTTCAACCCGGTATAACTTCTTGCACAATAATTCTGCACAGCCAGCCCGTTAAACACACACTTAGTTTAGAATTTACTCCATTTGGCTAGCGACTTCCTTAGTTAAATCAGTTTGTTTTACTACTCTCACGTTGTTCGTCAGCAGATATGCGACTCCCTTCACTAACTAGGTAACTTCATCATTCTTTTATTCTTCTTTACAATGTTTGTTGATAAAAGGAAAGGTATAGTCTACTCAACATCTTCCAAAGATATATGCACATGCCTCACAAAAAGTGTTCCTTTAAGGATAGGAACACCACAAGAAATATCTTAGGACTTAGTCCGCTTGCCAACGAGCTTAGGACAAGTTGAGTGACCTATTAAAGCTTCTATAGGTTCTGAAGAAGGACTAATCAAAATTGGTGGTGCTCATATTAAGGAGAGTGTCATAGCCCTCCCTGCTTCGACTAGGTCACGCCTTATCTCATCACTATCTTTACAAGGACCAGTTCCCATCATTCGAATCCTGCATCTACAACGACAAAGGTACCTCATCCCAAAAAGAAGCATGATAACAAGAGTGAGCTTACCCATCGAACTAAAAAGTCCTAAATTAAATACCAACAAGCAGTTTATCCACCATCAAACATAGAATCATGTTGGCGATGCCATGGTCAAGTAAGAGGATAACCACTCACATCAAAAGAAAAATCTCGCTTCCCAAGTAAGCCAAACTATTGATGTTAAAGAAAAGGTATTTCAGCCAAGTACTCCATAAAAAGAGTGGAAGGCAAGAAAGGAAAAATGGAGTGACTCATGTAATAGAAAACATTCAATAATGTATGTGTTAGACTTTCCCTTCAAGACCTCTACTAATTAACTTTGGGGACTAACCTATCGTATAGAAGAGATAAATTTTATCCTTAATTGATTGAGTATATCATTTTTCTTATTAGAAAGTACTAATATTTCTTTAATGAATGAACTCTTATTAGAACTTTCTTCTCCAAAGAAACTCACTTTTAGGGGAGCGGGGGCTCTTTATAAGAATTTTGGAGATTTAGGGAGAGTAGAGAAGATTATATTCTAATCCAGGGTCAATGTTCAATCAAAATCATTCTCTATCCATCACATTGTGGAAGAAAAAAGGTTAAATACATACTTCAATAGTGTGATCTTCAAAACCAACCAAGTGTATCAAGTAAGTGGAAACAAGAAATCTTAATCAAAGCTAGCATTTTCTGGTTGTAAGGCTTCTTTAAAAGGTGTAGATCGGGGAAGATAGTGAAAAATGTAGACAACTACAAAGATGAGCTAAGAAATTATTGTTATTGTGAAGAACTCATATGTGGATCTTATTAAATAGTTAAAGTTCTATAGTATTACATATATAAACTGATAAGTCATTAATTAGAAAGAAAGAAAAATCCTCAATATTAGACTTAGAGGACTAATTAGCCAATTCACATACTGCCTTGTTTGGCGTCCCTAATTCTACACAAAGAATTACTTCCATGGTATTTGAAAGTTTATAAATTATGGACTTAATTAACCTAGAAAGGGTGAATAAGTTATTTTTAATTCTTACTAATTTATAATTTAATAACCTAAACAAAGTAGTCAGACATGCAATTGTGTGTAAAAATAAGTGTAGAAATAAAATAATAACACACAATATTTTTAGGTGAAAACAACCTAGGCCACAACCATGACCTAAGAGTAAAACCACCGATCCACTCAGTCTTATGCTGCCCTCTCTAGGATACTTCCCCAATGTACTTTACTTACGAGCCCCTACTCTGTTTTCACAGTTTTCAATATTAGCGTGAGCGATTTCCAAACCAACATTCCAATAAAATTTTCGCCAATCAGATTGTTAACAAATCAACTACAAAAAGAGTTAGCACAAAAACACAAGTGCCCGTGTTTGTTCTAGAATAGATTTAATAATGAATAATCCTAACTAGATGATTCAAAACATATGCCACTTAAATTAAATCAACTAGTTAATTCTAGATCAAAACGATTAAGCCAAAGTTCAATAAAAATGGCTTCTTTAAAGATGAGTAATCAAATCAAATAATTATGATATGATAAAAAAAATTATTTGATCTAACAATTTAAGAACAAAAATAAAAAAGAAGTCATAAGAATATATTATAAAAATATCATAAAACAATTAAGCTTATTAATCAGTCAAACATAACCACCAATATTTGATAGATTAACTAAATAAAAAGCCTAAAGAATTATGTTCTTATATTTGTAAAATAAGAGAGAGAAATTAAGAATAATAGAATAATACTCTTGTGTGTTTGATTGAAACAATGAGTAATGAGTTTTATTTATAGGAAAAATTAAAACTCTTAATCTTATGTAATTGATAAATATCTTTTCTATTATAAATAGGATTAGTAATACTCATTAATTAAGATAACTCATATATGATTGATAAATATTTTTTCTATTACAAATAATATTAGTAATACTCACTAATCTAATTAAGAAAACTCATATTTAAAATAGATTTTATGCTATATTTTATGCTAAAGATTTCAGATATAATTTAGAGTATATCTTATCTAATTTCTTTTAAAATGTATTTTATGCTATATTTTATGCTTAAGATTTCAACTATAATTTAAAGTATATCTTATATAATATCTTTTAGCATATCTTATTCTATATTTTAACACTAAAAATAATTTCAGATTTATAAACATGTGATATTAAATGCATAAATGTAATCTTATGTGTCGTAGCTATCAAAGATATACGTGAAATATAATTATCTGGAACTCGAGCATTTGTTTGACTTTTTTTTATAGACTTGATAGCATGCCTAAAAACAAATTTATAGATAAATATTTTGTCAACAAAAATAACCAACACTCATAATCCTTACAGTATCAAAAAATATTTTTCTTATCTTAAATACTATCTCAATTTCAATCTACAACTCTCTAGGAACCTTTTTTAGTAGTAGTATTAATTTTATGATTATATATGTCCAACAAAAAAACAAAGAAAAGAAAAATGCTATCTATCATAACGTTTTCATTATCTCAAATGAGAACGAAAGTATCAAATTTTTATTTACTAAAACAAAATATATGTGAGTTGATATCTTGCACTAGGTACTCAACAAAATTCGTCATTTATTATGTCTTTTCCAACGGGGAAATGCTTAGGTAGATCTACATCTACAATGAAGCCTCGTTCTACTCTTTAATCCTTACAACAGTGTTGTTATGCCACCACCCAAGGCTACTCGTAAGGTTAGGTCTTCATCCAAAACAAAACAAAACCATGCCGCCCATGAACAAGCATTGGGGGACCTCAAACACCTTTGGGTCACAACAAGGCTAGGCCCATATTGCCTCTTCCTCTCCTTTTCATTTCAAACCATTTCCAAATATAAGTTCAGTGCTTCCTAGCAAAGGATCTTTTTGAGCTCGTGAATAAATAGTGGTTTGGACATGTATGATTCATCCCCGAAGTGATTCATCACATGGATATATAGCATGTGAACAGTGCTTCGAAAGTGCTCTTTTAGTGTTTGACAGAGTGAGTCCTCCAATAATGTTTGTGGTCCACACGTTTTCCGACTCTTCCTTTGTATGTTTCATAAGAATATCAAAGCAAAACATTATAGCAACATAGACAGCCTAACTTACACCGAAAAGCCTATATATCTTGACTATGTTTACGTGTGATTGCGAGAACTTTAACTTAATGTTATGAAAAAAATTCTCATTAAGAATATAAATTCGAACTAATTATTTAAACTTTCTCAACTTTATTTAAGATAGCTGAACTTAAACTTAATGTTTATAAAATATTTTATTAACTTGCTAAATTCAAACTAATTAGTTAAATTTGATTATCTTTATTTAAGATTATGTGAAATTAAACTTAGTATTGTGTAAAATATCTGGTTAACTTGATAAATTTAAACTAATTAGTTAGACTTGACTAACTTTCTTTAGGATCGCAATTGGAACTTAGCACTTTGTAAAATATCTAAACTTGATAAAATCAAACTAATTATTTAACCTATATTTATTTAATATCGTGTGAACTTAAATTTAATATTGCGTAAAATATCTCATTAACTCGATATATTCGAACTAATTAGCTAAGTTTGACTACCTTTATTTAAGATCGCGTAAACTTGAACTTAATATTTTGCAAAATATGTGATTAACTCGACCAATTCAAACTAATTAGTTAAACTACATTTATTTAGGATTGTGTGAACTTGAACTTAATATTGTGAAAAATATCTCATTAATTCGATAAATTTAAACTAATTAGTTAAATTTTGAGTGATTTCAAATTGATAATTAGATTGAAAAATTCTATATCCGTTAAGTTTGAATCGATTGTGGGATTGTAATGTCTACCTTTCTCTACAATCTTATTTAAATGGATCAAAGTTAAATTATATTTATATTTTATATATAAGTAACTCTTTTGTGATTTTTTTATAAATTATTATTATAAATTTCTTTGGATTAACTCAACTTGTAAAATATTATAATATCTTTAAATTTTAATTCTTAAACATCTATGATAATTTTGTATGTATAAGGTACGTTCATGATTATAATATTATCAAATTGTAATAATTTATATTATTATTGTAATATTTATAATTTTATTAAATATATTATAGATTTGATGTATCTGAATGAACCTGATAGTTAATATATTGAATAGATGAAAATAAATTATCAGATCTTATTTAAAGAAAATTTTACAATGTAATCAAATAATTAGATTAAATCGAATGAACTTAAATTTAATGATTTCTATATGTGATTCTTAAATTAAGGTAATATGTAAAAGTTATGAGTTAAATTTTTATTTAAATAGTTATAAATAAATTAATATAGTAACCATTTAATTAATTGAATTAAATTGGATAAAAATAAGGTATTTAATCAAATTTAAAGAAAATTTTATAATATAATTAAATGGAATGATTTCTATTTTAAACTAAGGTAATACGTTGTTATGAGTTAAACTTTTATGCAAATGAGTATATTAAATAAGTTAATAAAATATGTTGATAGGCTTTCCGCAGGTTTGTTCGGTTTGATTGGTTTTTACTCAATTTTACAACTTAACAAGACAGTTCAATCTTATCCTTACCGCTTTTTTTGCAATCGACCTTAATGAAACCAATAACGTCAGATTGACATCGTTCTTAATGATTTTGGAACCTTTTATTTTTTCTCAAAAATTGTTTTTATAAACTATTAAAGTAAATATAAAAACAATTCCAATACTTTTTTCTTGAATCCTAAGTTTTAGATAAAAAAAAATCATTTTTCTAAGATTTAGTGTATATATTTGCCTCTTCTAAGAGAAAAAAAAAATACTAATGAGAGATTTCAATCTCTTGGACAACATAATGTAATTGATGCAAATTAAATTTATAAATTTAATAATAAATTAGTTAGAATATTAATCAATTATCTAATATTTGAGTTTATTTAATATTTAAATTTAAATTTATTATTAAGTTATTTAGATTATGAGTAAAATTATTGAGTAAAATTTTAATTTTATAAATAAAATATTATAAATAATTATTTATCAAACTTAAATTATGAATTGAGATATCATTTTTTCTATTGTTTTTGTTTACCTTATCTTAATTTTTATTCTTTAAATAAGAAAACTTAATTTGTCTTAAAAAATATTTCTTTCATTTATATAATTAGGATGAAGTATTCTTCTTAATAAGTTAATATTTTAGGTGAAAACCTATGGTTAATAAATAGTATTAAAATAATTGTTTAATTTATATTACGTGAACATACATAAAGTGAAAACACTATATAATAACATTATTGAGAAGTTGTATTATGTTATTTCATATTAGTGGACGAGACTTAATATAAAGCTTGAGAAATTGAAAAATACATGGCCTCTTTCCGGCCCAAGCAACATATTTCTCATAATAGTTAATTATTCTTTCGTATACATCCCAAATTGAATATCACTACGTTAAGGATCATATTGCTTTGTTGTCCTAAGTACACATTCTCGTTTGACCATCAAGAACACAAATCATTGATCATTGATCACTAGAGGTTTATCATATTTACCCATTTGATCTCACATATTCAATCTTATTTGATAGTACCGTTTCACAAATCTATAACACACATTTTTTCCAATTCATCAAAGTCGAGTTTTTTTCTTAACTAAGGAGAATTATTACAAATCCAACAATAAATTAGTTGGAATAATTATCTACTATTTAAGTTTATCAAATATTTAAATTTATATCTATTATTTGGTTGCTTAAATTATTATTTAAGATTATTATTAGTTTTTTTATATTAAGAAAAGAGGAGATAAAAACTAAATAAACGAAGAAACTAATGTATATATGAAAGTTGCAAACATGTTTTGCACAAGAAATAAATATATAAATAAAAAATTAATGTATGAAAATAAGAAAATACAATGAAATTTGTAATAAAAATAAGAAAAATACAATAAAACTTTTAAAAATATATAAATAATACATTGTGGTTTTTGAAAATGAAAAATCAAAACTCACCAACATTCATGGGTTGTCTAATTCGTCTAATTAAACAGTACCTACAAATCTATCCATGACCGATAATTTTAGTTTGATTAGGTTTGATTTGATAGATTTTATTAGTATATAGGTTTTGCCAACTCATTTGTAGTTGATTATGAGTCATTTACCTCAATCATGATTGAAAAGATGTAAAATTTTTTTTGCTCTTATACCATGTCGGTTGTATAACTGAATGAATAGTAATTTTTATCATTAATATATAAAAATGTACAATCTACCTTCTATTTATAAAAAGTTCTAATAAATAAATCAAAAAAATAATATCTAAATCATCTTGATGATCAGAAAAAAAAATTCTCTAATTAATATTTACAAGTTTAAAACAGAATTACACGGTTAAATATAACTTAAAATCTCAAGGATTTCCACACATGCTGTGTTCTCTAAACAACATTTTCTTTCAATGAAGTAGTTGAATGAAGTTACAGCTAAAAATTATTATTCTTTATAGCTGAGTCTTTGGGGGCATATATTCCACATAATACGATATTAAAATCGAGAAGTTTGGATGTGCTTGTAACAAAGAAAAAATGTGACATAGCAACTAGACAGCAACAGAAAGAAAAAGATGAAAAAAGATCCACCAGTGCAAAGGGCTCTGTCCAAGTAATACGGTATCTTGTCCCGGATCAAAATCAGTGTACGAACTATAAGGATCAGGAGGTTAAAAAAGGTACGGAGTTCAGGGTCTATTTTTGCAGTCTTTACATAAAGGCTATTGAGAAATACCTTTTGTCATTTTTATCACCTTGCTTGACCTGTGGTTGGTTCTTTTGGTAGAAAATTTTGATATAGCATACTCCGCACCTTCTCTTCCTCCTCAGTTGCTAACAGATACTGATGCATAACCCAATTATGTTCCTTAGGTTTGCATCTTCTTAACACACTCATACAAAGAACATAATCTTCTTGCATCCCCTATGGACCCCATCAAAAATCACAAGCTTGGTGCGGCCAGTTTTATGTCAGTGGATGTCAGTCATCCTCATGTACTTGTTGACACATTCAATTTCCAGTATTGTAAGCCTTGACTGACTTATGAAAGAAATGGGATGCACTCGAAACTTGCTTAAATCCAGAAGATTTTACTTGCATAATGAATTAACTAATAGTAGAGGACCATACAAGAGCAGTAACCACAAGCTATTACATCTGACCTGGGAGTTTATGTAGATGAACATAACATATTTGACTACCATCATCCATATTAAGAATAAACTCATCAATAAAAGGATGAGTTTTCATATTGTGTTGGCCAACTTTCGGAAGCAACTGCAATATAGTCTCTCTATCAGATGGATTGAAGTTCAGACCTGAGACCCCGAGTAATTCAGTCACTCTTGAACATTCTGAAAGCAGGTATTCAATTTCCTTAAACATTTAAGTGCTACTACAATTTCAGTCAGTCCCAGAAAAATCTACAGGAAAATAACCAGGCGGTATTTTACCCACGTACAGAGAAAAAATAATAAACATATGATAGATAGACTTGATATCTTCGAAAGGGAAACAGTTGATTTCTAGTGCATCACTCAAACAAGACAATATGCAGAGTTGGGGGAACAACCTAAGAATAAGAGTCAAACACAAGCCTATGTGTGATTACCAAGTCCATCTAGATAAACAAATATGTTCACAAAAATAAAAGGAAAAGGAAAATGTTAACATGTAATGTGAAAGATAGTTAACGAAGTATTCAAACAAAAAGCTTCCCAAGAAATAAACTTAAAATTGAATCAGCATGCAGCGTTTCCTGATGTTTACATATAGATCAAAGACAAAGATCATAATTGAGATTCTTACAGATTTAACAACAATGTAAAGCTCAAAGTCATCATTTCGATTACGGAAATAAATACGCTAAAGGAAAATATGAGATCTTACATCACTGTCATTGTCGACAACGAAATACAGGCAATTTGGACAAGCTCTACTTCACACTTTTGATTTTTGTTGCAACTATGTTACTGTACACTAACTATGATAGTCTGCATTTATTAGATGACAAGGTGGACTCAATAGTAGCATCTAATCATTCTTTTGCCATGTCATTTGTGAATAATCACAAATTTAGAATGAAAAGACTTTCTTTGGTAGTTTGCTTACACTGTCTTAAATGCCATGTATGAATGGGAAAACACTTAAGTTTTCATTTTAATGGGAAAAAAATAGGGTAAAAAACATCAACTTTGTTTATGAGTGTCCATGTAGTTAATGATCTTCCAAAATTATGGATGAAAAAAACACATAATGACCAACAATTTTTTATTCCTTGTCAATGCAAAAACAAAATTCATCACAAATAAAATTTAACTTATGTCTACCTTCACAGCATAATGAATCATAGAGCTATGGACTGTTTGTTGGTTCACAAGGGATGTACACAAATCCTATAACCCACACAAAAACGGAAAGCATAAGCCTACCAAGAACAAATCAAGGGAGGAGGGAACACCACCAAAAAAAGGTGCAATTAGTTCCAAAAATGCACTTTTCGGATAGAAAGAGGAGAACAATCTCTAGATACAAGAATTGAACTTGAATATGAATGTGTGGCTGCACTAGAAAGTAGAAGGGAAGGTTGTACAAACAGAGGAACCATTATGGCACATATTCTCTCTCGAGAACTGGTTGTGTTCGAGTAACCGTCGCTGCTGGTGCCTTAGTGCTCCCAACTGAGGTCATATGCAAAGCTTCTCCTACATCTGCAGCCCTTTCCATCTTTTGCATTTTCTTCTTGCGTTGGTACTTCTGCACCCACAGCAACAAGAATGATAAAAATACCAACAGTGCTAGTCCACCCAATACAGAACCAACAACTATCCACACTTTTGAATTATTATTCTTCTTCTTTCCTTCTTTAGCTGAAGGTGTAGGAGCTCCACCACTTTTTGGACCAGGATAGATGGGGGCAGGTGAGGGAGCAATGGACTCAACTACTATAGAGAAATGCCCCTGTTGCAATGTTGAACAAACATTGTCTGATTCCACATTACTAAAATTGACCAAACCCTTTAAATCAAATGAAACACACTTTGGTTTGGCTCCACTAGGACTTGATTTTACATCCGGAAACTTGATAGATATGGGATCACTAGAGGTCCTAATATCAAGTTCAGGTAAATTCTTTGCTGATAAATTGGAAGCATCATAAGCAAGAAGACCCAATACTGGAGCCAAATAGGTATAGCCCTCTAATGGGTAATATGTCATAGTCCAGTTTCCCAAGTTTTGGTACACAAAAACAAGCCTTTCCACATATGAGCTCTCTACAACACCTATAGGGATCTGAAACTCTTTGAACATAGTAAAACCTCTCCTGAACAAACTACCACTCCTAAGCCTCATAGCTGAAACCTTAATCCCAGTCAAATTTGAAGGAACAAACCCATTATAGGGAATGCCAGTTTTTGGACGAACAAAAGCCCTATAAGCATAGTCTTGAAGAAGGCCGTCCAGGGCTTGTCGAGCTTCTACTGTGTTTAACGAAGAAGACCCACTAGTAGTAGACTGTACAGTTATGAGATCTGGCAGCCATGAAAAGCTAATCAATAGAAAAAGCATCGCGAGACTTCTAACCTGAAGCCCCATCGATGCTTGTCTGAATTTCGAAGCTCAGTACAATGCCACTTAGAAAGAACTAGCAAATAGGTAGTAAGATTACAGAGAAAGTAACTCAAGACGACGACCCACCGAAAATAAAAGAAAAAAAAACTCGAAATGGGTTGAGATTTTACAGAGTGTCTATGTCAATAAAGTTCTTTTCTTTTCCAATAGAATGCGACGCTCTTGTTCGTTCTTGTTTTGTGGAATGAATCTAAAACCCACGATAAATTCACAAACGATTTGTAGTGAGTTAGAGACTCACCTCACTTTAGCTTCTGATTTGGTTTTGGCTTCAAATGGTTATAAACCAATTTTCTTCTTCTCGTTGAAGAGCTCTGATCTCCTTCTACCTTTCTAACACATACACTCTCTCCCAATGTCGTCCATACCAGTGCTTTTCTTCCCACTCTGTATTTCTGTCTTTTATCGGTCTGTCAATATTATTGAAATAAAATTAAAATAAATAAAAAAAGAAGTATGCCAATTGTCAAAGTACGAAATCGAAGAGTCAATTATACTAATTACTCACTCTTTCAATTTTACTTTTGACCCATTATTTTGACAATAATTTTTTTTGTACTTGTACGTATCAATTAATAATATATATTGAAAAATAATATTTTTAAAAATTATAATTATAGAAATAATATTTTTTATATTTATTTCATGTATCTTTGTTATTAAAAAATTATTACACGTTATTTTATTTTAAAAATTATTTAATTTATATTTTTTAAATTGAATTATGATTAATTAAATTTTTTACATTTTTCAATTAAATACAGTTAATGATATATTATTCGTATTATAATATATTTTAATAGTGTTATTTTTTTATAATTTTTTTAATATTTAACATTAATCAGGGTAAATAAGGACTTTCACTGTAAAATAATTTAGGAATAGTTTATAAAAATTAAGTAAAATAAATGACTCAATTTAGTATTTTCCGTACTGCCAACGTTCATTCAATGTGAAAATTATTAATTTGTTATTTTAATTAATTATTTACATTTAAAATATCTCTCCATCAATCATTTTAATTATTAAATAATTTAAACAACAAATAAAATTATAATAAGGTGTCTTAAATAAGATGAGGAAATTATATTATTGAAAACAAAAATATTCACTACGTGGGTGGTCTGGGATGATGAATGATCAAAGACGGCAATGAGAATTCTGAGGGAGTTCACATTTTTGCTAAGACTTCATTTATAATCTAATCTGATTCAATCTCATTTAACGGTCAGGATTGTACATTTGACGTTATCAATATCTATTTTTAAGGTTACTCATTTGAAACCAATGCGACATATTAATAACAACCAATACCATTTTCTTTTACACCACTGTGGCACCAACATGCTTCCTTCCCACTTATGTTCAAACCAGACATTCCAACTCAGCTTCCTAATGTTTCTATGTGAAAGTTTTCTGACATCTGTTATCAGGAACTTTTGATAAAGATTTGACTTATTTACGTGTATATATGAAGGTTATTAAAGCATTAGAAAAAAGTACTCCGATAATTTCGCAAGTGCTTGGTGTACTTTCGTTAAAAAAAATTTAGCTTCCACACTTTATTCTAAATAAATAAATAATAATAAATATTTAAATAAAATTATGAATAAAGTCATATTATAAATAATTTTTTTTATTTTTAAATAAAATAATTATAAAAAATATATGAAAAAAATAAAACAATGTGAGATAGAAATATTACTACTAATATTAGAATGCTTTACGTTACGTTCTAATATTCATATTATTAATAATCAAATATGTTTAAACAATATAAGTCATTTACATGTATTTTATTAAAATTTTAAAACTTATAATATAAGTCATCTTTACATTATTTTATTTAAAAATAAATTAAATATTTTATTAATTTTTATAATTTTTATTTAATTTAATAGTAAATTATGTGATAATCAATAAAAAAAAACCTGAGAGTGGAGATTCTATCCCATTATCGAACACATAAAATTACTTATTGATTAGGAACCTTTTTGTTTATGATGATTAATTATATCTTTGACCAGCTTTTGAATCCAATATTTGTTTTGAAATTATGAAAAATGCCAGCCATTTTCTAAAGTTTATTGATACAAAGTCGTCAAGTTCTTAACTTAACCATTGGAACGTGACTGCTTGTAATAGTTTGTTGCCTACTTAGCAAAATCAGATTGTAGTTACACATTGTATTTAAAAATGATATAAATAACATAAAAATAATAATTAAATAATACATTTTAATAACTAAAACTTAAAAAAAAATAGCACAAAACATAGATATTATGAAGTTTTTTGATTTTTTTTTTGAATTTTCTAGATGAGACTTATTCTCTGGGACAATTTATTAATATCCCATTGATGAAATGGGACCATCCAAATGAAGTGGTTGAAATGCAATTAACCTAAAAGAAGATTTATTTGTCGACAAAATATAATTTTGTTAATTTTGCAATTCTTTTCTAAATTATACCTGAGACTAACAAGTCAATAGAGCAAAAAGCTTTTTTTTTGCTTTCACATCTTAGTTGTTAAGATAATAGGTTATAAAAAAGCAGCGATGAATAATAACTCTATACTAATTTCCTGTAATTTTGGTTAATAAATGTAAATTTTGAGCTAATAATAATTTTATCATTATTTACATTATTTTTATTTCTTTTTATATTTATTCAAAAATATAATTATTTTAAAAAAATTAACTTAATATTAACACTGTTTTTCATTTATTAACTTCTCTACTCATGCTTAATATGTTACAGTTAATTTAAAAAAATCAAAATTTTATAAGTAATTACAATTTCTATTATATGCAAATAAAATATCCGTCACTAAACACATCACTTGTTCTATTCATTCAATTTTACCACTTGACCTTGGTGAAAACGCATCTCAACTCTACTTAAACAGCTAACCTAAAGCAGAATACTTGGTTTTGAGATTGACTACAACGTAAAATGTCAATAAATTACAGAAATGTTACAAAAGATTAACAAGTTACTTAACCAGCACATCTTATAGTTAATTACCAACTCTCAGGCAAAAAGGTTGTATCATGTCTGTTTAACCATGTACATAATAACAAGCAAACCCAAAAACCATCACAAAATGCTTGAACATTAGCTAGACCTGGATAAGTGCCACGATGTAGCAATCCTACCATCGGAGGCAACAAAACTGTTCTGTGATCTGAACTCCTATAAACATCATTTGAGAAATGCATTAAAATCAAGTCAGTCGAAAATTAAATTTGACAAATTCACTATGACATAAGAACGAAGAAGACCATTACCAACTGGCTCAGTCGAAAGTCTGGATAGAGGTGTATCGAGCTTAATGTTTGCTGGATCAAGGACAATATTTTGGCACTATTCCAAACCCTTCTTCAAATCCTCCGGTCTTAACTGGGCATAGTCATAAATCCAGGGTTTGTTTCCCTTTGGAGAAGCTAGCTTCATTTGAATGTGTATCCTGATTTTGAGACTGGCTCTGGAGGAGATCATTATTGTTAAGTTATATTTAATATTATAATTCACTTATACTTCACTTGTAGTATATTTGTATTATTTAACTTGTACTATATTTTTACTATTTTATTTGTACTACACTTCTACTATTTCATTTGTATATTTGTTAAAACCCTATAAATAAGGTTCTTTATGTACATTCTAAAATACATCAATACAACATTAAATAAATCTTTCTTCTTATCTCTCTATACTTTTCACATGTTATCAGAGTCTCTCATATACCTCAAAAATTTCTATCAAAATTTTGCCTCTCTTCATCACAGCCAACCCGGCTCACCCTAACACAATTCACTCCCAACCCGGCTCACCCCAACCCGACTCACCTCAACCAAACTCACTCCAAACCTAGCTCACCTCAACTCGGCTCACTCCAAACCCGACTCACCTCAATCCGGCTCGCTCCAAACTTGGCTCACTCCAAACCCGACTCACCTCAATCCAGCTCACTCCAAACTTGGCTCACCTCAACCCGATTCCAAGCTTGTTTTCGACTCCTCTTTTCATTTTTAAGGATATCTCCTTTATACTGTTTCTATATATTTTCTTTATATTTCCTCAATTATTTCGTTAAAATGGACCGAAATGATGTCCCAAAACCAATCTCTACCACCCTTGATGATACTAACTACCTATCCTGGGCACAAGCAATGAAAAGTTTCTTGAAAGGACACAAGTTATGGCGTTTCATAACTGGTGATATCTCTATACCCATCCAAGAAACCATTGAAAACAACTCCTTATTTGCTGACCGCCTTGAAGACTAAGAGAGTAAACATCATCAAATTATTACCTGGTTCCGTAACACCACCTTACCCTCCATCCATGGTGAATTTGGGTGTTTTGACACTACCAAAGAAGTTTGGGAATTTCTTGAGGCTCGCTTCACTACAACAGATTTGGCCAACCAATATCAACTTCTAACAACTCTTCATACCAAACGGCAAAGGGTTGATCAAACCATTAACCAATTTATCTCTGAAATGCATACTATTTGGGATCAACTCGCTCTCTCTGAACCAACTTGGATGAACAAGATTGATGCTGAGATGTTTGTAACTTACCGTAATCACCAGCGTCTTGTTATTTTTCTCATGGCTCTCCATGATCGATTTGAACATGTTCGGGCTTCCTAACTCCATCGGAGTCCTTTTCCATCCTTAGATACTATTGTGACCGAGCTTCACTCTGAAGAAACTCGAATGGGGGTTTTCAAAGTTTATCATATAGATTCTGTTCTTGCCACCCCCTCTTATCGACCTAAAGGAGGTTCTAAAGATGACTTCAAACATCAAGGTTGTACCTACTGTCACAACCTCAATCATGAGCTTCTTACATGTCCCATTCAAGTATGTATATATTGTCACAAGAAGGGTCCAGGACACTTTAACAGAGATTGCTTTCAGAATCCCTCTCAGCATTCCTCGTAGAATCCCTCTTAGCATGCTTCAGGTAACAATAGTAACTCATTTATCACTGCTGTTGTTTCTGAGGATAATCATGACAAATTTACCTTCTCTACTCAAGAACTTGAAAGTCTTCTTAAACATGTTCCCTCACAATCTAGTAATCCTCCTCCTACTGCCTTGCCTCTCACATTAGGTAAATCTTTATGGTATTTTGATTCTGCTTGTTGTAACCATATGACTCATGATACTCACATCTTCTCTCCCACACAATCTTCCATCTCCAAACCTTTAATTCAAACTACCAATGGTTCACATATGCATGTTAATATTGTAGGACAAGTTTCCATATCTTCTATATCACTTTCTCACACCTTTCATATTCCACAGACAGGACAGATCCTTGGGATAGGTCGTAAGGTTGGACGATTATTTGAACTTATCAACCTTCATCTACCCAATTCTTCTCATACTTCTGTTACTGCTTATACTACTCCTATCAACCTATGACATACTCGTCTAGGCCATACGTCTATAGGACGTCTTCGTCCCTTAGCATCTTCTGGTAAATTAGGATTTGTTTCTATTTCTAATAATGTAAATTATTTGCCTTGTCAATTAGGAAAACAACCTACTTTATGTTTTAATAAAATTGATTCTACTTCTATCTCCCCTTTTAACTTAATTCATTCTAATATTTGGGGTCCATCTCCACATCCTACTATTGGAGGATGTGTTTATTTTGTCATTTTTATTGATGATTATTCAAGATTCACATAGATTTTTCTCATGAAACATATATCTGAATTACCCAAATTTTATTATGATTTTTCCCAAATGGTTAAAACTCAATTTTCTCAAAATATCAAATTATTTAGAGCTGATAATGCTATGGAATATAAAGAAACAATTTTTTTAAATTTTTTTTCGACAAAATAGGACTTTTTCTCAATATTCTTGTCTTGGCACATCTCAATAAAATGGAAGAGTTGAGCGAAAACACAGACATATTTTTAATACTGTTCGCACTCTCCTCATTTCTAGTTCTTGTCCTCAATGCTTTTGGGGTGAAGCAGCTCTTACGGCTGTTTATACCATCAATCGTGTTCTCATGCCTATTATTCACAATCAATCCCCTTTATAAGCATCTCTATAGTACTTCTCCATCTTATGAACTGCTCAAAGTGTTTGGTTGTGCATGTTTTATTCTTCTTCACCCTCATGAATGCAATAAATTAGAACCTCGTGCTCGTCTTTGTTGTTTCTTAGGGTATGGAATAGAACACAAAGGCTATCGTTGTTGGGACCCTATCTCTAAATGACTATGCATCTCTTTTCGTGTCATCTTTTGGGAACATAAAATGGTTTCCTCTATTTCCTCATTTCATGTCTCATCTTCTACCTCACTCTCATTTTTTAATGACTCAACTATTGATTTATTTCCTCCTGACATTGCTCAATTACCCTCACCATCGTCTACTACGGCTTCTCCTGATGTGTCTGTTCCTTCTGCTGATCCTACCATAACAACATCTTCTGAAGACTAACTACTTGATTGTCTAGAGTCATCACTTTGTCGTTCTACTCGTGTAAGTAGTCTTCCTTTTCACCTTCGTGATTACCAATGTTTCTCTACTATTTTGTCTCATCATGAACCCCAAAACTATAGAGAAGCTAGTTCTAACCCTCATTGGCAGCAAGCTATGCCAGATGAATTACACGCATTAACAAAAGCACATCCATGGGATCTTGTTGATCTTCCATCTAATAAATCTCTGATAAGTTGTTAGTGGATTTTCAAAATCAAAACTCATTCAGATGGGTCTGTGGAACGATATAAAGCTCGTCTAGTTGCAAAGGGTTTTACACAGGAATATGGAATATACTATGAAGAAACTTTTGCACTTGTAGCTCGCCTTACCTCTGTTCGAAGTATCATTGTTGTTGCTACTGCTCAAAATTGGAACATGATTCAAATGGATGTCAAAAATGCTTTTCTCAATGAAGATATAACTGAGGAAGTTTATATGAAACCTCCTCATGGATACACTCATTCACCTCATCAAGTATGCAGACTTCGTCGTGCTCTCTATGGCCTCAAACAAGCTCATTGGGCTTGGTTTGCCAAATTCAGCTCTACACTTACTGACTTTGGCTTCACTTTCAGTTCTTATGACTCCAGTCTCTTTATTCGGAAGACTCTCACTGGTGTAACACTTCTACTCCTTTATGTAGATGATGTGATCATAGTATGGAATGATCTCTAATGGAATTATTGATCTCAAGTAGTTTCTGAGCCATCAATTTGAAATGAAAGACCTTGGTCATCTCCACTACTTCTTGGGCCTAGAAATCTCATCTGATTCTCAAGGATACTATCTTTTTCAAGTAAAGTACTCTTCCTATTTTCTTAATCAGGTTGTTCTTACTGATTGCAAAACGACATCATCACCTCTAGAAACCAATGTCAAAATTACTCTATTAGATGATACTACTCTCTCAGATGCCACATTATATAGACAACTAGTTGGCAATCTTGTTTATCTCACAGTCACTCATCCTAACATTGCCTATGTTGTTCATATGGTTAGTCAATTCATGTCTGCTTCACGATACCCATTATACTACGGTTCTTCGCATTCTCTGCTACATCAAAGGCACTGTGTTTCACAGTCTTCACTTCTCTAACAAGTCTAATCTTCTTCTTTCTACCTATTCTGTTGTTGATTGGGCAGGTGACCCAACTGATCGTCGCTATACCATTGTATATTGTTTCTTTCTTGGAAACTCTCTCATATCTTGGCGAAGCAAGAAACAAGCCCTCACTTCTCGATCCAGCACTGAAGTTGAATATCGTGCTCTTGCTGACACCACTCAAGAAATTCTTTGGCTCTGTTGGTTACTTACTGATATGGGTGTTCTCCAATCAACTACAACTATCCTATATTGTGACAATCAGAGTACTATTCAGATTGCTCACAATAATGTATTTCATGAATGAACAAAACATATCGAGATTGATTGTCATTTTTTTCGTCAACATGTTCTTCAAGACACTGTTTGTCTCAAATCAATATCCTTCACATATCAAACAGCTAACATCTTTACCAAATCTCATCTACCAGGAAGATTTTAAGAATTAGTTTCCAAACTCAAGTTGATTGTTTCTCTTCCTCCTTGAGTTTGAGGGGGGATGTTAAGTTATATTTGATATTATAATTCACTTGTACTACACTTGTATTATTTCACTTGTACTACACTTGTATTATTTTACTTGTACTACACTTTCACTATTTCACTTGTACTACACTTCTACTATTTCACTTGTACTACACTTACTATTTCACTTGTACTACTCTTGTTATAACCCTATAAATAGGATTCTCTATGTACATTCTAAAATACATCGATACAACATTAAATCATTCTTTCTTGTTATCTCTATATACTTTTCACAATCACATTCCATAAGTTACTGAGAATCCAACAAAGTCTGTGACTCAACATCCCACCATTTGTTATCTTCTGTTGCATAATTTTCGTCCTAATTTAACAGCTCATCAGCTTAATTTTCTGTGTTGAGTTCATCTTCCTTACCAAGCTTTACACAATCAGGTCGAACCTCATCTTCTATACATTCAATCTCAGAATCCTTCAGTAAAATGCACAAGACGACAAAATCAAATCTTATTATCTTTACTACCTAAGTAGTTACAGTAAACGGTCAAAAGTGTCAACAAGTATCAAAATGAAGTTACTTATGAATAGTTAATTTTCAAATAAGTGAGAAAGTTAATCATAACCATGGGTGTGCCCGTGGCAAAGAAAAAGATATCGAAGCTATTAGACAAGATTATATCAATAGGAAATGAGATCAACCTACTGCTTGCGAGTAAGAGAAGCGTCTGGTACCAAATCAAAATTAGTGTATCACCATTCACTGCAAAGAGGGTCAGGAGTTTCTAACATGGGTGTAACAGGGTATACTTTTGCATTAGTCAAATCATTGCTTTCAGAAATATCTCGATCAGTTTTATCACCTAGCTTGATTTGATTCCGTTGGTAGAATAATTTAGAAATAACATGAACAATATAAGCATCGTTATTGAGTTAAGAGTTATCCAAACTTATAAGTATCGTTACTACCGAACTCCTGATCGATGTGGGACTCGAGGAAACTTAACAGCCCCTACACACGGATAGAAGTAGTTTCACAAAGTCACGATGAGATCGTTAAGGACAAAGCTTAAGTCAGCAATCAAGTCAAATTCAACTTTGATACCATGCTAAAAACTCAGACCTAACTCAACCTAATAAGATCTCATTGAATTAAAGGTTACCCAAACTTATAAGCAGTACTACTGCCGAACTCCTAGCCGATGTGAAATTGAAGGAAACTTAACACTCCTCACCCTTCTGAACCCCATCTAAAATCACAGGCTTGGTTCGACCGGACTTATGCCAACGGACAACACAATCATTATCATGTATTTTTCTATGCTTTCAAGTTCCAGTATTGTATGCCTTGATTACTCTATGAAAGAAGTGAGATATATTTTCATCTTATTGTTAAGAAATTTGGATCAAATAGTATAATCACAAATTCTCCTTACTAAGATCTTCTTTAGCAGAATATCAAATAACAGAAAAATAGAAAATACATAACACAAGAATTATAGTGGAAAACTCCAAATTGGAGATGAAGCTCTTTTGTTGTCAAAAGACAACAAGAGAAAAATTCATTATGTAGAATGTTAATGTATATCTAGTAACATATTAATGTATATATATATATATATATCTATTAATGTATATCTATTTACTTTAGGTATATTTATATCTAGTTACTTTAGACATATCTAGTTTACTTGTAATTCCTATATAAAGGCATCATGTATATTCATTTAATCACGTAACATAATACAATCATTAAGTATTTCTAACATGGTATCAAAGCCACTGCTCTTATCTTTCTAGCAGTCTTATCTTTTCTGGTGTTACTCAACCCTTATAGCTTCCGCTGTCATAATCGCCACTGCAACCACTCACCGTTGAACCTCTGACATCTTTCAGTCGTTGTCCTTAGGTTTCAGGCCTACAGTCGTCATTGTCAAGGAGTTCCATACCATACAGACCACTGCAATCATCATCGCCGTCGTGCATCTTGATCAGATAATTTTTCTGTAGATACCACTATAGTCGGATCGACCAAATCTACATAATCGTGGAAGTATCGTAACCATCGGACACCGCACGCTCCCTCACGCGGCGCTCAAACGATTTGTATGTCTTTTCACGCGCCGCCACTAAAACCAAATGCCACCGTGAAATCTTACCCCGACGACATTTCTGTAGATACCATTGTGATTGTCACGACCAAATCTACACAACCGTGGACGTATCGCAATCATATTCCTCCACACGCGTTACCAACAGAAACAACACGTCAGATTCATGCACCACACACGCCGCGCTCTGGTCCCATGACATCATCAATGACACATCCGTAGAGCTGACATCATCATCGCATTCAGTTGACGTCACATTGACTCCCCTGATCGCACTAACCATTGACTTTGACTTGTTGACCATTGACTTTTACAATTCAGGTCCTTCTTACCCAGTTTTTTGCCTAGACCTCGTTTTTGCAGTTCGTTTTTTGCATATTGTGTTTCCAAATGGATAAAAAGGATGTTTTTATTTCTTGCCCTATCAATAATATATTGGAGGGGACCAAGAATTACTTATCATGGTCTCAATCTATGCGTAGTTTTCTTAAGGGTCGTATGCTCTAGCATTACTGTACTCGTGCAATTATCATTCCTGTTAAAGAAACAAGTGAAGAAGATGCTACTTTCCTTGGTCGCATGATTGAATGGGATAATCATAACCACATGATCCTCACATGGATTCAGAATACTTCCATTCCCTTCAACTCCAATCTGTTGGGCAGCTTTGATGATGCCAAATCACCATGGGATATGTTGACTAAAAGGTACCCCATTACTCACGGATCCAGGAAATATTAGCTAATAGTTGAATTGCATCGACTTCAAAAAGAACCAGGGTAATCCATCAATGACTACTTTGATAAGCTTCGCTTCCTTTGGGACCAAATTGACCTTTGTGATCTAATTTGGGCATGCTCAATTGATGCTAAAAAATATGCTACAGTTAGGGATGAATTTCATCTCTATGAGTTCTTGATGTCACTTTATAAGGACTTTGAGCCCATCCGAGGTCAGCTCCTTAATCACAGTCTCCATCCCTCTCTTGATACTACCGTAAATGATTTGGTTAGAGAAGAAGCTCGACTTACAACCCTTCAAGCCCAGAATAAGTTCCATATTTTTGCTATTACTCCTCCTGCTCCTAACATTGAGCAACCTTAACAATCAGGTGATTCCTCTGTCTTTTAAAATCGTCACAGGTAGAGCAATAAAAGGTTTTGAAATTATTGAAAGCATCATGGAGACACCATTGAAACTTGTTACTGTTGCAACAAATCTACTACTATTGTTGCTAATACTGAGCCTACTTTGCTGATGCCTTCTAGTTTAGTAGAGTCCCAGTCTTCTGGATCCACTATCAACCTCTCTTCCACTGAACTATAGAAGATCATAACTCAGGTTGTTCAAATGGCTGGTAATGCATCTCTTTCCACTACTCTTTCAATTCTGCCCGGTAAGTCTCAAACTTGGCTTTTTTTGACTCTGCATGTTGTAATCACATGACACCTCACTCATCTTTATTCTCCAAACTTAACCCTACACCACATCCTCTTAATATTCATATAGCTGATGGTTCCATCATTCATGGGAATAGTCTAGGTTTTGTTTCGACCTCTACCCTCTCTGTTCCCAAGGTTTTCCATGTACCTGACCTATCCTATAATTTATGTTATGTGGGACAATTAGCTGAACTAGGATATCACCTTATTTTTTACTATTTTGGGTGTAATGTGCAGGATCCGAGGATGGGGCAAGAGCTTAGGACCGGTCCTAGGGTCGGGCGTATGTTTCCCATGAACAATCTTCATCTTCCACCTATTGCTTATGCCTCTGGTTTCTTCCTTACCTTCTCTCGCACTTTGGAATTCTTGTCTTGGTCATGCCTCTTCCTTACCTTATCTCGCTTTTTTGACTCTGCATGTTGTAATCACATGACACTTCACTCATCTTTATTCTCCAAACTTGACCCTACACCATATCCTCTTAATATTCATATAGCTGATGGTTCCATCATTCATGCGAATAGTCTAGGTTTTGGTTCGACCTCTACCCTCTATGTTGCCAAGGTTTTCCATGTACCTGATCTATCCTATAATTTATGTTATGTGGGACAATTAGCTGAACTAGGATATCGCCTTATTTTTGACTATTCTAGGTGTAGTGTGTAGGATCCGAGGAAGAGGCAAGAGCTTTGGACCGATCCTAGGGTCGGGTGTATGTTTCCCATGAACAATCTTCATCTTCCACCTATTGCTCATGCCTCTGGTTTCTTCCTTACCTTCTCTCGCACTTTGGCATTCTTGTCTTGGTCATGCCTCATCCACTCGGGTACAACAGTTAGCTTCTAAAGATCTATTAGGTTCTATGTCCAAGGACAATTTTGATTGTACTTCATGCTAGTTTGGAAAATAGCCAGTTTTACCTTTCAATAATAGTAAATCTATCTCTAACAGTATTTTTGAGTTAATTCGTTCTGATGTTTGGGCACCTTCTCCTGTTACTAGTATTGATGGATCTCGATATTTTGTTGTTTTTATAGATGATTATTCTAGTTATAGTTGAATTTTTCCAATGAAATCTCGTTCTGAAATCTTACCAATATACAGTAACTTTGCAAAAATGGTTGAAACATAATTCTCCAAACATATCAAAAAAATTCGATCTAATAATGCTCTTGAATATACTCAAAATGATTTTCAAGCTTTATTACACTCTTATGGCATTGTACATCATCTAACATGTCCATGAACCTCTCAACAAAATGGTCAAGCCAAAAGAAAACTTCATCATATTCTTGACATTGTTCGTGCTCTTCTTCTTTCTGCCAAAGTTCCTGGCCCATTTTGGAGTGAAGTCGTTCTTTATGATGTTCATGCCATTAATCGCATTCTAAGCGCTATCATTCATAATCAGACTTTGTATGAGCATATTTTTGGGTCATCTCCTGACTATCATTGCCTTCGCTCATTCGAATCTGCCTGTTTCTTTCTTTTTCACCCTCATGAATACAACAAACTTGAGCCTCGATCTAGACTTTGTTGTTTTCTTGGTTATCGTGAAACTCAAAAAGGGTATCGATGCTATGATCCTGTCTCACATCGTCTTGGTGTTTCCCATAATGTTGTCTTTTGGGAACACCACTTATTTGTTAAACTTTCTCACTTTCCTTCTTCCCTAACTAATTCAAATATTTTAGAAATCTTTCCAAATGAGTCTCATGTCCCTTTTACAGATACTTCTAATCCACCTTTGGACTTCACTATTCAATCTTCAGATATTTTTGATGATTCTCCTAGATAGGTTGTAGAAGAACATGTTGATAACGAGCTACCCCACCTTGAACATAGGTCCCTTGCTTCTGCTCCGCCTGAAGATCCTCCACAGGACATTCCACCTCATCATTCAACCCAGGTAAGATCCATTCCTACACATTTACTTGACTATCATTGTTACACTACCCTTGCTACACTCCATGAGCCTCACAACTATCGTGATGCATCTACTAACCTTTTTTGGCAGATTACAATGAGAGAAGAAATTAATACATTAACCAAAAACAATACTTGGGATCTGGTTACTCTCCATCATGGTTAGTCTATGGTTGGTAGTAAGTGGATCTATAAGATCAAGACTCGCTCTGATGAGTCCATCGAGTGTTATAAGGCTCGTCTTGTAGAAAAAAGGTTTGACACAAGAGTATGAGATTGATTATGAAGAGACTTTTGCTCCAGTTACCCGTATTTCCTCTGCTCGTACCCTCTTAGTTGTTGTCGCTGCTAGTAAATGAGACCTTTTTTAGATGGATGTTAAAAATGCATTCCTTAATGAGGATCTGCATGAAGAAGTCTATATGCAAACTCCTCCTGGTCTTTCTGTTGAAACAAATAAGGTTTGTCGCCTTCGACGTGCACTTTATGGCCTTAAACAAGCTCCACAAGCATGGTTTTCCAAGTTCAGTTCCACCATCCTTCGCTTGGGTTACACTGCCAATCCTTATGATTCTGCCTTATTTCTTCGTCGCAATGATAAAGGCACCATTTTGTTTCTTCTATATGTGGATGATATGATCATTAACTAGTGATGACCTCAGTGGCATTCAAGAACTCAAGGATTTTCTTAGTCAATAGTTTGAGATGAAATACCTTAAACATCTAAACTATTTCTTGGGTCTTGAGATCACTCGTTCCACAGATGGTCTTTATATTACTCAAGCTAAGTATGCATCTGACCTATTATCTCAAACTGGACTCACGGATAGCAAGATTGTTGACACTCCAATTGAACTTAATACGCATTTGACACCATTGAAGGGGCAACCATTGTCTAATCCCTCTCTTTATAGACGATTGGTTGGCAGCCTGGTTTATCTTACAATTACTCATCCAGACATTTCTTATGTTGTTCATCATGTGAGCCAGTATCTATCTACTCCATGATCAACTCACTATGTTGTTGTTCTGTGTATTCTACGATACTTGAAAGGCACTATCTTCCATGGCCTTTTCTACTCAACTCAGTCTCCTTTAGTACTTCATGCATTCTCTGATGCTGATTGGGCAGGAGATCCCACTTATCGCATGTCCAATACAGGTTATTGCTTTCTCCTTGGTTCTTTTTTGATTTCTTGGCGAAGAAAGAAACAAACCTTTGTGGCCCGCTCCAGTACTAAAGCAGAATATCATGCTCTTGTTGATACCACATCTGAGCTCCTTTGGCTATGATGGCTTCTTAAGAATTTGGGTGTGTCCACACCCTCTGTTACTCCATTTTATTATGATAATCAGAGTGTCATTCATATTGCTCACAACGATGTCTTCTATGAACAGACTAAACACATCGAGATTGATTGTCACTTTATTCGCTCTCATCTTGTCCATGGTGTTCTCAAGCTTTTCCTCGTTTCCTCCAACAATCAACTTGAAGATATCTTCACTAAGGTACTTCCCAAAGGACGCACTCGTATTTTGGTTGACAACCTTAAGTTGATCTCACATTCACCTTGAGTTTTAGAGGAGTTGTTAATGTATATTTAGTAACATATTAATGTATATATATGAGTTTGAGAGGGGCTGTTAATGTATATCTAGTAACATATTAATGTATATATATATATATATATATATATCTACTAATGTATATCTATTTACTTTAGGTATATATATATCTAGTTACTTTATACATATATAATTTACTTGTAAATCCTATATAAAGGAACAATGTATATTTATTTAATCACAAAATAAAATAAAATTATTAAGTATTTCTAACATAGAAAATTGTTACAACCACTTTTAAGAATTTTCTCACACATCCAAAAGATAAAAATAATTACAAGCCCAAGAGAATTTTTCAGAAAAATTCTCACTCAAAAACTTATAATACAAAGTTTTCTTTATTTTTAGAATGATTAATAATGAAGAAATAAAATCATATTTATAGCCTTAAAGTTCTCATTTCATATGACAAACATTTTTTCATTCGCCAAAATTAAGTTACCTAATTTTACATTCTTCGTTCAAACAATATTAGACACATTTATCTTTTATCTTATAATATGAAAATTATTTGCATAACCAATTAGCTAAAAGTAAAGGAACATACACACGAAGTAGGAACAAATTCTTACACCTGACCTCGGAGTTTACGTGGATGAACATAACAGATTCCATTGTTATCAACAGTTTGGGATAAACTCATATTATCTCTTGATCGGATGGATCAATTTCACACCCCTGGGTAATCCCAGCCACTCTTGAGCAACCTGAAAGTGGATATTTCAACTACATTAAACATTTATGAGTGCTCGAATTTCAGTTGGCACCAAAAAAATTTAGCAAGACACCAAAATAAAAAAGCCAGCTTTCCTTCATTAACAGACTTGAGATCTTCAAAAGCGATACAGATCTACTAAAGAAAAGATATACCAAGTTAACTATTCGAACTAAGTGAAGAATATCATGGTCATCTCATGAATTCTAAGATCCTAATAGAATGAAAGCAGGTTTATATTGCATTAAAGAGAAGAGGTTTCCTTTCCTAAATCACCCACGAAAGCGTCCCTAAACTAAGGATTATGCAATTTGTATATGAATTTTGTTTAGGATATTGCATATTGTTTACACGCAGAACAATGCTGCTCAGTTATATTCCAAGCACATGCATAGAAATGAGCAACGAAGCTACACAGTTTATTCTAATTAAATAAAGGATCGTTCAGATATTATAAACAACCATATTTTAACTAAACAACATATGCATTAGGCTAGACAATAAAGAAAAAAACGTATACATCCTCAAACTCAATGCACTCTTGCAAATTGAAGATAATTGTAATAGGTTTCATGTAATTGCATTTGATCTCATAATATTTCAATTAACTTTGTCTTTTATTAAACATTAAATGCAAATCGATTTTTAAGAAATAGCTAAATCAAATTTATTATGTAATATCGTTAGCAAACTTTAATTTATCCAGTGTGCGTCACCTCGACAAAATCAAGAAACATAAGAAAAAGGTGAAAGGGTAGAGACAGTAGAGATACTAACAAAAATAAACCAAACACAAACTTGTGAATGAATTAGAAAGTTGATGCATATCAGCAAACGCATGTATCTAATTTAAAAGAAATAAAAAAGGAAAATGTTAACATGCCATGTGATAGATAGTAGTAAAGTATTCAAACAAGACACTTGTCAACAAAGGACATTGTTCACAATTCAATCAGAATGCAACAATTATAGATATTATATATTTATCCAACACTAAGCTCCTGATCTATAATATTCATAAAGATGTTAAAAACTGAACAGCTAAAAATTACATTGTAATAACTAGAATGAAGTGAAATATGAAATCTTCCATCATTGTTGTCAATGACATATTGGCAGTTTGGACAAGCTCTAGTTGGATTGCTTTTCCATTTAATCTTTTCAGACTCAGATGTACATGACGAGCTCTTGATTTTTTGTTGCAATTCTGTTACTATCCACTAACCATGATGGTCTGTATATATTAGTTGAAATACAAGCAGTGAAAGCACCTTATGAAAAACCCAAGAAATAATTTTGAATAACAAGCAGTCAAGCATCAAAAATGAAATGTACTCAATTAATGCAGAGCTGCAATTTCACACAAAACCTTGGTCCCCAAATTACACCGTTACACCTCTCTTGGTGAAACATACTGATGTAACATGAAAAATGGAGATCAGAAAAGGAAAGGGAAAAGGGATATATTCTCAAACTTGTAGACTCGAACCATTGAATATTAAGACTTCCTAAAAACAGTTAATCACTCACAAATACCTGGAAGATAGAGCATGCGTCAACATTGTTGATTCCTCAGGAATACCAAACAAATGGAAAATGGACTTAACAACCATCAGTTCTTCCAATTGTTACACAAGCAAATATTACAAAAAGGTGCCTTTTGTAGACCATACTTCAATGACTTGGAATTCCCTCGTTCTAATTACAAATACAGTTTCAATAGTAATGATAAAACCAATTATCAAAATGTGAAGAATTTATGAAAACAAGCCCTTAAAATGTAATTGATGCTTGAAATAACCTAGAGCACTAAAACACTACCACTAAAAATGCAAAGTTGCTTTTGCAGACAACCAAAGTTATTATAACATAAATTTTAAATATCCACCCAAATAAATGGAATGAGCCATCAGATTTTGAATCTGATTAGAATTTCCATGTTCAAAAACTAAGAGATCTTCTGAACATAATCATTCTTGAATGAACAAACAAGTAACACTCAAAGATAACAACATTCTACAACGAATAGGAAATTCAAAAATCCAAGGGATGGTTTGTGTTCTTTTCCCCTCTAACTGAACAGAATTTTCCTTCACAAAGAAAACGTTAGGGATGGGAAGATCTGAACCATTACAGACGAATGAAACAACCTTCAACCCTGTATAACTTCAAAACAACAAAAATTAAAATGAAGAAATAAATAAGAATAAGAACACAGCAATACCCTATATCATTTGACAGTTGTATCTGTATAAGGGCAAAAGCCAAGCATTTCTTCACAAACTTTCCATTGGATATAAATTGTGAAAAATAGAACTCTCTTAACTATTATGTTCTATAAATCCTACACAATCACCATAACTCCTATATCCAAAACATGAAAGGCAATGGGCAATGCACTACTCTTCCACTTAAAGAGCAGAAAAATGACAAGCAATGAGTCCTGACTACTGAAGAAGAACCAAACACAAAAAGTATTATCATAATAGATACACCAACTTGTTAATAGGAAAAGGTAAAAAGCCAAGTAATCCAAAAACTAATTCAGGGAAGGAAAAAAGAGAGCTAAGAGTTAAGCCAATTTAAGAACAACCCGCATTAGGTATCAGGGAAAGCTTGTAAAAGGAACAAGAAATACCCAAAACTAATAAAATACAATGAGACATCATAAAGGTTACAATGATATGATAAAATGGTGTTTCTCTGATAATTCATGTATATTTTCAGAGAAACACCATTTTATCATGGTATCAGAGCAAGTTATTGCTGATTAATGGAATTACCTACTGATTTTTGATTCTGATTCTGATTGTGGCTGCTGATTTCTGTTTTTTGTTGATTGTGGCTGCTGATTTTTGATTTTTGCTGATTATGGCTGCTGATTTCTGTCTTGCTGATTGTGGCTGCTGATTTCTGTTTTTTGCTGATTGTGGTTGCTGATCTCTGAATCTGTTTCTGGGGTGGCCATTTTGATTTCTAGAGTGGCCATTTCTGATCTCTCGACACTTTCCACCATCAATTTCTTTTCTGAAAAAAAAACTGATTGTGGTTGCTGATCTCTGAATCTGTTTCTGGGGTGGCCATTTTGATTTCTAGAGTGGCCATTTTTTATCTCTCGACACTTTCCACCATCAGTTTCTTTTCTGAAAAAAAAAACAGAACACAACGAGAAGGAACTGCAGTTGGAGTCACAGATTGTTCGCAGTCTATCTACGTAGCCGTGGGCAAACTGCACCAGTTTCCTGACTCTATGAAACTTGAAAAATAGCAACATATAATTTGTGGTTTGTCTATGTACGTGTAGCTGGTAGGTCTATCTGCAGTTGTGGGTAACCATACTGTTCTTCTAAGCTCGGACAAGCTTGGAACGAGATGGAACTGCACAGAAGCTGAGGAACGCAGAAGAAGTTGGTTGAGGAACGTAGAAGAAGCTGCGTGAATCTAGCTGAGAAGAAGCACAGAGGTTGCATGAAGGAAGAGTTGCTGTGAAACCACGCAGAAGAAGAAGCTGCGCTGAGGAACGAAGAAGAAGTTGGCTGAGGAAAGCAGAAGAAGCTGCGTGAATCTGGCTGAGAAGAAGCTGCGCGAATCTTGGCTGAGAAGAAGCTGCGCGAACTTGGAACTGGTTTAGGGTTAGAAACGCGCAGAAGAAGCTGCGCTAATTTGTAATTTTTTTTAGGGTTACGTATTTTTCTTTATATAGTGTACGAGCGAAGTGTAAAAAAAATTTAGAATTCATGGCAAAATCTAGAGATTTAACCACCAATTTCATATTGGAAGATTTGACGACAAAAATGACGGAAGTTCTAACTAGAGCTCAGACCGTCTCACAACCTCCGCTAACTGAAGCGTCGACTGCCCCCATTAGTATCAAGTTGGGAGGATCCAACTATGCCTTGTGGTCCCAGGTGGTGGAGATGTATATCTCTGGCAAAGACAAACTGGGATATATTAATGGGGAATTTCCTCAACCTGCTGAAACTGACCCCTCATTCAGGAGATGGCGCACTGAAAATTCCATTGTGAAAGGATGGTTGATCAATTCAATGGACCCCTCCTTGATTGCAAATTTTATTCGATTCCCAACTGCGAAACAAATTTGGAACTCTGCTTCTACCACCTTCTATGATGGGACAGATACGTCTCAAGTATATGATCTTCGCTGTCGAGTTACTCGTATGAAGCAGACGGGTGGATCTATTGAAAAATACTACAATGATCTTCAAGGGTTGTGGCGAGAAATTGATTTCCGTCGTCCTAATCCAATGGAGTGTGTGAATGACATACAAAGATACAACTCTATCGTACAAAAAGATCAAGTGTATACCTTTCTTGATGGACTTGATGACAGACTCGACAAAACTCGAAGTGATGTGCTTCAAATCAAACCATTCCCTACAGTAGAACAAGCCTATGGATTCATTCGTAGGGAAGAAGTATGGCAGACCGTGATGATCACGGGTATAGATACGACACCCGGAGCAGTTATGGCTTTTAAAGGGGTCAAAGGACACCATAATCTGATGCCACCAAAAATAGGACCCTCCTTGGGTAGCAAGAAATTCACGGGAAATCCACCATCTCTTGACATGAAATGTGGCCATTGCAGAAACTCTAAACACACCCGTGAAAACTGCTTCAAACTCCACGGGTATCCAGAATGGTGGAATGATCTTCAAGCAAGGAAGAAACGGGACACCACTGGGCGAGCCGCTGTGGCTACCAATAATGTCTCACTATCCCTTACTCATCAGGCCGAATCATCTCAGGATCCAGGTACTTCAAGTAAAGCATTTCACATCTCTACTCGTAATGATAATGAGGATTGGATTTTGGACTCTAGAGCTACAAATCACATGACATTCGACCCAAAAGATCTCTCCAATACAACCCAGCCAAGACGGAGCAGTGTTGCCAATGCCAATGGAGTCACTTATCCAATTACAGGAGCTGGAACAGTGACCTTATATCCTTCATTATCATTATCTAATACTTTACTTGTACCATCTCTGTCAAACCGACTAATGTCTGTAAGTCAGGTCACTTCAGATCTTAACTGTGTAGTATTGATGTATTCTACTTTTTGCCTTCTATAGGATATTCTCACCAAGAAGATCATTGGGCGTGGTACTAGGAGAGGAGGACTATATTATGTGGATGACCTCAGTTCAGGGAAAGCCAATCACATGCAAAACACTGTTGGTAACAAGGAACGATGGATTTGGCTATGTCATCGTAGATTTGGGCATCCATCATTCGGGTATTTAAAGCACCTACTCCCCAGTTTATTTTCAAATATCACACATTCAGATTTCAAATGTGATACTTGTATCCTAGCAAAAAGTCATAGGGCGTCGTACCCTATGAGCATGAATAAAAGTTTGACTCCTTTTGCTTTGGTACATTCTGATGTTTGGGGACCTTCCCCGGTCATTACGTCATCGGGTCATCGTTGGTTTGTTATTTTTGTTGATGATTGTACACGAATGACATGGCTTTACCTTCTCAAACATAAAGATGAAGTATTTTCTACATTTCACCTGTTTCACACCATGGTTCAGACACAATTTTCTGAAAAAATTAAGATACTTAGGTCTGATAATGGAGGGGAGTATGTTAATCAACAATTTCGGACATACTTGCACACCCATGGTATTCTCCATGAAACCTCGTGTTCACAAACCCCACAACAGAATGGGACTACGGAGAGGAAGAATCAGCATATTTTGGAAACGGCTCGGGCCTTACTAATCGGTGCACATATGCCTAATAAATATTGGAGTGATGCGGTTACTACAGCTGTGTATCTACTGAATCGTATGCCCACAAAAACCTTACAATTTCAGACTCCATTAAAGGTGCTATCTGATCATCTTCCCTTGCCTACTTTTTTGATGCTTCCGCCCCGAATTTTTGGATGTGTTGCTTTTGTCCACCTCCATAAAAAGCAACGAACTAAGTTGGATCCATGTGCTGTTCGATGTGTATTCTTGGGGTATGGCGTACAAAAAAGGGTTACCGATGCTATGATCCAATTGCTAAAAGAACCTATATTACCATGGATGTCACTTTCCTCGAATCCGAATGTTTTTTCCCATCACCGGTATCCAATTACACTCTTCAGGAAGAGAGTTATGGTGAAGAACGAAATTGGCTTGATATTGACATATTAGACACTAGTCCAACATACTCGGATCGTGCCAATAATATGGAGGAGCCAGTATCTAGACCCGAGCTTGAACTTCCAAGAACTGAAGCTGAAGTAGTAATTGAATCTCCAGAAGATGAAGTGGTTGATGTACCCCTCCACTCTCTAGTACCCAGTGATCCTCCTGCTGAGAATACTCATGAGGTAAGCTATCCTATCACACCTTTACAAACTAATGCTATAGATACATCTGTTGGTTATGTTTTACCTTTCAGACACAATCGAGGCAAACCCCCAAATCGATACTCTCCAGAAAGAGAAGAACGACAATCCAAGTATCCAATAGCAAATTATGTATCTACTCAAAGGTTATCAGAACCTATAAGGGCATTTGCACAAACACTCTCCTCGTGTCAAATTCCAAGTAGCATTGAAGAAGCCTTATATGATCCAAAATGGGCTCAAGCTATAAAAGAGGAATTTGAGGCATTGCAGAAGAATAACACATGGGTGTTAAGCGAGTTACCTCAAGGGAGGAAGATGGTAGGATGCAAGTGGATTTTCTCCATTAAGTATAAAGCAGATGGGTTAGTTGATCGATACAAGGCGAGGCTTGTAGCGAAAGGATATACACAGAAACACGGGATAGATTATCAAGAAACCTTCTTACATGTCGCTAAACTAAAAACCGTTAGAGTCTTGTTATCTCTTGCGGCAAATTTAGATTGGCCATTGCACCAACTTGACGTAAAAAATGTCTTCCTTCATGGTGATCTTGAAGAAGAGATTTACATGGATATCCCACCAGGATATACTGTTACATCAGGAAAAGAAACTACATGTAGATTACAACGAGCATTGTATGGACTAAAACAATCACCTCGAGCATGGTTTGGTAGGTTGAGTTCAGCAATGAAGAAATATGGGTTCCAACAAAACAACTCTAATCATCCTTTTTTCCTAAAACATCGATTAGGGAAGATAACAGCCCTTATAGTCTATGTAGACGACATGATCATTACAGGGGATGATAAAGAAGAAATCTCTAAGCTTCAAGAACAACTGTCAAATGAGTTTGAAATGAAGAATTTGGGAGGGCTCAAATACTTCTTAGGTATTGAGGTAACATCATCAAAACAAGGCATATGTCTTTCCCAAAGGAAATATACTCTGGACCTACTAGCAGAGGCAGGACTACTATATTGTAAACCGGTCGATATTCCAATGGTTCAAAATCATAAACTCGGAGAATATGTGGACCAAGTACCAGCAGATAAACAGAGATATCAACGGTTAGTAGGTAAACTCATATATTTATCTCATACTCGACCTGATATTGCTTATACTGTGAGTGTCGTGAGTCAGTTCATGCACTGCCCAAGTGAAGACCATATGGATGCGGTCATGCGAATACTTCGTTATTTAAAATCCTCCCCTGGGAAAGGACTTATGTTTTCAAAGAATGGTCAATTGGGAGTCCTTGGATATACAGATTCAGATTGGGCAGGGAATATGAAGGATAGGAAATCTACTGCTGGGTACTTTACGTTTGTGGGGGGCAATCTTGTTACATGGAGGAGCAAGAAGCAAAAGGTAGTTGCCTTATCTAGTGCTGAAGCTGAATTTCGAGGAATGGTCAAAGGAATATGTGAGCTCCTTTGGTTAAAAAAACTTCTAACGGAGATTGGTGTTGCTCCTAACTCTGAAATGAACTTATTTTGTGATAACAAAGCAGTCATTGCCATCTCTCACAATCCAGTTCAACATAATCGCACAAAGCACATTGAAGTGGATCGGAACTTTATCAAACAGAATCTTGAAGAAAAGATTATTAAGCTTCCATTTGTTAAATCAGAAGATCAATTGGCTGATATACTCACAAAATCTGTGTCTGCAAGGAACTTTTACAACTCAGTTGGTGTGTGTTGTGGTGCATGCTGCAACAGTGGCATACACCAACATGATATACCTAAAAAAAACATTTGTAAAAATGTTGACTTTCGATTTTTATATGATCTAATTTTTTTTACATGGTTTCAATTTTAACCCTTTGCAACATACTGGCATGAAACATGTTAAAATTGATTGGCATTTCCTTCATAATCAAGTAAATGTTGATACACTTGATGTGCATTATATTCCCTGAGAAGTTCAGCTTGTTAATGCCCTTACCAAGGCTTTGCTTGAGTCTCAATTTTATTTCATAAGTGTCAAATTGATGATTGTTTCACCATCTTAAATTTGAGGGGATGCTTGATTGTATATCAATTTATGATAATTTCTTTTGTTAGTTATTGTTTTCTTTGTATGCCTTATATGGCACATTTACTTCACTGTAAGACTTACTTACAAATGTTCTATAGTATTGCTCTTTTAGTTTACTTAGTAGTTAAGCAACAATCAACTCATGTTTTTACTTGAGTTCTATAAGCAGCTCACTGTAATTGGTCATTAATGCTTAATACAATTATAAGTACAAGTCATACACTCTCTCTAGTTTGTAATAGGAGGTAATGGTATCTTATTGGTTGCCATATCCATGAATATTTTCAGTTAATTATTTCTCACAAGTTGCTTTAAGAGAGACATTAGTTTCATGTTTCACTATACCAAATTGACTTTTGTTGCATCAAAACGTGGTTTGGATTTGTAAACGCAGTATTGGAATTTAGTATTGAAAATAAAACAAATAATCATTATTTTTCTTCTAATCATAATTTTAGCAACATATTTGAATTATAGGTGGCGTATGAGGAACGCAGCAATGGCTTCCTGTATAATCTTTCTACCTATGAATATTTGCACATTGCCACAGACGTCAATAATTCTTCAACAGGTGTGCTTTTCTTGGCTTAAGTTTCTAATTGATTGCTAAGCTTTCCTTGATTTATATGGTTGCCGTTATTTCTTCCATTTTGTTGATTAGCTTTTCTCTTTGATTCAAAATTTACTCTATTATAGATTTGAATATGCAATTTTAATTATTATATGTTAACATAACCTACTTCTTTATGATTAATGGATTTATGTATTTTGTTATTTGTATTAATAGATATACATATATATTGTATAGTTTAAATAACGATGGCATATGATAGTTGAGAAACTTGATTTCTTAACGATTTTTATGTCCAATAATCATAATTATTATATTATAAATTTTGTCCTATATAATACATAGAATATTTATAGGTAATTGATAAATGTATAAAAATAATGTTCATTCTTCTGTTTACCAACGACTTTCTAACAATTTTTTCCTCTAATTTGACTTGTTAATTCTATGATATGTGCAAGTTTTGATTGGGTGTAGGAATAGGCAAAAAAATCACAGGTTTTGTTATCCGCGGTTAACCGCACCGACAATTCAGTTTTTAATTGTTTAATTTCAAGGACAGATATGATTTTGGGTAAAAATCGAACATAAATGAGCGTTTACGGTTATACTCAAAACCGTACCCGAAATTAATTATACTTATTTAAATAAATTATATATTAATTAGAGTTTGAGGTTTAACTTATTTTTGGTAGTATATAAAAAAAACTAAACTACGCTTTTGATTTCACTCTCTCGCCTAGTCACTTCTCTCAGAACTCAGAGTCTCAGTTTGGCAATTTCTCGCCTCTGTAAGCTCTCTACCTCTCTCAGAATTTTTACTTCTCATCTCTCTCATAATTCTCACTTCTCAATTCTCATCTCTCGCCAGTCACCTCTCTCGCCTCAATCTCAGTCTCTACTGCTCTCATCTATCATCTATATCGCTCTCAATCTTTATCGTTCTCATCTGTCATCTCTACCGTTCTACGCTTGTCGTCGGCTTGGCTTGCTGTCCTCATTCATTTCTACAATCCTTAGCTTTTTCTTCGTGATCTCATCAGGTACTCAAGTAGATACATAAAGTGTTTCATTTTCTCTTATGAAGCAGATCTCCAACTTACTTTATGTTTTTTGCTTCGTGTTTTCTTTTATAGTTTTACTTAGATTGCTTCTCTTAGTGGCTGATACATAAAGTAGCTATTATGTTTTGTTATAGACCTCCTTGCTATGAGATTTTTGCTACTCTGTTTCTTAAGTAGAATAGCTTCGGTATAACATATATTTAAATGTTTGAAGTCATCTAGAGAAAGTATTATCGATTCATAGTGTATATGGAATAAATTGACTACTCTGTTTTGTTTATAGAGCTCCTTGTTAAGAGACATGACTATTGGTTACTCTATTTTTGTCACAAAAATTTCTAGCCATTTTAAGTGATCATGGTAAAATCTTATTAGATTTGTTCTTTGATAGATTTAGTTACACTTTATTCTGTTTCTTGAGCAAAATAACTTCGACATAACATATATTTAGATGTCTGAAGTCATCTGAAGAAAGTATTATCGATTCATAGTATATATCGAATAAAGTGACTACTCTGTTTTGTGTATGAACCTCCCTATTATGAGATTAGTGCTACTTTTTTATCAATTCATAGTGTATATGGTAAAATCTTATTATTGATACATAGTGAATATGGAATATAGTATGATAAATTAATAATATTTTTTTATCATGTCTTCTAGAGTTTGAGATTTGTAAAGAAGATAGAGACTTTAAACATTATGACAAGTGAATATGTTAAAAATGTAACGTGAGATAATAGAATGTATATGTATATTTTTTTATATATGAATTTAAACTTTGAAGGTTATTTTTTCAGAATTTTTCACCACAATCCTCTCAAGGAGTTAATGACATTGAACTTAATGTGGATGTAATAAGTGTTGTATATATTATATTTTATTAACAAGATATAAGTCTATATATTTAATACTTGTACATATTTTATTTTATTAACACTTGTATTATGTACTATATATTAATTATTTAATTGTATATTCAAATATTTTATAATTTATTCAGATATGTTAGCTCTTGGTTCACCATCTTCCACTATTACTATTGCAGAAGATGACGTTGAGGTAAAAAATTTACATTATTGATTAATCAATTTATTATTTTGGTTTATAAAAATGATTTTATATTTTTTATTTTTACAGGATATTCGTGTTGTTGATGAATAATTAGAAGAGAGAAGTTTTGATTTATTGTACTTTAATTTATTTAATTAGTTTTCAATGTTTGTATGAGTTTAGAATATTTTATTTATATCATGTGCTTTCCATTTATATGTAGATTCATAGAAATATATATTATTAAATGTTAAATATTTTTATCAAATAAATATATTCAAACTCAAAATAACAAATTAAGATAACATGTTCAAGAGACTTTTACAATTACTTTAGGCTGATTGCATAGCTAAAATGAGCATAGTTGAATAAGATTTTTTTAAAGTTTGAAAAATGGTTTTTTTTTGTCTTTTTTGAATAACTGTTTCGAACTGTTATTCGTGGGTAAAAAATGTTCCTGAATCATAACGGTTTTCGGGCAATTTCGAGGACATATTTTATAATTCAATTCAGAGACGATTATATTAAAATCCGTATGTTTGTATCTGTGCCTATCCCTAAGTGGGTGCACTACTACAAAAAGGGGTATTTAAGTCACTGTGTAAAGTCGGTTTTTGGAAAAAATAGACTTATAATGAATTTAAAGTCGGTTCGGTGTAGAACCAATGCTATCCACGTTGGACGTAGCATCGGTTTGCCACGTCAATCGACGCTACGTCCAACGTGGCTAACATTGGTTCTCCACGTCAACCGACGCTACGTCCTATTTTTTAAATTAAAAAATAGATGAAGTAAATACAATTAAAATTAATTATTATTTTATTTGACTTTTTAGAATTTAAGTTGGATAAAAATAGTATAAGTTTTTCTTTTTTTTTAGACAAATAGTTTTAAAAATTATATAATTTTGTTTATTTGTTTGGATATTTAAATTTATATATGTACCTACAATATATATTTATTTAATTTTGTATATATGTTTTAATTAAATATTATTCTAAAGTAATTATTTTTTCTATTTCTATAGTACGTATATGCATATTCTAAATAAAATAATAATTAACAAAAAACAAATTTAAATTGCGTGGATAGCGTCGGTTGATGTGACGAACCGACGCTACCCACGTGGCTAGCGTCGGTGGACGTGGAGAACCGACACTATCCACCTAATATATCCAATTCGGCTCATTTTTTACACAGAACCCTAATTTCTTCATTTCTTTTTTCTATTTTCTCCCAAAACCGAGCTACATTGCCACCTTCTTTCTAAATTTTCGACCACCTCTTACCATCATTTGCAACGTCGTTTTGTGAGTTATATTCATCTTCTCATTATCTTTCAGATCTACTGTTGTTTTGAGCAAAATACTAAAAAAATTATACCTATTTTTTGTATAAATTTTTGATTTATGTATGTTTTTTATTTTGCTTGTTATTATGTTTGACTTATTTTATGTGAAAATAATATCTGAAATGTTGTAGGTTTGATGGATTATATATATTTGTTGTGCGTGGATAAATTTATTTATATATTATAAACAATTATATTTTATTAAGTAGAAGTTTACAGCTTATTATTCAGTTTCTTTTATTTTTTATATAAATTTTTGATTTAGGTATATTTTTTATTTTGCTTGTTATTATGTTTGACTTATTTTATGTGTAAATAATATCTGAAATGTTGTGAGTTTATTGTGCGTGGATAAATTTATTTATATATAAATAATTATATTTTATTAAGTAGTGAATAGAGGAAAAATAATATGTTTTTTTAAATTTATAAGAAATTATATTGGTATAAGAGTTATACGTGTTATCTATTGACTCTTAAAAAAATTATAAATATATGTTTATAAACTCAATAATTTAAATAATATATATATTAATAAAAATCAAATAATAACTAAAAACTAAGTAATATTATTATTTTAATTTATATATGTTACTTATGTGTTAAAATGTTAAATATGTTATTATAGTAGTCCATATATACTTCTATAGAATGTTATATACATATAATTAATATTATTTTTTAATTATGATATAGTAACATGCTTAGAAATTAGAATCAACCAAAGTGATTGGTTTTTATATATTCATGCTGGCATGTTGCTTATTTTTTAATTTGTATAGAAATGGTTTTGTAAAATGATTAAAATGATAATTGTTTTGTATTATGTATGTTTTGATATATATTCTAATAATTAGGAAATTTATATATAATAATACTTGAAATATATTCATTGGATACATAATTAAGTAATATATTTAATTAATGTCATAAGCTTATATGGACAAAAGTTATGGTATGTACAAGTCAATATTAATAATTTTATTAATTTTACAATTAAATAATAAAGATGTTCGAATATGAAAATTCATGTACACTTGTTTTTTGTAAGTTCTACAACAAAATAATGGAGTCATGTGTGGTTACTATGTCATGAAGTTTATGAGCAAAATCATCGCAAATATCAAAATTCTAATTGATGATGTGGTAATATCTTTTACCCATATACATAAAAGTTTTTAACATATTTGAGTTTGTTTTTGTAAATAAATGAAATTACATTCTTATTTTGATTTTAAATACATGTAGTTCTTTGGTTGAAACAAGACGGGCTACGACCAACAAATTTTTGATGATTTATGAGAACAATGGGCAGAACATATGATTCAAATTATATCATCACAAGAAGAATCAGGAGAAGATTCTGATGATCTTGAATAGCATATGACAACATAACAGTAAATTTTTTAATGATTTAATTTCTCTATCTATTCCTGTGTCTGAAAGTCACTTGTTTGATAGATGATTACATGCTTATGTATTTAGGAGAATGCATTGTTTTATGGACCTATTTTTGGCCCAAACTACATCTCATCTTTCTTTCCTACTTTCCTTACGAACTCATATTAGCACTTTCATTTGTTTATAAATATGAAGTTATTTGGAATCTCTACTAGTATTTTTAATGTTATAATGAGCTCTAAATATGAAATCAGGTGTACGTAACTCCGTTTTGTTTCTTGGTTTGTATGAGTTTTGGTGCCCATGAACGTGTTCCATATGTTTAAGGGCACCAAACTCACACAAGTCAAGTAAAAAATTGGAGTTACACTTGATTTCATATTTAGAGTTCATTATAGCATTAAAAAATACTAGCAGAGATTTCAAATAACTTCATATTTATAGACAAATGATTAATAAAGTGCTAATATGAGTTTGTCGAAGGGTTATATCACTCGGATGTCGATGTACGTGGTAATATCTTTTTTATGGTAATATTTATAATGATTTAATTTCTTCATTCGTATGTCCCTGAAATTTAGACTGTTTATTCGATAGATGTTTACGTGCTCATGTATATAGGAGAATATTAATTGTTATATGAATCATCTATTTTTTGTCTAGTTTTCTTATTATAATGCTTGTGAAGGTCAATAAAGATTATAAGCCAACCAAGCTTACTCGGATCCAATTACACTTTGACGACATTATTTTATTTGTAATTTAAGTTAATTATATGTATTGTATATACATTATTTGTTTTTGTAATAAATTTAATTATCCAGTAATTAAATATATTTAAATTTTTAATTATTTGTATTATTATTTATATTTTAGTTTTTTATGCTATATATATATTGAATAATACGAAAAATGAGAATAAAAATAAAATCATAAAATATACGGATAAAATCGGTTCACACGATGAATCGATTTTACATTTTAAGTCGTTCAATTTAAAGTCTAATGATTATTTTTGTAGCAATGGTGTCATGTATGGAATATCTTAGCTATTAACACAGACTTGATTTTTACACTAGTTGTGTTATTTTTGTGCGTACTTAATTTGGTGTAAACGTCTCTTATCCTGTATGCTTCAAAAATATGGTTCTTGATCCTCATCTACTTCATTTCAATGGTTACTAAGGCACATGTAATAAAACATCTATTATTATATAGTATCTTTAGGTGTTTATTAGGAGTGTACATCAAATCTATAAATTAAATTAAATTAAAATAAAATAAAAGATATAATATTAACATTCAAATGATACGATCTAATTTGTAATATTCATTACAGATTCAAAACCGATCTAGTTTAATTTTTACATTTTTCTGACCGATTAAATCTAACGGGATCGGATCGAACATAAATAATTTTTAAAAAAATAACCCATCAACAGCCCATCTCACGTATTTAATTTCCCACATAAATAGTCCAACCCTACCAGCTTATATATTAAAATATACTTCTTTGCAGTAGCCGCCAGCCATCAACTTTGTCTTCTTCTCCACTTCACTTTTCCTTATGGCAGACAAAGATTAGTTATTAAAATACATTATTTTCTCTTTTTCAAAGTCTCTTGCTTCTCTTTCGTAATCAATATAATTAGCCTCTCGGGTAAATTAGCCATCAACTTTGTATTCTTAACAAATTTCCTTGGACTTGGGAAGAATAAAATGAGTCTCGTTAACGAATATAATATAATATTTAATATCATGTTTTTTCATTAACTTTTTTAATATCATACTTATTCACATTTACTTTTTTAATATCTATTAAATTATCTTTTTCACTATATTTTTGAAATATTAATAGAATTAAATTTATATATATTGTCATAGACGTTTCAAGTTATTAAGTATTCATTAGAACCTTTAATTGTCATTCAATCTATTTTCTATTTATTGAGTGTGATTATATACATATTTATGAAATAAAAATAATATGAAGAATTTAGAATTAGGATGAGCATTACCTACTTTTTATCGCATAAAAAACTCATAATTTATGTAAATTTTATTAAACACTCGCCCATAATTAAATTTTTTTTAAGGTAATACTCACAATTTATATGGGTTTTAAAAACCCACACGTAATTTGAATGCACCCCTAAAAACCAAAAAATTTATATTATGACAGTGACATGATGAATGCTATTTGACCCCACTTGAACTACACCATGAGGCTGAAGGGAGACTTTAATTAGTTTTTAAATTAACTATTTAATTATTACAAGGATGTGTAAATAATAGTAATTAAGTTAAAATAAAATAAAAAGTAATCATCACAGAGAATAAAATTGCATATGAGATTGTTAAATGACTCAAAATGGACTCCATGTGCTGGTCCTTAACTAAAAAGTACAGTTATATACTTTACAGTTGTTATATCATTTTGTAACTTTGGGTGACAAAATTTCTATTATGGGGTGTAAAGTCCGATTCGAGAAGTTAACAATTAAAGTTAATTGGCTGCTTAACAATTTTCAGTGTTCTTTCTGTACATTTAAATCATAAAATAAAGCAAAATAAATCACCAATAAACATATGTTTTATATTTTAATTATCTAACACTTTCTTTTATTTTTCAAATAAAGTGATTTTGCAATGGATTCACGATAAAAGTGGTTAACTTGTTTATTAATTATTCTCTATATTATTTGGGTGATGAAAATAAGAGATTTTATTATGTCTTGTTTGTAGAAAATAATTTTAATTATTATTGTTTTTATGTAAAAAAAAATTTGATACATAAAACTTCTTAGGTGTATAAATGCTAATTTAATATATATAATTGGGTGTAAATAATAAGACAATAGATGCCCTTTATTCCTTCTATTTAGGAAAATAATTTTGTTCTATTTTTTAAAATTGCTCAAAAAAAAAAAAATCGAAAACCAACTTATATCGGGCCGGTATGGCTAAAATCGATTTTAATGGTATTTTGGTCTGGTCTGGTCCCCTTTTTCAAGGGAACAAATCCGGTCCGGTTTCTAATTTTTTTTTTTTTTTAAAAGGGACCAAACAGAACAAATAGAAATAAGGTTGCATTTAGAATAATAACAGATTTAACCGTACGTACACGCAATACTAAACGACAAAATAACAACAACAAAGAGAAAACTAGTAACGACATGAATAATACTAAAACGACATTCAAAATAGTAGTAAAGTCGAACTAGCTTCTGCATATGTTTTGCTTGCTTGTTTCTATTATTAGTATCCCCAATTATTGTTAGCTTGCCAATTTTCGAAGAATATAGATTATTATTTTTAAAGATGCTTTTGCTATGAATATGATGGGTATATGTTTTTGACCTCTTCTTGTAAGCGTGCGTCTTCTTTTTAGTTCGTTCCATAGTTAGGTCCCTTTAAAATTGAAAGTGCTCAAAATTACAAATCGTATATATTTTAGGACTTGGCCACTCTTTTATAGTATAATGATAGCTCCATAAAAGATGCAAGTTGTGAGTTTCCATTGATAGGTTTGCTTCAGCTTGTAGTGTGTGTTAATTTTGTCTTTTAACTCAAAGTTCAATGTACATCTGTAATAGTATTACTTTGAAATATATGAACTTTTTTTTTTTTTTTGTGAATTTAGTGTATCTCATAATATATATTTTTTGGACAAATAGTTGTCACTATTTTGTCGGTAAAAGTAAGTTTTAGACAAAAAAAAGTAGATGCAGATTCTCAATTTAAATGTATTTGGACAAAAATTTGTTACAAAGTTTTTTTAACAAAATTTAATATTATGTTAAAAATTATTAAAAAAATTAACTTTCTTACAAACTTAAATTATTAAACATTATTTTTATAAATCTAAGATTCTTATATAAGTATTAATTTAATGGATTATGAACAGTTTAATTCAATAATAAGAATTATTGGATCTTAAATACAATAACTTAAACTCTGATGAAATTATATAAAAAAAAATGATAAGAAAATTAACTGTTTTAAAAATTTAATGGATTTAATATATTAATCATAGTGCAGAAGGGAAAATTGAAGAATGTTTGGTTGATGACTGTTTGGCAGATGATCACGTTGGTATGTACTGTGGCACAAAAGTAAGATTTTCTTTTTTCTTCTTCTTCTTTTAATCCTATTGATGGCCAAAGTAATTGTTATTTAGTAACATATCACGCCACTCTTGTATTTTAGTGGCCAGTATTAAGAATATATTGTAAAGTAGTTTCTTTTTCTTGTTATCGTGTAATGCGATGCATTATTGTTGGATTCCAGTCCAATCTCTAACTCTCGTTAAAGATTCTTAAAAAAAATAACGAAAGAAAAAGGGTTGAGTTCAAGCTTATTAAGTGAAATACACTATTACTCACTTCAAAGTTTGTGGTAAACATAGAGAAGTTAACCTTAGAAAGGAATCACTTTTTTAAAAATAAAAATAAAAAATCAAAGTCACTTCTAATCTAGTTTAAGTATAATGAGTGATTTTTAAAATAAATACTATAAATTAAAAATAACATTTTAAATTTTGTTTGAACCTATAACACTATTTTTTAAGTTATAGGCTTTTTCTACTAAATTAATGGATAGATAGCTAAATTTAATGTTTTGTTATGAATCCAACTGTCTTGAGTCTAGTTAATAAAGACGTGATATTTTTAGACCCTTAGTTCAATTTTTAACAATCACTTTATATATTCTAAAATAATGCTTATAGTTTGAATTTAATTAAAAAAGAATTATCTTTTCAAACACATTTGAGAATTTCTTTTTTTTTTTTTTACCTTAAACGTGTTTCTTAATTAGAAAATGACAGCATGGTCAATATTAAGTTAAAAGTGAGAAAGAGATGGAGCTTATAATATTTGTTGGGCTCAAAATTTGACGAGTATGTCTCTTGCTTATAGAGTACCCATGATATCTCAATATTCCAAAAAAATATTTACAATAAAAAATTGGTGAAACATTATTATATATGTTATTTTTTTATGGTTGTTAGAATTTTTTATTTTTTATTTTTTACATGTGATGACTCTTTAATGTAAAACTTGCTCAAATATGTAATACACTTTTAGATGACGATTTAATCCAAAAATCTAAAATTAGCTTCATTAGTATACATGGTTCCCTTGGATATTTCGTTTTTTTGTACAAAATTAACTAAATATTGAATTATGAAGGCAACATTAGATTCAAACATGAACACGTGTGATTTCTTTTCCTTCAAATTATTTGTATAGTAAGTCAATTAAAATTTGTTAAGATATTATATAAAATGATAAGTTCGTTGGAATTTATAATTGGGATATTATAAAAATAATATCTATAAAATTTATAATAATAAAAATAATTATTTAATAATATTTAATTAAAATGTATTTAACATTTAACAGATCTAAATAGTTATAATTTAATTTATAAATTAACTAATTATACTGTGTTTAAAATAAAATAATATGATAAAAAAATTAATAACAAAAAATATATGATATAAATATAAAATATATTATTTTTATAGGTATAAATTTTAATAATGTCATTATTTTTATTATTTTTTCTTTATAATTTAAATTGAATATACCCTACTTCTTTACTTAAATTATTAAAACTAGAGTAGAATTATATATTTAAAGTATTATTAATTACTCTTTGGATATATTTTTTAATAATAAAATAATTCTATTAATTTTTTATTTTACTCACTTAAAATATTACATTATAACTTATTTCAAATATACAATAAATAATTCATTTAAAGTATCATCCTTCAAGGAAAAAAATCCAAATAGCACGTAATTATAAACCTAGTTCACAAACAAGAAAAAGTATGTAAAGAGACAACATTGGACACCCTTGTAATTTGCAAAGCAAAGTTTTCGTCAGCCAGAGTCATGATGTAAACGGAAAATAACTATTACAAAATTGTTATTACAGGTGTCAGAGGAATTGATTAGTCAAAACAAATTTGTTATTATAGGTGTTAGAGGATTTGATTAGTCAAAATAAAACATATGTATCCGTGTTAAATCAATGCACAATCTCATCACCATAACTCATTTGTGATATTACAAAATATCTAACGTTACTTTTTAAAAATAATTTATAATATAAAAATAAAATTTGTGAAAATTTATAATTTACCTTAAATTAAACTTATTTTTAAATAATTTTTTAAAATTATTTATAAACTCATATAACCACAAGTAATAATAAAGTTTATTTTTAAGTTAGCTAGCATATTATTTTATAAAAATGTTGAGAATTATTTTTAATTAACAATAAAATAATTTATAAATATCATAATTGTAAAATATATTATAATATAATTAAAAATATAATATAAATATAATTAAAAGCTATCAAAGTGATTTATAGGATGTTTCAAACCAAAATTTATTTATTATAATATAATACTAACAAATGTACCAACTAATTATAAAGATAAAGATTTTATATATTAGTAATAGCTAAGAAATGTTAAAGAAAAAAATATCAATAAAATAAGAAAAATAAGGAAGATAAAGAAAAAACTTAATTAGACAAATTAATAAAATAAAGAACAAAAAATGTAAAATACGAAGCATAATAGAAAATGATGATAAAGTAGATTTTTTATTTATATTTTTATATATTTTAATTTAATATTTTTTGAATTCTTTTTTTAAAATAAATACATTATCCATACACATACATAATTAAAGCTCAAATCTTAAATATTCTATATGGTAAATGGTTTATATTTCATTGAACCATAAATTGGTTGCTTTTTTTAATTTTTTCATTTAAATAGTAATTAAGATGATAAGTTTAATTTTAATTAATTTAAATAATAATTTATTTATACATATAATATAAAAAAAATTTAAAAATTACATTGGCATTCAACACAACCCAATTCTCACTGTGATCCATCTTTGCATGTACAGGTGTATAAATAATTTAAAATTTATTTATTAGAAAATAGACTTAATTTAAATAAAATTATAATTTTCTTCAAAATTCGATACTATATTAAGTCTCTATTTTATTTTTAAAATACGGGTAGATGGAATGCTTTTTCGTACAGATCTATATGTATATATATATTATCTTTTTTCCAAAACAAATCATTGTTAGGCATCACCAACACTCATGGAGCGACGGAAACCTAACTATGAAAATGAAATACGTATAATTCGGTCAAGATTCGCGAAATATCATGCTACAAGAAAACAAAGTTGGCAAAATAGAAAGATAAGAAGAATGAAAATAATAACATTAATTCAATAAGAATAAAATTGAAAAATAATAGCATTTATAATCTTGACACGAAGATAAAAAATATTTTTTTTGCATGATAAAAAATAAATGATAATATAAATAATTTAAAATATTATTTTAATGTATTTATTTGTGTAGGAGAGAAATGAGTTTTTTTACTGATAGTAATTATTTTGAAAAACCAAAAAACTAATAATACTAAAATATATAAGAATAAAAATAACATCTATAACAATAACTCAAATCCTCATCAATTTAATGTAAGAAGATTATTTTTATTATTATGAATTTTAGGGTTTGGTACACTTGTGATACCTTATGTATAAATTTTGTATATTTGTAAAATAGCTTGCGTATAAATTACTTTGTAAAAAATAATAAGTATACTTATAAGATTTATGAGTGTTGACGACATTCGTGAATAAAATATTCAAATGTAATTTTAGTTTTTAGGTATGTATTTCAAAAATATTTTCAAATCAAATAAACTACCGAGATTCAATTAACACATCTTAATTATATATTTATTTTTTTACATGTTAGATTTCATATCAAACACATAAAACTAAGATTAAAAAATTACATAATTAATTTTTCATTTGAGTAGATCAATCGAGTTATTAATTGTCGATCAATTAGATTGAACAAAAATGACTACATCGATTTATCTATTTTAGAATTAACTATTTATCACACTAGATCGATTGATCATGTTTTGATCGTTGTATTGGATCAATCAGAAAGGGTTTCAATCGATCGAGCATCCAGGATTTCAACTTTAAACATATTTCTTACTTGAATCGAATTGGTTCATTACTATATTGTCAACATTATTTAAAACTCTTTTAATTAATTTTATGAACAAAATAATAATATTACTTTAATATAGTGTTTCAAAATATTCTATTTAAACAAACCTAAGCATACAACTTTCTCAAGCATACAAGAAAATAATTCGCTTCATCGTAAGCTCTCTCTTTCCCTCCCCCCTCCAAATTGTTTTACAAAAAAAACTTATTTCTTTAAACTTCTTTATTTAATTATTCTATCAAATATTGGTGTTTGTACTTAATTGATTAATAAGTCTCATTAGTTTAAGATATTTTGATAAAATATTCATACAATTTTTTCTTTATTTTATTCTTGAATTATTGGATCAAATAATAATGTGTAATATCATAATTATTTGGATATGCTCTAAGACACACATTACACTTGTGTTATTATGCTAACTTTTCAAGTATAAGGTGAATGAGTTTGATAACTCGTGTGACTCGAGTTTATTAAAACGTTGATACGGATCTGAACATTTTGCTTGTGGAGATTATGGAAAAAAGTGAAGAATTATAAGTAGGTTACTTAAGAGTACTACCTTGATGGGTAGATTGGATCTTAGCATGGTAATCAAGCATTATTTTCATAATGAATAGTTAGGTGGTTTAGTATATCGATAATTTTCCTCTTAAACTATTATTGTAATCTAGGTTGTTTTCACTTAAAAATCTTAGGTGTTATTTTATTTTTTGTATTTTTTTATTTACATGTTATTTCATGTCTGTCTCCGTATGAAAATTCTAATTTGTTATGTTTTCGTTAATTATCTATTCACACACTTTAGCTAATTAGATTTGTAATTAAATAAAAACTTAATACTTTCAAGATCGATCTAAAGATAAACTACGTGATTTTAAATAATTCAATAAATATTTTAAAAATAAATAAAATAATAAAATAAATATTTTTTTCACGATATTTGGGTTTTGAAAAGTATAAATATAAAATTAAAGGTAGGAATAGAATTAATTCAAATATTTCGATGCAGTTTATAAACAATTAACATTAAATGAAAAATTTATTAGAATTATTAGCTAATTGACCATATATCTTCAAAATTAATTAGGTTATTAAATATGTAAATTAAGATATTTGTATAAAAATATTCTTATACGATAATGAGATTCTTTGTTAATAAAGTCAATTAATGTCCTTATGCAATGATCACCAAATGATTAATTTAAATTATGTTTTGTTTTTAAAGAAATAACAAACCATCAAAATTTCAGTTTTAGGCGAATTACATAATTTAGACTGTTATTCAAAGTGTTAAAATTAGATAACTAATATATTAATGATATATTTTTCGTAATAGATTTAAATCTAAAATTTAGAATTTAGGATCTAATTTTAGAATGTATTCTTTTTAGTTATCTAATTTTAAATTAATCTTTCACAAACATGACAATATAACTAATATCTAATAGTATTAATTGTCCAGATATGATTAGACTTAATAAATAATCAATAAATTAAAATATCATTTAAAAATATACATAAAAATTGAATCTATAAATAATTTAATACAATTAAAATATATATCTCAATGTATTATTCATTATATATAACTTTTGTAATTATCTTTGATCTAAAAAACCTTCCAAAAATATCTTTCTATATTGTTATTGAATCAAAACTATTACAAAAACTAAAAAATAAAATTACGAGAAAATTAAAGAAAAACAAATTCATTTGCCTGTTGATAACTATATTTTATATATTTATTTTCATCTATTTTATTAATTATAATTGCTATGTTATTTATATTTTTAGTTAATTTTAGTTTAATAAATTAGTATTTACTGTTTTTTTTATATTTTAAGAAAATTAAATAATTTGTATCGAAAACTTAATTAATTGCAAATTTATGTCTAAAAATATAATTTCAAATAATAGAGTTCTTAATTACAATTTATAAAAGTCAAAAATATAATTTAAATTAAAATCGGGATTAATTTTAATTATTAAAAGTTTAAAAATTTAATTTAAATTAGAAAATGGTTTAACTGTAATTAAAGAAAGTTGAAAATGTAATTTGAATTAAATTTGTGGGTCAAAATGCAATTAATTAAAGTTTATTTATCTACGCACGTGGACTGTCCGATCAGAGAAAAAACGGCTACGATTCGCGCGTCTCTGCCACACCCGACCAAATTGCGTGGGTGCAGATTCTATTCTTCACGCGGCTCGGCACCCCAAGTGAGGCCCACATGCCGCGCAGGCCGGCGTGCAAGTGGGACCCACGTGTCTAACGCGTGCAGCCATTGTCCCCGCACGTTACGCGTGTCTTTGATCCCGTGCGTTGATCTCTACCTACAACCGGATCTTCAGCAAATGAAATGTTGCCACATGTCCGCACTAATCCTTGCAGCGAATGAGAAGATACCACATGTCCCACTTTATTTTGCAGCCAATCATGTGCTGACACGTGACATGTTACGATAAGCGTGAAAGCACAGGATCACGCCCGTGTTGCAGCCGTTGTCTCCCGTGCGACAATCTATTGTGCGCCTGTTTCCCGCAGCCAATGAAATTTTGGCACGTGTCCGCATTAAATCCTTGCTTTGAATCAGACGCTGACACGTGGCATGCACTTTGAATTAAAAAATCAGAACGGTGCCTCTGTGTCTTACGCGTGATTTTAAATATCGAAAATCGATACGCATGAGTTTTATTTTTTGATACAAATTTTTACGCGTTTATTAAAAAAATGTAATATTTTAGATGTATTGTTTTAGTTATAAATAGGGGATAGTATGATAGAGTAAATCAGTTTTTTGGAGTGTTTAGTTTTTGAGATTTTTTTGTGTTGTTCGGTTTTGGACTGCAGAATACACAGAAACCATTTTTTGGCTTTTGTTGTGTTCTACGTGCGCCAAATATTTGTGTTAAGAGATGTTTTAATTTTCTGTTTTCTTCATCTCATTTTTCTGAAACTGTTGTTATTTTTATTTTAAATTTATGAAGTAATTTAATTTTTCTAGGGTTGCATTTGATCTAAATTTATGAAGCTTTTATTTTAGTTATTTTTGAACGATTTATAAGACGTTTGAGTTGTTTATTCTATTTTGTTCTTAATGCTTTTGATTATTTACGAATTTTATCAAATGAGCTGTGGCACATAAATAAACTTAGAAGAGACATTTTTGTGTATATTGCTCATAGATATAATAACATGTATGATGAAGGATAAGAATATACCCTAATTGTATGTGTGGCGATTTGAGAACTTAAAACGTAATGAATCTTGGTGAATTTAATTCTAATAAGAATATAGTGAATTAATTTAACGAGTTGTGTTTGTACGGAGCTCGGAAGAGATGTATGAATAAAATTAGAAGTTTTCGATTGATAAATTAAATGTACTAAAAAAATATAAATCAAAAGAAAATAACATGATTTGAGTTGATTAATTTGGTAAAAAATTGCAATCCTAGATTTCTTTTATTTTGTTATTAAACTATTTTCTTAAATTTGTTACAATCAACGATCGTTTTGAATAAAATCAGAGAGAGATAATTTTAGTACTCAACGAACTATAGTAACAAATCTCCGTGGGAACGATAACTTACTTATCAAATATTATTACTTATGATCGTGTATGCTTGCACGTTTTTATGTTCTGCAAAACAGACAACACCCGTTACAAAAGTCTATTTGAACTATTCTATATTGATGTATATGATAACAAAAAAACATAACACTTATTTACGGTTGAAGCTTAGCTAAAAAAAAGTGGATTGTGAAGGAAAAAATATCGCGTACCTTAGTTGTTGCATAAATTTTTATTTTAATATAACTCAAAGTGTATGAATCATTTTGTAAAAAACAATAAGTAAACTTCCAAGTTGGTATAAGGAGGAAAAACATGATTTTAAATAATTTAACAAAATTATTGAAAACGAAAAATAAACCTAAACATTTTTATCACAATTGTTTGAGTTTTGAAAAAGTATAATCTAGTAGCATAAAATTAAAGATAAGAATAAAAATGATACAACAAATATTAGATAGATAAACAATTAACATTTAATAAAAATTTATGGGATAGATTAATTAGTTCATTTGCTTGTTCAAAAGTAATTAAATTATTAAAGATATAAATTTATATTAGTGATTTTTTTCTTTTTTATATGAAAATATCCTAAGATATATATCACATTCTTTGTTAATAAAAATCAATTAATATCGTATGGTAGAGATCATCAATTGATTAATGCTAAACTATGATTTGTTTTTAAAGAAATAACAAACCATATAAAATACAAACACATAACTTAGACTCTCATTGAAGGTATCTAAATTAGATTTTAGATTGATGTATTTGAACTTAATTTTTATATTTTAAATCTTATAAAAAATGTGCTTTGAATAAATTTTTCAATAATAAATTTTATAAAAATCTTTAAAATAAAACATAATTCTAAATTAAATCTAGATAATCATATACTAAAAATTTAACTTTCATATTTTAAATCTACTATGAAAAATATATCGTAAATATTTTTTTTTGAAATAAACTTTGAAAAAATCTTGAATTAAAAAAATTTATTTATTTTATAAAAATATTTACCTAGATTAATATTTCACAAGCATAAGAGGATAATAAATATTTTATAATAATTTTCAACCATATATACTTAAATTTAATAAATGATAAGTAAATTAAAAATAACATTAAAACCTATACGTATAATTTATTCTGTAAATAATATAATACAATTAAATTTAATATCTCTATTGTATTCTTACAAATAATTTGCGTAGAAATTTGTTATATAAAAAATCTTCAAACGGATCTACCTAATTTATTATAGAATCATAACTTCTACATGAAACTAAAGAATTTTTTTATTTATGAACTGATTATTTATCAGTTGTGGGATGAATTGTAAGAAAGGTAACATACTTGTTTGTATAGCTGAAAAAATGTTGAAAAGGAGAGAAAATAATGAATTGTGCGATATTTTTTTCTTCGCGTGCCATGCATGAATAGATTTCTATCTATGCCAAGGCCTGCATCTATTTTGGTATGCATGAAATCAAGATTTAAGAATGTTGCACCATGGCACTTTTTTTTTTTGCTATGACCTGTGTTGATTTGCATTTCTCTAATTTCTTTATGTTTCACCCCTTAGAAATTTGGTTGGATTTACATTAAGGGTTAGATGTATTTCTTTCCCTCTTATTCTTCTAGTAAGATACAATTCTTAAAGTGTATCATTTGAATCATTTTGAGGCCAGAAATATCTAAAAAATAACAAAAAATACCTGTGATGTTGTAAATAGATTTTTTTAAATAATAATAAAATTATAAAAATATAAATCTATTTTTAACATTAAAGTGTAAATAAATCATGTAATATTAATATTTTTTAAACACTTATGAGCAACCCAAATTTATCTACACCAAGGCCCACAATACGTAATGGTTCACTTGATCTCAAACAGAAAGGATTGTGTTTCGACACAATATTTCTTCGTCATGGCTCAACTCAAGTTACTTGAAATTGATGTTAAGCAGAGTAGAGTGCATTGCGGCCTACTGTACTTCATACCGCAACTCACGTTGCTTATTTTCACTTCGTGTTTTTATATCTTATAACTTGTTGGTTCACATGTAAGACTTACTTGTATTATTCTTTTAATCTTCCAAGTTAAAAATGAGTGCTTATTGAAGCTAATAATACTAAAAAGATAATAAAAAATATCTATAATTTTGAACTCATAAATTTGGTTAACTAATAAAATCATATATATTCAAATATGTTTATTATATTTAAGTATACATAAATTAAATAATATTATTATTTATTTTTAAAGCACACGTCAATATCCCTATTAGAAACATGTAACTATATTTTTGAAATAGTATACTAATGGTATTCTTATTTAAAAAATGAATCATTTAGTACCTACTAAGATAGTTAGGTTTATTTTTTACTAATCACATCAATTATAGCATTATAACATGTTATTATAAATTGAGATTTTGTAACAATTTTTTTTTAATAATAACGAAGGATATAGGCACAACACAAAACTAGGTTTTCATTAGTATTTGTAGGCTGGGGCAGATTGTTTTGAGGGGTTAGACTATGTTCTAAGCCTAGTCCAAATTTCTGTAAAAAAAAAAATAATGTGATTAGTATATATATATTATAATACTTTAATTATAAATCACTTAGCTAAATGTGTATATATAATCAATGATAAATATTTTTAAAATTGTTAGAGGTAATTTTTCCCTATTCTTTAGAAGCCATTATATTTTATTTTATTTATCTTAATATCTTTTTAATTGGTACTAGTTTACAATTGTCGTGACGCACTTCCGGAGTCTTCCCAAATCTTAGATTACAAGATTTTTTTTCAACTACGGTGTCAACTTTTTTCTTTCTGTTTGACTACATAACATTTATGATACCAATCAAAACTTAACATTTTAATTTAAATAATAATAATTTTTTTTTATATTGACACAAAAATATCACTAAACTTTAATTGTTTCAACATAAGGCTAACTTCCATTTTCGCTGTCCATTAATTTGTCAAAAATTAAGGAAAACTTTGTATAAGTACCAGCTTGTTAAAAACTTTCCTTTAATTTTTAGGAATTTAACGATGATAATATTTATGTAATAATAATTAAAATTAGTGATAGTTTTGTAAAAGCTTAAAATTCAATAATATCTTTGTAAAAAACTTTATTTTCCTAAAAATTGAACATTTAAAAAAATATTATATTTATGAAAAGATTCACAATTCAACTTTAACATAGTGAAAAATAAAACTCTGGCTAGGGTAAGAAAATTCAAAACAAACATAATTAACATGACCAACTAAACGGAATATCCTATTCTAAATAATGAACATAGAAATATGAAAGAAAAAATAAACAATGTTAATGATAATCTACACCCTAAAATATGAAAATTAAGTCTTAATGTTGAAATTAATAATTTTAAAAGAATCATTTTCGACTATGAGTTGCTTTCCACGGTGAACACCCTACTTATTATTTCTCAAGAATATGACTTTATTGAAACTAACATTGCCTTAACTTTTGCAGTAGGTTGTCATAATTTTTCTTTCGGCAGAGATTTATTCTAAATAAACATGGTCATGATGCAAAGTGTCAAACATCGAAACATTATACATGATGTAAAAATAAATAATAATATGATATTTTAAATTAATAAAATATTATATTGACATAATAATTTTTTTCAAAAAATATAAATACCAATAATTAATTATAAAACCAATTCATTTAAAGAGAATGAATAACTCATTATCAAAGATCATAATAAATATTGCTGCATATGTAATACTTTACTTATAAGTTGTTTAGTGTCTTTGTCAAACAGTTCAAAACAAGGAGGGGGAGGAAAAAAAAAACTACCAAATCAGAACCCAAGTAGGAAAAATTACTATTTGTGCTTAAGTAATATGTCAAACATCAAAAGATTCAAAATGAAAAAGTAAATCTATTAGCCAAACAAATTTCAAACTAGAATCTGGATCATATAATAAATAAATAAACAAAAGGTTAGAGTACAATTTTATAAGAAAGTCAAGACTCCTTTGTCGCAACATTTTATTTTAATCCAAAAACTTTGTGGATTTACCAAAATTTCTTTGATTTAATTTAGGAGTACCTTCCTCATCGAGGTTACCATATCTATAATCTATTACATATTGTTAACTATTTATTTTTTATTTTATAAAAATGGTTGGTTTTGGTCTTTGCGGTTTCCGTCCTTTTTTCTTTTTCTTTTCAAAAGCAAATCAATAATTCTATAACTTATATAAATACTCTCATTTGTAATAGAATAAATATGTATAATAACAATATAAAAAATTAAATTTATATTTTTAATATACAAACTTAATTATGGGTTATAATAATTATGTATTTTGTATAAAATATACGAAAAGTGGGATTTTAGATCTCACTTTTTTAAGTTTGTCTAGCCATGTATTTCTTTTTTCCTAAAAGTTAAATTTATGCATTCAATTTGATTTATAATACATTATTTTATAATTAAAAAATTGATATCAAAACTCAAACTAAGAACATGCCATATAACTCTAAATATGACACTTAATAATATATATATATATATATTTATATTTAAAATTATAATTGTGTTATTTATCTTTGTCATACATTGAATCGAGCTAAATTATACCTCAATTTTTTTAATCATTAACTTTATATCAATTATCTAAATTAATAAACATAATAAATAATAATAATAATTAACATTACAAGAAACTGTTCCGTGTTTGAATGTCGTTCTATCTAAAAATTATTCTCTTTTTTTTTCTATCATTATAATTTAGTTAAATATTTTTTATATGGTAAGTGATTTAATTTTATTAGTAATTTCATATTATTTTTTATTACTTTCAAATAATTATATGCTTAAATATATACATGTATACTTTATCTATAGAATTCAAACCCATAAAAACACAACTTATATTATAAGAAAATTTATAATATTATTTTAAAATTTATATTTATATTAATCATATATTTTTATTTATTAAACAATTATTTAAAAATATAAATTAATTTTAAAGGTGGAATACGTGAAAAAAAATCCATGTGGAAGGTTATTCTTTTACTTATACAAAAGTTGTTATTTTGTTTCTAACTTTAACAATGTAACATTTATTCCATTTATTTATAAAAACAGCCATAAAAATATATATTTAATAATTTTAAAAAATAAAATTATCAAAAATATTACAATCATGTGGTTGGGGTAAAAAACATTAATACTCACACAAGTTATATTTGTAATTTTTTAGTCTAATAAGAAGGTAAATGACAAAAATAACTTAATCAATATCTATTTAAAAACAATTTATCAATATTTTTTTTGTTTCATTTTTATAAGTAAAAAAACTAATTAAAATATATTTTATAATAAAAATGATTAATTAACACTTTTTTATAAGTAAAATAACTTATGATTTACTTTTTAAAGTTGAAAAATTAAACAATATTTTTTTCAAAAAGAAAATAAAACATTTTATTTTTTCCAAAAAGTAGTGATTTTAGTGGGGATGCGTGCTTCTTATTTATTGTTTTTTTTTAACTTATAATGATTTTTAAATAACCATTTTGCAAGAAAATTTGCACGATAATAATATTAAATATGTGTATTGTGATAATAATATTATTATTTGAGTTTTACTTTTTGTACGATACACTTTATATTTATTATTAAATTATGAGTTTATGATTATTTTATTTGTCCCACTCATATATAAATCAAATTATGATTAAATAATTTTTTTATTTATTGATAACTTAAATAAGTTTTATATGTATTATGTTAGCGTGTGCTGAAAAAGCAAGTTAAAGAAGAATAGCACACAACATCTATGTTTAGTGCAACACAAAACATGCCACACAATATCAATGTTTAATAGAACATTTGTTACGTTTCTTAGTATATATATATATATATTTGTACATGCAAAAAATTGATTTGAAAAACAGAGATGAAGTGGTACTGATTAAATAACAAATATCACATTTTATAATGGTATCAGAGCAATGGTTATTGTTGACTTAACAAAATAAAATAGCTACTTGATACTCGACGCTAGTACTCCGGTGTCTCCTCGGCAGGGGCTTCTGATCTGATTTGGTGTCTCTATGCTTATGAGTTGATTACTTCGGTTTTTGGCTAGATGGTGCTTGCTGCATAGTCATTGGAGCCGTAGCAATTCTATTTTCTCGAAGAAACATGAATCGCAAAGATGAACAACGCTATGCCATAGAAGCGATTCTCGAAAAATTCGGAATGAACATCTATTAGGCAAGAGGCACGTATCACCGTGCACCTTGTTTGTATATCTGGCTGGAAAAAAACGATCAGTTGCAATATTGAGGGAAAAAACCCCACTAGTGCTACGGCCATCAAGTCACTTCAGAGTCGCCATTTTTGCTCAGCGTCAGTTCCGCCGTCGTGACCTCAATAGAACCCTTCAGGGAGCCATTGTAGCCTTTTTACGTTTCACGCCATTTCTGCTAGTTCGAGTCGTTGTAGTTCCCCAACATCGCTTGCTCATTGGGGTCGTTGTTATCTTTCTACGTACCATGTGGTGCTTCCGTCGTGGGCAGCCGTGGAGAAAACTTGGAACACAACGCAACAGAAGAAGAACGCAACAGAAGAAGAATGAAGTTGAAGAACAACGCCGCTCCAGGAGGGCTACACAAATGGAATTTTTTTAGGGTTACGGGTTAAGTTTCATGGAAGAATCTAGAGATTTAACCACCGATTTCATATTGGAAGATTTGACAACAAAAATGACGGAAATTCTAACTAGAGTTCAGATCACCTCACAACCTCCGCTAACTGAAGCGACGACTACTCCCATTAGTATCAAGTTGGGAGGATCCAACTATGCCTTGTGGTCATAGGTAATGGAGATGTATATCTCTCGCAAAGACAAACTCAGATATATTAATGTGGATTTTCCTCAACCTGTTGAAACCGACCCCTCATTTAGGAGATGGCGCACTAGAAATGGCATTGTCAAAGGATGGTTGATCAATTCAATGAACCCCTCCTTGATTGCAAATTTTATTCGATTCACAACTGCGAAACAGGTTTGGGATTCTGCTGCTACCACCTACTATGATAGGACAAACACATCTCAAGTGTATGATCTTCGCCGTCAAGTTACTCGTATGAAGCAGACGGTTGGATCTATTGAAAAATACTACAATGAATTTCAAGGGTTGTGGTGAGAAATTGATTTCCATCTTCCTAATCCAATAGAGTGTGTGACTGACATACAAAAATACAACTCCATAGTCCAGAAAGATCGAGTGTATACCTTCCTCGATGGATTTGATGACAAACTAGATAAAACTCGAAGTGATGTGCTTCAAATCAAACCATTCCTTATGGTGGAACAAGCCTATGGATTCATCCGTAGGGAAGAGGTCCGACATACCATGATGATTATAGGTGTAGATACGACACCCGGAAGGGTTATGGATTTCAAAGGGATCAAGGGACACCAAAATCCATTGCCACCAAAACCAGGAACTTTTTTGGGTAGTAAGTAATCCACGGGAAATACATCGTCTATTGACATGAAATGTGGCCATTGTGGAAACTCCAAACACACCCATGAAAACTGCTTCAAACTACATGGGTATCCAGAATGGTGGAATGATCTTCAAGCACGGAAGAAACGGGAAACCACTGGGCGAGCCACTGTGCCTACCAATAATGCATCATTATCCCTTATTGCTCAGGCTGAATCTTCCCAAGATCCAGGTATTTCAAGTAAAGCATTTCACATCTCTACTCGTAGTGATAATAAGAATTGGATTCTAGATTATGGAGCTACAGATCATATGGCATTTGACCCAAAAGATCTCTCCAATACAACCCAGCCACGACGGAGCCATGTTGCCAATGCCAATGGGGTCACTTATCCAGTTACAGAGTTGGAACAGTGACTTTATCTCCTTCATTATCATTATCTAATACATTACTTGTACCCTCTCTTTATAACAAAATAATGTTAGTAAGTCAGGTCACTTCAGATCTTAACTATGTAGTATTGATGTATTCTACTTTTTGTCTTCTATAGGATATTCTCACCAAGGAGATCATTAGGCGTGGTACTAAGAGATGAGGGTTATATTATGTGGATGACCTCTGTTTGGTTATGTTATCGTCGATTTGGGCATCCATCGTTTGAGTATTTAAAGAACCTATTCCCTAGTTTATTTTCAAATATCACACACTCAGATTTCAAATGTGATACTTGTATCTTAACAAAAAGTCATAGGGCGTCTTATCCTATGAGCATGAATAGAAGTACGAATCCTTTTGCTTTAGTACATTCTGATGTTTGGGGACCTTCCCCAGTCACTACGTCATCGAGTCATTGATAGTTTGTAATTTTTGTTGATGATTGTACACGAATGACATAGCTTTACCTTCTCAAACATAAAGATGAAATATTTTCTTTATTTCACTTGTTTCACACTATGGTTCAGACACAATTTTTGGAAAAAAATAAGATTCTTAGGTCTAATAATGGAGGGGAGTATGTTAATCAAAAATTTTGGACATATTTGGACAACCATGGTATTCTCCATGAAACCCCGTGTTCACAAACCCCACAACAGAATGAGACTGTGGAGAGGAAGAATAGACATATTTTAGAAACTGCCCGAGCCTTACTAATCGGTGCACATATGCCTAGTAGATACTGGAGTGATGTTGTTACTACATCTGTGTATCTACTGAACTGTATGCCCACAAAACCTTACAATTTCAGACTCCATTTAAAGTGCTATCTGATCATGTTCCCTTGCCTACTATATTGATGCTTCCTCCCCAAATTTTTGGAAGTGTTGCTTTTGTCCACCTCCATAAAAAATCAACGAACTAAGTTGGATCCATGTGCTATCCAATGTGTATTCGTGGGGTATGGTGTACAAAAAAAGAGCTACCGATGCTATGATCTGATTACTAAAAGAACCTATATTACTATGGATGTCACTTTCCTGGAATCTGAATGTTTTTTCCCAATTAACCTCTTTAGGGGGAGAGTTATGGCAAAGAATGAAATTAGCTTGATGCTGAAATATTAGATACTAGTAACAATCCAGCATACTCGGATCATGCCAACAATATGGAGGAGCCAGTACCTAGACCCGAACTTGAACCTTCAAGAACTGAAACTGAAGTAGTAATTGAATCTCCAGAAGATGAAATGGTTGATGCACCCCTCCACTCTCTAGTACCCAATGATCCTCATGCTGAGAATACTCTTCAGGTAAGCTATCCTACCACACCTTTACAAACTAATGCTATAGATACATCTGTTGGTTATGTTCTACCTTTCAGACACAATCGAGGCAAACCTCCAAATCGATACTTCCCATAAAGAGAAGAACGACAATCCAAGTATCCAATAGCCAATTATGTATCTACTCAAGGGTTGTCAAAACCTATCAGGGCTTTTGCACAAACACTTTCCTCATGTCAAATTCCAAATAGCATTGAAGAAGCCTTTTCTGATCCAAAATGGGCTCAAGCTATAAAAGAAGAATTTGAGGCATTGTAGAAGAATAACACATGAGTGTTAAGCAAGTTACCTCGAAGGAGGAAGATGGTAGGATGCAAGTGGATTTTCTCCATTAAGTATAAAGTAGATGGGTTAGTTGATCGATACAAGGCGAGGTTAGTAGCAAAAGGGTATACACAGAAACATGGGATAGATTATCAGGAAACCTTCTCACCTGTGGCTAAACTAAAAACTGTTAGAGTTTTATTATCTCTTGTAGCAAATTTAGATTGACCATTGCACCAACTTGACGTAAAAAAATGCCTTCCTTCATGGTGATATTGAAGAAGAGATTTACATGGATATCCCACCAGGATATACTGTTACATCTGGAAAAGAAACTGCATATAGATTACAACGAGCATTGTATGGACTAAAACAATCACCTCGAGTATGATATGGTGGGTTGAGTTTAGCAATGAGGAAATATGGGTTTCAACAAAGCAACTCTGACCACACTCTGTTCCTAAAACATCAACGTTGGAAAACAACAACCCTTATAGTCTATGTAGACGACATGATCATTACAGGGGATGATAAAGAAGAAATCTCTAGACTTCAAGAACGATTGTAAAATGAGTTTGAAATGAAGAACTTAGAAGGGCTTAAATACTTCTTAGGCATTGAGGTATAAAGATCAAAACATGGCATATTTCTTTCCCAAAGAAAATATACTCTAGACCTACTAGCAGAGGCAAGATTACTTGATTCTAAATCTATCGATATTTTGATGGTCCAAAATCATAAACTTGGAGAATATGAGGACCAAGTATCAGTAGATAAACAGATATATCAACGGTTAGTAGGTAAACTCATATATTTATCTCATACTCGACCTGATATTGCTTATGATGTGAGTGTCATGAGTCAGTCCATGCACTGCCCCAGTGAAGACCATATGGATGCCGTTATGCGAATACTTCGTTGTTTAAAATCTTCCCCTGAAAAAGGACTTATGTTTTCAAAGAATGGTCAATTGGAAGTCGTTGGATATACAGATTCGGACTAGGTAGGGAATATTAATGATAGGAAATCTACTACTGGGTACTTTACTTTTGTGGGGGGTAATCTTGTGACATGGAGAAGCAAGAAACAGAAGGTAGTTGCCCTGTCTAGTACTGAAGTTGAATTTCGAGGAATGGTCATGGGAATATGTGAGCTCCTTTGGTTGAAAAAACTCATAACTGAGATTGGTGTTGCTTCTAACTCTGAAATGAATTTATTTTGCGATAACAAAGCAACCATTATCATCTCTCACAATCCAGTCCAACATGATCGCACAAAGCATGTTGAAGTCGATCAAAACTTCATCAAACAGAATCTTGAAGAAAAAATTATTCAACTTCCATTTGTTAAATCAGAAGATCAATTGGTTGATATACTCACAAAATCCGTGTCTACAAAGAACTTTTACAACTCACTCGACAAGTTGGACATAAGAGATATATATGCACCAACGTGAGGGGAAGTGTTGGTGTGTGCTGAAAAAGCAAGGTACATAAGAATAGCACACAACATCCATGTTTAGTGGAACACAAAACATGGCAGACAAGATCAATGTTTAATGGAACATTTGTTATGTTTCTTAGTATATATATATCTTTGTACATGGAAAAAATAGAGATGAAAAATAGAGATGAATTGATAGTAATTAAATAACAAATACCACATTTTATCATATTATACATATGTATTTTTTAATTGAAATAACTTACTTATTCTCTTATTAAACATATTTTAATTCATGTAAAAATCAAGTAAATTATTGTTTTGGTTTTAAGTACGACTGTAAGAAAATATTACAAGAATGAGATAAATATGAATAGAAATGCTATAAAATTCAAATTCAATTTTGGTAGACTATGTTGCCATGATTATGTTATTTATCTTTTCGATTATATTGATTTATTAATATATAAAAATAATATCTTATATTAATCAAAAATATATATTAATGTAATATTTATAATTATATGGCGTTTATAAACTACACAAATTTTAATTGTAACAAAGTTCAATAGATAAAAAAAACTAATAGACTTTCAAAAAAATACATGAGTTTCTATAAAGAAAGAAAAATAAATAATCAAATATAATTAAAATAGATTTAAAATACAAATTATTGGATCAAATAACTCTTATTTTGAAAGAATATTAATATTAATTAAAAAATATACTAATATAATATTTATAATTAGTACGAAACTTACCTTCGTTTAAGGTAAATATTTTATGATTGAATGGTTGACGTTCATTATATACTATTAAATATATCATACTAATTTATTAGCTATTTTAGTTTGGGTATTTAAGTTTAGTAATTTATTTGACAATCTAATTCATAAGTTTTTAAAAAATAACAACACAAATTTATATGAACAATTTTTAAGTTTTAGAAAAAAATAATTATGTTTTCAATTATATTTGAAAAACAAAACTAACTTAAGTAATTGATGAAGTAATTTTCAAATAAAAAAATTAAAAAATATATAAAACAAATTTAAGAAAAAATTAAAAAAATATCATTTGAATTTGTGATTTCATTTTTTTAAAATTGGTATACTAAATTATCTTACAAATAAACTAATAAAACTAATTATTCCATTCCAAAAAGTTGGCTAAACATATGTTTATAAAAGCATGGTTATTTTTTAACACAATTATTTTTTAATATAATTAAATTTTTAAAATTAAATCATATTTGATATGATTTGAGTATAATTTAAAATGAAAAAATAAGTAAAATTTTCGTCTAAATCACTTGGTAAATTATTATATATTAAAAAAAACTAATATCGAAGTTGAAGTGAATGAAACAAACATCTTCTTCAAACTTATAAGCATTTATTTAATTGCAAATTGCAATATCTTAATCGAGTTAGAGAATAAAGTGACAGTTAATTGTAATACGAAATCAAATTAATTATTTGCAATTGTTGTACTTTAACTTCTTATTTTAGCTATCTAGCTATAGTAGACACTAGTATTAGCTAAAATTAAAAATATAGCCAAACACTGAATTGATTCGTTCAAGACATGATTGCTTTGGAAATCCGATATCTTTGAGAACAGTTATATATATATATATATACCAATGAGGTGTAACTTAATGGTACAAAGTTCTTAAAAGGGCATGAAATTCGAATGAAATTTAAAAATATCAATGAGTTGTAACTTAACGGTAGTATAATTATTTAAAAAATAAAAATATTTTAGCTAATTATGATTGTAATAAAATATTCTTGGGTTTAGTTCTTCTATTTCTCTTTAATATATCTTAACATTAAAAATAATAAATAAAAAGTGCCCACAATTTAAAATTTGATACTTAAAATTAATTGATAATTTTTAAAATCAATTAACCATAATTCAACAAAAAAAAATGATTTATTATAATTCTCTTATTTAAAAATATTGATCGCTTCATTCTAATACTATGCACAAATAAATGTGATATGAACATCAAATAATTATATATTTGATAATTTATCTAGTATTTAATTAAGGTAGAAATTAAGCAGATATTAAAAAATAAAATAAGCTATTTAAATTTCAAATTCTCACAAGATTCCATTGATGAAAGAAATAAGGATAAAAGCAATTATCCGATAAAAGGTATTTACCTAGTTCTATAAAAACATGTTACCCTTAGGACTAAAAGAAATTACAATATTGGCTTTAAAAAAAAACTACAACATTGACTATAAAAATTCTATTTCACTTTAATTTATTGTAGGTTTTGAAAGCTTATTGTTAAAATTCGGACAATTAGAATCGGAGGTAATTTTTGGATATGCAAATCTTTTAATAAAGATTCAATATTGTTTTAAATTGCAGTATGTGAGTCACATTTAACAAAAAATGATTGGTTTCTTTTGGTATCAGTTTCTATTAAAATTTTGAAGGCATGCATATATATAACAAATGAAAGATTATTATATATTCTTGAGGTCGACTCTTGAGTTTTGAGTTATAAATCCCTCTTGATAAAATAAAAAAAACGTTATAAGTCTCTCGACTCTATTATGTATGCTTACATATACGATGATGTCCTATTAATGCTACTTTATTTTATTTTTTCCTAATGATGTGCTAATGTTTATTGAATGTGCATTTGATTGCCTTCAACCTTTGAAGTTGTATTTAAGAATGCAAATTTTTTGTAACGTTATTATTTAGTATTTTTACGATAATATTAAATTATTCAAACATATATATAATTTGTAATAAAAGACCAATATGTATACATCAAACTTTATATACTGTGGGTTTTCTTAGTGTGTAAATCAATTACAAGTATGGAATAATTTTTTTTACTTGTATAAAATATGTCATTTAGCTTCTTAAAAATTGACATTTAATCTATTTATTTATAAAAAATAGTATCATAAAAAAAATTAATAATTTTAAATTTATTTAAAAAATAAAAATTATCAGAAATATTTCATTCATACAATGAGAGTAAAAAATGGTATTATATGTTAAGTCCCACATCGACCAGGGATGCCAGCCTGGTGCTGGTTATAAAGTTATGACAATTCTTCTTCTTTAAGAACTCTTTTGGAGGGAGTTAGGTCATGACTTTCTACATGGTATCAGAGCAGGTCCCTAGTGCGATGAGTCCCCTCTGGCACAGTTTCCCGGTCTTTGCGGTGTCCCCGCACGAGTGGAATCTGTCTTTGCGGTGTCCCCGTCCGATGTGAGGGGGAGTGTTGAGTCACACATCGACCAGGGATGTCAGCCTAGTGCTGATTATAAGGTTATGGCAACCCTTCCTCTTTGAGAGCTCTTTTGGAGGGAGTTAGGTCATGACTTTCTACATGGTATCAAAGCAGTTCTCTAGTGCGATGAGTCCCCTCTGGCTCCTCTGGCATAGTTCCCTGGTCTTTACAGTGTCCTCGCTCGAGTGGAATCGGTCTTTGTGGTGTCCCCGTCCGATGTGAGGGGGAGTGTTGAGTCTTACATCGACCAGGGATGTCAGGCTAGTGCTGGTTATAAAGTTATGGCAACCCTTACTCTTTGAGAGCTCTTTTAGAGAGAGTTAGGGCATGACTTTCTACATTATAATCATTAGTTATATTTGAAATTTATTTTGTTTTGATAAGGTATAAGTAAATCACAAAAATTATTTAAATTTTTTTATCAATAAAAATATTTTTATGACTTATTTTTTGTAAGTAAAATGACTAATATATATTTTTTATAAGTAAAATAATTAATAAATGTAAGGATATTTGTTTTTCAAAGTAAAAAAGCTCTCTCATGACAAGTTGGTCCGATCTAAAAATTTGGAAATCCAATGGTGTGGGCGCACACTGCAAATGCAGCATATATATGGAGCGCAACCACGTGCGACCCAAATTTTTGCTATATATTTTTATTTTTTCACTTAAAAAGTGATAAAAATTGGATTACTCTTGAAATGGAAATGATAGTGCAAATTCTTAAAAAAATTAGAAACAAAAAATTCAATCATTGAAATTGAAGTTACAAAGGAATAAATACATAAAAAAACAAACATATTACAAGCACCATTAAGATCGTTCTTATGTTTAAGTATAAAAAGATTCAAATTCAAAGTCATGTATATAAAAAAGTTTGGGATATATGGATAACAGTTACATTTTTAAAAACCTATAAAATATAATTTGCAACATTAATTAGGATACAAACCTATAAAATATAATTTGCAACATTAATTAGGACAAAACGTGAGATGTATAGGGGCATTAGAAGGGTTATGTGTCATCTCTTATTTTTTGACAATTTTTTTTAAATATAATATTTATAAAATTATAAATAAATTTATGCATAAAATGAAATTATAACTTCGTTAAATTTTAAAATTTATGATTTTTTTACTCAAAAATTCATACATATTTAATAATTTAAATACATTTGTAATTTCATATATAACATATTTATTTAACGATAATAAAGTAAATAGTTGATAAATAAGTTGTATTATTTTTATAATATTTTTATTAACTTTAAATCCTAATTTTGATATTAAATTCAATCATTATAGACTAAAAAAGATAAAATTCAAAACCAAAATTAGCATATTCTTAACCAAGGAGATTCGAACTCATAAAAAACTATTTGTTCAATTGCAACTCCAAATGCAAGGCAACATGTTATGTTGTTTTTATATAGTTATAATTTTCTCATTTTTAAGTATTTATATTCTTATGTTTATTTTTCATTAAAAATGTTTTTTAAGGCATAATTTAACATTTTTAGACTTTTAATGGCAATTTTTTTATTATTTTAACAACAAAATGTTTTGTCTCTTATGTCGTTATTTATTATAAAATATTTACTATTTTAATAGTGAAATATATTTGCTGACATTCGGCGGCAAAGTGCAAGGAGAAAACATGGATAAATAGTGACAAAATTATAAATATTTTGCATAGAAAATATTCGTCATTAATTAAATGTGTTTAATAGGAAATCCAATTTTGTCATCAATTACACATTTTGCAATGATGTTATAGTGGTAAATTAGTGACGAAAATATTTTGTCTCTAAAGACAATTGATGGCAAAATTTACTTTTTTTGTGGGGAAATTATTGGGGCTGATTTTTTTTTTTTTTTTTTTGCCTCTAAAATTCAATTTCTTGTAATGGTTGTTGATCGTTGATCTCAAATCAATGCTTTCCTTGTCAAGTCTTCAATTATTGTATTATAAAATCATATTTAAATAGATAAAAGTTTCGAGATTCTTTACGTTTTATCATTTATATTATTTGATTATTTAAATTATAAGCTAGTATCATAATTTAATTTTTTAAAAATGAATCAACGAAAAAAAAATTATATTATTTTAATAATTTAATAAAAAAATATTATAATAATATGTTTTATCACAATAAGATTAAGAGCTTTTAATATAAGAAATATGTACTTTTGAATAAGAAAAATCAAAATACCCTTATTTTTAACAATTAGACAATATTATCCTCAATTTATTTTAACTCTATAAAATTAAAATTCAATAATACAACCCAAATGAATATATCACTAAAATAAATTTTTAAATAATATTAACTATTGTAGTACATTTTGTAACTCCATTATTTTTTTTCAATTATTGACTTTTTGTAACTCCTCTATTATTATTATCATTAAAAGCATAATCATAATTAATGTTTATATAAAAACTAATGATTATAATTATTTAAATTGTATTTATAAGTTGTAAATCAGATCATTAATTTTATTAAAAAGTTATTATTATTAACAAAATTAGTATTAAATTTTTATTATTAAATAATTATATTAATAACTCCTCTTAACTTTAAAGTGAAAACGTTAATTAAACTAAAAATATTATCAACACGTAACTTTTAGCATTTCATTAATTCTTTTATTCTGTATTAATATACTAGCAATGAAAGTGAAGTGTTCCTCTTCCTATAGATGTATGTACTCTTAGCTACGAAATGCTTAATTTTATTTTCTTTTAATAATATAAAGGTATAATTTTTTTAAAAATAAATAAATAAATAAATTCAGATAAAAATAAAAATCTATATACATAAGCTTACAAACTAAAAAAATTAAATTAAAATACTTATAATGAATGAATATATTTAGTATGTATCCCAAATCACAAGTAGTAAAGTGATTAGTTTTCATTTTTTATTTTCTAAAAATGGTATAGAGTATGATTTTAATAAATTTAATGGGGTATTTTCAACTTTAAATGTGAAATAAAAAATGCCCCACTAATAGATGTACATTACTACCCGCACTTTCATTAATGGAAAAGTTAAATAACACCTATCTACAATGGTCTTATTTTAAGTTAATCTGTTAATTAAAAAAATCAATAAAGGTGTGTTCATTAATTGAAAAATGAAAATAACTCATGTTTACTATGTAAAATAATATGTAAAAAAAGAAGAAGAAAGGAAATGATTACTAAATCGCTTTCTCATTCCCAAATCCCTCCACAAATTCCTTCACAACCCCATTGCCATTCATTCCCTTTCTCAGCTTTATTTCTTTCTTTTTTTAATACAAATTTTGAGAAAATTTTATCATCTAAAAATTTATAATATTCTAGAAATATCCTTTGGACAATAAAAAGGCATAATTACTTAAGTAAATTAAATTTTTAATATAAATTTTGAGAATTTTTTTTAATAAAAAGACATAATTACAATAAAAGTGACCGGTGACTAGGTTGAGCCTGGTATAAATTATTATTATTATATATAATTAATTTTATGATTTTTGATATGTGATAAAAAGTTAACATTTAGCCACATATTATAATAAAATTATTTGTTTTGTAGGCAATTAAAAATAAAACAAAAACAACTTATCATATTTGTTTTTATACTATTGAAAGTACTAAATAATTTGAAATTTATATGATCAATATAACGTGTATTATTTGTGCTATATCTCTATATATTTAAGAGAGAGAAATATTACTTTCTATAATCACTAATAAAATTATAACATAACCCAAAATTAATTTTAGTTGTTCTTACTCATAAGTTTTTAATACTTTCACACCAAGTACCATTCTTAAAAAATTTCTCGCTCCGCACTGAGTGCACCAAATAATGAATCTATATCGATAAAAAAAAATCTTTTTTAAATGAACATATAATTATATATTTTCTATTTTATTACGTGAATGACTGAATATGCTTTGAGGAATGTCTGATTTCTTCTTATACTAGATTGCTTGAGCCTTTAAAGTAGCGAAAATCTAGGCGTTTGATTCTTACTTTCTTGCGAAGCTAAATGTCTAATTTCTTCTTCTTATTATAATTATTATCCAATAATTTCTTTTTTTAATTTCAACTGAGATTTGATTATTATTAGTTTTAATTCATATAGGTAAATACTCATGTTTTATTATAATGTTATATTTTATTAATACGAAATATTAAGTTAGTTTTTTATCTCTTACAAAACATATTATTATACATTTTTAATTTATTTTATTTATATTTAAAATCATTTATTTTTTTCTTGCCATATACATTTTACCTTTTTTCGTATATTTTTTTAAATAAGGGGACTCATGCAATTTTTAAGCATTATTTATGTGAAGTACCAATGTTTTCGTAGTATTTTCTTTGTTAGATTCTCTCTATATGAGTCCAATAAATGGCTCCAAACTTCCAATTCCTCCTCAAAAATCTATAACTACTACAAAATTCATGTTAGTTGTCAATCAAATTCATCCATAGTATTAGATTACCAACATTATAGAGAAGAAAAAAAACCTAACTCCCCAACCACATAGTTGGCCAAATTTCAATCTTAATTAGGTGTCAACATATTAGTGGCACTTGTACTGTTTTTTTTTCTTAAATAACAATTATGTGCATACAGATATAAAATATATTCACAGGGTTTAAATCAACGTCTTTTTATTACCCACTTAAAACATTTAAAATATATATCATTATATTATAAAATAATTACTTTTTAAAAATTAAAACTAACTAATCAACCAATCATTTTAGAATATTTTGTGTAATTTAAACAATCACTTATATTCATAATTTAATCATAACATCTCATTTGATTTTCACAAAAACTCTATCATTTTAAATTTAAAATAAATATCAAATGATAGTAAAGATTTATTTTTAAATAAAATAAAGTTTACTTAATTGTATTAAATAAAAAATTAACATATTAGTTGTGATTATAATATATAATAGTATTTTAATTTAAAATGGTTAAACTTTTTTAACTTAAATAAGTCAAAAAATAGAATAAGAATTTAAAGACACTCTACTGAAGTCAATTTTTGAGTTTATGATACTCAGAATGTGTTTGTCGATATTGATCTAAATTAAATAATCAAACACTTAAATGAATGACACCTAGTATATAATATAATGCTTGATTTACTACACTAAATTTTTTTTAACTGAATTAGGTGTATAAATTTAAAGATTATATACTTTATAACTGTATTATGAGATCATTTATGATAATTAAAATTGATAAAGATAAAATCTAAGGAGAAATATTTAAATTATTTAATATCTAACAATATATAATTATTTATCTTATATAGAAAATATATTTTAGATATGATTTTTATATAAATTTATACATATTTATTGACTGTGTCCATCATGCATTGAATGTAACACTTTTAATTGATTTTGATAACATGTATCAAATAAAGAATAATACAAATAGTTGGTCAAATTTCTCCTAAGATCCCCAAGAATCTCTAAGCAATAAAACAAAATCACAGCCACTCAATTTTTTAAGTGACTTCAAGACCAAAATTGTAGCACGAGCTTCTTAGCTATCAGTCAAAAGGGGTAGCGAACACCAAATTGAGTTAGTGAGCTAAGAACACCAACTTGAGTTAGTGAGCTAAGGGTCAATGACATTATTTGTCAAGTCAATTACCCAAAACCGAAATGCAAAACAACCCCAGTTGGGCCTCAGCTTTGGAGAAGGGTAGCTGAAATTTCAGGCCCTAAGATCCCATTACCTATCCTCTCCCAAATAAGGTTACAAAAATGTAGCTAACATTACTATATATTCTTGTCACTACCCATTTGCCTCTATATATTTATATATAGCTTTCTCTAAACCCAATTCCTGACATCTTTTAAGAAAACATTTTTTGTTTCCTCTTTTTTTTTTTTCCCCCTTCTCTGTCTCTGCCTCTCTTCTCGTTATAAATTAAACAGAGAAAAGTCTTAAGAAGTTAAAACCCAACAACCAGAAAGAAAAAATGACTGTGTCACCTCCCCTTTCATTAGCCAAAAATGGTAGCGTGTTCATTGTTGGAGCCACAGGCTTCATTGGCCAATTTGTAGCTGAAGCGAGTTTACAATCCGGTCGGCCTACGTTCATTCTTGTCCGACCAGGCCTCCGCAACCCTTCTAAAGCTAACGCAGTCAAAGCTCTACAAGACAAAGGAGCCATAATTTTGCAAGTGTGTTTTAATTTCTCATTTTTTAATTACCCTTAAGTTTAAGTACATAGTATACATACTAAACACTAAATAGACTTGCTAGTAGTCTTGGCACCATAACACATTATTTAACTTTGTTTTGATCAATTTTTGCAGGGAATGATAAATGATGAGAAATTGATGGAAAAAATACTAAAAGATCATGAGATTGATATTGTGGTTTCAGCAGTTGGTGGGGAAAGTGTTTTGGACCAGCTCACTTTATTGGAGGCCATAAAGAAAGTTGGCACGGTCAAGGTATGTTTGAACTTAAAAATAATTAATTAAAAACTTAATATAGATAGTCTTATATATATATATATATATATAAACACTATTCATGCATCAATAACAAAGATTCAAACCACCAACTTCTTTTAGATGCTTAAATGGTTTTGATGTTACTAAACCATAACTAATTATTACAAAGGGGTTGCAAACGTGTCTAGTTAGACATATTTATGTCATGTTCGTGTGGTATTTTAGTATTAATTATATGTGTTTTGATATTAATCATCATATGTTATATTAAGTTTTTTTTCTTTTGTTTTTTAGTATTAATTTACACATAAAAAAATTGATTGAATTCTCTTATAATAATAAAATATTAAAAAAAATTAACGATATATATAATCTATTGACATTTTTTTTATTTATTTACATCGTACGTGTTATCTTTTCATTTAAGATATTATCACCGTTAATTAAAACATGCATGTATGTGTAAATTTTTTGTATTTAAAATTTGTAAATGGTGCTTCAGAGGTTTTTGCCATCAGAATTTGGGCATGATGTAGATAGGGCAGATCCAGTTGAACCAGGATTAAGAATGTACAAAGAAAAGCGCCTAGTTAGGCGCTTAGTTGAAAAGTCTGGGGTGCCCTATACTTATATTTGCTGCAATTCAATTGCCTCTTGGCCTTATTTTAATAACACTCATCCTTCTGAGGTTATTCCACCGTTGGATCAGTTTCAAATCTACGGTGATGGGAGTGTTAAAGGTATGACAAGACTATTTTTTTTCTTCTTTCATTTATATATCTGCCTACATTTAATTTTGTTTGAATAGAGCATAATTATTGAAGCCAAAAAAATAATAGCAAAAAATAGCTTATGTTCCAAAATTAACCAACCTTAGCTAGATATTTAATTAAGGGACTATTTGTCTTACCTTTTGAAAAGTACAGCATAGATCCATTATGAAAGGTTATTATAATTATTAGCTAAAAATCAAGGCCAAACTCACTGTATAAAAATTCATAATATAATTTAAATTAAACTTATTTAATATACTTTATTAATTATTTATGCATCCCTATAACTATATTATATAAACTTGATTTAAATTAAATCATATTTTTTTATAAAATTTTAATACTATATTAAATAATTAACATAAAATATACATAATATTTATTTATACAATTTATAGCTCAGCAGTTACCTCATTCAAAATGTAGGACCTCGTTTTTAATATATAGCATGAAAGTGACTCTCTATATGTTTTGTCAATGAACTTCGTATTTGTTTCTGGAAAAATAATTAATGGAGCTTAATAGTTTCGGTTTTTGATTGGTTGAGAAGCATTTAAAACAATTCTTAATTACTTTTAAACTAGAAAGAGAAAAGAAGCGAGCAACACAAAAACTCTTTTTTCCACGAGTCTTTTTCGTATATTTTTTTTAATATATTGTAGGGGTAGGTGGAAGGTAAAGAAGTCATAGAAAAAATAAGAATATTTTTAAGTTTTTCTTCAAATAACTATTCAGAATCATCTAATTTTTAATAATATTTTATTTTTTTAACAAAATCACTTGAAATTAAAGATTTATGGTAATGCCAATAGAACATATTAAAAGTAAAATTTATGACAAGATATTTAACTTGTACGTGAAGATATGGAAAAACAATGTTATGACGTGAGAAGACATTTGTTTATGAGTTTTATCTCAAAATAATTTTAATAAAAAATAAAATATATGTTAAGAAATCCATTAGTGTCATTAAACTATAACTCAACTGTATTAAATATATTTAAATATATAGAAGATTTAGGGCTTATTTGACCGTTTATTTTTAAAAATTATTTTCCAATCACAACTCGAAAACAATTTTTAAAGATAACGAGATATTTGACTAGTATTTTAAAAATTATTTTTTTAAAATAAAAAAAATATGATTGCATTATTGTTGGGTTAAATTATAAACTTATTTTTATTGTATATTTTTTAGTATAAAATTTAATATTATTATTATAATTGAATTTATACCGTTTAAATTTTACATAATAATATAAATGAAATAAAACGAAAAGAAACAAAACTTAATTAAAAATGTAAAATTTTATTCCATTTTTTTTTTAAAAAAACTACCTACCTTCTACCAGCATATTTTTATCAAATTTAATGAGAAATACGATTTTGAAGAGACTTTTCCACGTTTGAAGAGCAAAAACTATAATGGTTTCTTTAAAATTGTTTAGATAATGAAATGTTATTTATTTAAAATTTATCTTTCACCTTTAAAATTGCCTTGATAAGGTATTTCATTTAATATTAATATTAATATTAAATGTTAATTAATTAAGTCACTTTAAATTTTATGTAAATAATTTTTTATTAAATTGGAGAAAGGATTCATTTTACTTAATAATCTCAGTTATTTATTTTGTATAAATATTAAAACAAATTTAAATTGAAATACATGATTAATAGTAAATGAATACATAAATAAAAATTTAAATTATATCATATATTTTTATACAAAATTATAATAATATATCACAATTATTTTTGTTAATGTCATAATAAAAATGTCTATATTTTTTATTTTATTATTATAATTAATTATATTTTAAATTATATAAAGTTGACATTGTTATTGAATAATTGTAATAATAATAATAATAATTTAAGTTATAAAATATTATAAAAATATTTTTTTATTTTTGAAAATAAAAGAAAAAATAATTGTTATAAAAGCTAGAAAGACAGCCCAGTTAAACTATCAAATACCTATCAAAAGTTTCCAAAATTATTAAAAATACTTCCGACAAAGGTACTGTTTATAATATTATTTATTTTATTAAAGTCATACAGGTTCAACTTTATTGAACACTCACCGTTAATCGAGCGAAACTTTAACTTGTCATCATCTACACGTGGCATTTTTTTTTTGTTTTGATAAATAATAGAAATAAACCAGTCAACCTTTCAAGTTTTAACCTGGATAAGTCGTCTTCTTTTTTACAGATTTAATCTATAATAAGTTGTTAGGGTAACTTTCTAATATATATGTATATATAGAAGAAACTGTCTATTTTGATTCTATTGATATTTTGGGAAACTATCACTTTGAGAAATATATAATTATTTGCGACGTACCTATGTTATATTAATAATTAATTATAAAATGTCTTTCAATATACTAAATACCCAACACACCCTTATAAGACTACAATATTCAAACCCAACAACATCTTACGCTGGAATGGGTTGTGAGGGAAAAGTGAAGCCGACAACCCAAATATTTCAATTTAAATGAAAACAATATAAAAATCAGCCAATATTTTTGGTTTGTGAGTATTTTTGCCCAAACCATTAAATTTAATAAACAATTCATATTATTTTAATATTAGAACTTTTTTTAAAAATAAAGAACCAAAATCGAGCTCATGCATTCCATGTACTATATAGGCTTTAAACCTGTGTATAGCCCACAAGATGAGCCTAAAGTGACCTCACATGTATAAAAAAAATACAATTAGGGTGTCTATATTAGATTAAGATTAGAGAGAGGAGATTATGGTAGAATATTTCCCATAAAAATTTGAACATACACCATCAGGACAAGAAGAAACATGTCATACATTATGTTATAACGACGCATCAAACTCTTTTTATTTATTATTTTTTTTTTTAAAGCAGCTTACTTTGTTGCTGGAACTGATATTGGAAGAATAACAATGAAAATTGTGAATGACATTCGAACTGTGAACAAAAACGTTCATTTTCGACCACCTTGTAACCTTTACAACATGAATGAGCTTGCTTCACTTTGGGAGAGAAAGATTTGCAGAACACTTCCCAGAGTTACTATCACTGAATATGACCTTCTTGCTGCAGCTGCAGGTTCATTAATCTTTTATCTTTCTTTCATCATACGCACATTTACGATGCGTTACCATTTTAATCTATTATCTATTGATCAATGCTCAATATTCAATTCAATTGATCCACTTTTCGTGTTTATCTTAGCATAAGTTATATCTATAAAAGTATTAACTAGACACTAATTTTTCTAAAGTTTTAAGAAATCTAACAATTCATTTATAATTTTTTAACATTTCTATTCAAGTATGAGCTATCTCAAGAACTTATTATTCTTATACCATGTAAAAGTATTAGCACCAATTCTTCGAAAGAAAAAAACTAAATCTTGTGAGAAATGTGATTAAGATAATTCATTTATACTTTTTTTATACTAATATCAAGGGTTAACAAAAATTAACTTTCAAAATTATCACTAATGTCACATAAATGAAACAAATGGATTGTGAAATCAACATAACCTACCTACCTTCCAATAATAATTTATTTCTTAATTGAAAAAATATAAATATTTATTGAAATACTTTTGTAATCTTTTGTTATTAGGGTATGATAGTTATTATATTAAAATCTTGCAGAGAATATTATACCAGAAAGTGTTGTAGCAGCATTGACTCATGACATATTTATAAAAGGCTGTCAAGTTAATTTCTCAATTGAAGGTCCTAATGAGGCTGAAGTGGAAAGTCTCTACCCAGAAGAAACTTATAGGACTTTGGATGAATGCTTTGGTGATTTTCTCCTCAAAATGAAGAACAACGAAGTAGAAGAGATTCCTAAGGAAAATCCAATGGTTGAACCTTTAGCTATCACCGCAACTTGTGCTTGATTCATCATGTTTTAAGTTAATGTACCATCTTATTTTTCAATATTATTTAAATAAAAAAGAAAGAGGGGTAAAAAAACAGTCTCTAGTTTATTTTGGGAGTACTTAAAACTTGGTTGGCTATGTATAGCATTTCCATAATTTCCATTAGTTCTTGAATGAAAAATGTTTATTTTATTATTGTGGCAAATTGGGTCTTGTGAAAGACAAACATAAGATCTAATTTATTTCAATTATTATTAAGACCTCCACGTTGTTTGTGATTCAATGTATGTGACAAATTATGATATATAATAGTTACTTTAAATATTTGTATATTTACAAATGGATAGAATATTTAACTTAAATTCTTATTTTATTTTTTCATGACACGTTTTATTTTTAATTAAAACAAATAAAGAAAGAAGAGTAGTTAGATTTTCAAAGCAAGTGGTTTCAACAAATGTCTATTTTCTAAACCCAACATTAAATATCATATACAAATTATATATAATAAAAACATTAAAAAATGGGATCTTTTATTCTTTTGTGACTATTTTTACTAATAATATGATAAAATTATCATAAAAATTAAATATGATATATAAATATCAGTTTTATAATATATATATATAACTGTACAATCAACTCTCTAATATTAATATATTTTGTTTCCAAAGCAGGGCTTCCTTAGGGCCCACTTGTCATTCATTTGGGTCACTTGAAAATATTTTTTTAGGAAAAAAGGCTATACAAAATTTTTAGATTATCATTAATCTTTTAAATTTTAAAAGATGTTTTTAAATCATTTAAATTTTAAAAGGAATATAAATAATAATATTATAATAATTTTTTTATTAAAACATCATTTTTTACTATTAATATACGATAAAACACAAATCATTAATAAGAAAAATATAAAATATAAAATGAAATTATTTAAAAAATAAATAAACAATAATAATATTCTAACGAAAAATTATTTAAATACATATTTTCTAGTTTTTTAGAAATAAAAAATCAATAAATATTAGAATAAAAATAGTGATAATAATAATATATTAAAACGAATATTTTGTGAAAATTTTATATTAAATATTATTTTATCATTATTAAATAATTAAATTTATGATAAAATAATAATATTTTAATAAAAATAATATTTTTTTTCAAAATTAAGAAACTAAAAAACACATCTTTCAATATGAATTCCTAAGCGCGCTAAAGTTGACTATTACTTTTCTCTTTTTTGTTTTATTTGAATAATAGTATTTTTAATTTACAGTTATAAATGTATATTATTGGCATTAAAATCATCCCTATGTAAAAATTACTTATATTTTAATTAAAATATCATTATTTTTTTTATTAATTTATAAAACTTATGTAAATTTTATTAAAAGTAAAATTTTAAAACAAAGAGAATCAAAAAACAGTTCAACCTCGACCAGGGTTTTGCTTCGCTGGTTTGATTGTTTTCCAGCATGTGCCGCCACCTATAGATGTTATTCTATTGCAGTCGATCTAGTTTTTTTGCTGTCAAATCTGATTCGTTACAGGAGAATAATATTTTAGATTAATAAAATTTTAAATTAATATAATTTTTAAAAAATAAATATTCAATAAATAATATAACAAAAAATATTTTAATTGATGAAAAATATATTTTAAAATTAATAAATAATAACTTTATGACCGATAAGTATAACCACGGTCACTTCCAACCAGGCTTATATAAAATCCATGTCTCTTCTTTCTCGATCTGATATATTTAAAAAAAAAAAGGGTGTTGTCAGATTTTCGGGAACTTGCTACATAAGTCGCCTTGCCAACTGTCCAGGTTGTCTGTCGCTTGCACTGTCCATCTCCACCCACAAAGTGCCGCGACCTGATAACCTTTCTCTAACCTTATTTTTGGAGTTATTTTTAGTATTGGATTGTTCGGCTAATTTGAGTAATTCGGGCCTATTAGTATTTGGGCTTATTCGTAATTTTGGGCAGATTTAGTATTAGTTTTTGGGATTTCTACCTACATCTCACAAATTTTTTTAAATGGATAAGCACATACACTTAAACTGAAAAATCCAATTGAAAATCTTAAAATCAGTTCGGATCGATAGAATTCAAATTGATCAAAACAGATAGTTTTGATCCCCTACTCAACACTACTTACATCTCCTAATTTTATTTAGAGACTTTATAAGATGTAACTAGAATTGACCTTGGTTTTTGCCTAATACAAGTATACATAGACCCATCTCGGTGAATTGCAGACACACTAGTGAGCGAAGGCTGATTATCAAATCAATAGGATTTCTAGGTCCAACCTTCTTCCTTATGCAATCGATTGGTATTAGATTTAAGGGATATTTACTATCTTTCATTTATTTGGCTTATTTTATTAACTTTGCAATGTTTTGGGTTCATTGGTATACTCAATATTTTGGGCTGATTGCCATGTAACATGGTAGATTGATACATTTGGCTGGCGCTTTGTTAATTATTGAATATTTTTTGGTCAATGTCGTAAAATATTTTGTTCACATCTTGGTGCTTTGTATGTCAAGATTGTGAATTAAATCATTCCTAATCGATCAATTTCTTTCTTGCTGTTTCACGTAAGATATTTGATTAGAGTTTTGATTGCCGATATATACCATTTACTTTAAATAAGTGTGTTTTTGTTTCTATAAATCTGTGTGATCTTTTGTTGCTGACACCAATGGTAGACAGCAGTGGAGTTTTCATGTCACCATCTATTAAGCACTCGGCGTTTGGCTTCTATGATAGTAGTATTGGTTCTTCTATGTTTAATTTTTAGAGCTCTTCTCTATTATGGTGCTATAAGATATGATATATTTGAGTGCTTTTATATTAATACTTTATTGGTTATATGTTTCTATCTACCTAATTATAATGTTATCATCTTAGGCTTGATAAACTTCGAGTTTTACTTCTAATGCTTTCTTACAAATAGTTCTATTGGAAGATTTTATTTATACCTAATTTGTGGGATAGAGTTAAAATGTGTCTTTCCGCTACTTATGCTAGCCTTTATTTACTTGGTGTTATTGTTATATGCGCTGCTATCCTTCGATCGTCTAACGCGTAGACTATCACAATTTCCAAAAATCCCTTTACTGTGCTGTTGTGCACCATTTTATCAAATACACCACCACTTGCCTTTTTTGCGTGATTTTTCTTTTGTTTTTTCGATGCCATCACATCGTTTGTTGTGTTCTATGTTTTAGGAATTTTCTCGTGTTATCCTATATTCTTAAGGACTTTCTATAACATGTAACCTACAGACTTTCAATCAAAATTAATCCTCAACGAAGTTGTACAATCCATTAATTTTGGATAGTTCAGTGCTTTTACATCCATAACAAAACTTCTTTGTAATACTTCACCTGTGATGTGATGGACTGTTTTGTTTATTTCTATTTTATTATCTTTTATAATTACTCAAGTTGAACTTACCTATGTTTAATTTAACAAAGATAATTAAAATAATTGATATTTATTATTATTAATATTAAAATATTGTATAATAGATAATTATCATTATGTTTAATTTAAAAATCTTATTAAGAGTCCAAGTAGGATTGGGATTTTAATCTTATTACTCCTATAATGTAATCTCTTAATATTATTGATGAATGTAAATTAGAATTTCTTTGATTTTTCTAGTTATGTTCTCTATCTATTTTGATTCTTTGATACTCTGCATAAACCTATTTTATTTTCATTTACTTTAATCATGACTTAATAAAACAGAGGGAAAATAATAACTCTCCAAAAAATTCTGAATAGGGCACGTAGAAACCTACTAGCCAAAGGACAACCTCAAGTAGACAGTTGTTATAGGACGTAGGCAGGTAACAGAGATGTATAAAGGTTTCCCCAGACTAGAATTGGAATTTATGGCAGCAGCATATTTACAATTATTTTCACAGTAAGTTACAACTTACATGATATGGACATGTATGAAAGAAATCAAATATTTGCCAGTTCCACTATACTTGCTTCATTTAAAATCACAAGTACGAATGTAGAATTGTAGAAGAAACCTCTACCTTCTGGTCTTCTATGTCAGTATGCGAGAATTTACACATCATATATGGGCAATCGTTCCTCAATAGCAACTCGGCATATGGGGCACTTTTTGCACTTCTCACAGCAAATTCTGCAACAAAATTGTTTTCGCAAAAGAAAACAAGTCAAATAGAAAGGGCATGAGAAACCATTTAGATGCATAAGTCCCAAAGCTATATGAAAAGGGCATGTATCCTACATTAGTTAGCATGGGCCAATAGATGCTATAAATATCAAAGTTTTTATGTTCAACAAAAGCTGTTTCATTTATTTAGTTTGAAAATGAAGGTGGTTTTCCCTAATCATTCCATTTTTATTAATTAACATTTTCATTTTTTAAGAAATGTGTATGCACACTTGTTGTATAAATGTGTCGTATGCTCGTAAATATTATCAGAAAAGAAATCACAGAAAAACACAAGTTTATTACGTCACTTATCGATTGGAGCTCATTATATAAATTAGCAGGGAAAGAATAGATCAAATACCTGCAAAGAACATGATGTCTGCACGGAAGGAGAACAACATTAATCTGTTCCTCAAAGCATATTCGACATAGGATCTTTTCCTGTGTATTTGCTTAGAGGTTAGAACAGCGTTTCAACAGTTTTGGAGGCATTAATATTGAAACATTGAAACTAGCCGATATAATCAACTTCATGAGTTATGATGAGCGATAAAGCTATCCTAGTGCAAACTAATACTTCCAAGTAGCCAAGTATAGTTGTATCTTTTCCTATGAACTGCTACCATAAAAATAGTTCTACACTGCACAAAAGCAGATGAAAACTGCAAGATAAACTTCTACATTTGTCAGAATATTTTGCATTTGTTGCTTATTATTGAACAGGCAGATTATTAATGACTAAAATTATGAAGCTGAGTACAATCTTTACTGAATAAAAAAAAACACTAAATTGCTCTAGAGTAGATACTAATGTTTTATACAAAAAAAATCCATGTTTTTTTTCTGAGTAACCCCGAATTTTAACAATTGCCACAAGATATTATTACACCATTAAGGAGGATCTAAATCATTAAGACTCCTATAACCTGATTCCAAGTATCTCTCTAAAAGAACAAGCTAGAACTTCCGGGATGATATTCTCGAGTTGCATAGTGATCAAATGCATCATTAGTCCTTATATTATTGGAATCTATCCATTTTGGTGTAATAACTCATCCAATATATTCCGCATACTATTAAATTTTCATCCTATTTAGTCCAATTGTCAATTCTCCATCTAATTAAATGGAAGTCAACTAAGGTCAAGGTTGACTTGTCATATAATAGTTAACCAGGTTGAATTAGGTTTTATAGTAGGGAGAATTAACAATTGGACTAAATAAATTGTGAATTTAATAGTATAAGGCCTAAACAGGATGGATTATAAGCATATGGACAGAAATGGATGCAAACTAAAGGTATGAGGACAGAATTTTCATTTAATAGGTGGCTTAGAGGCCACACTGCTCTTGTTAGCTCGAATAAAAGGTAAATGTCGAAAAACTTTAGAGAAACTACAACCATACAGTTAAATATTCTTTTAAAGTTGGGAAACTATATAGTTAAGTTTGAATTTGAAGAGATTTCAAACCCTATTAAAGATGCTTAAGCCCAATATCCACAAAAAGTAAAAGGGAAGGTATCCAAAAAGCTTTAAAAGAAAATTTGGAAACATCGCTGACAAAAACGGCTAAAAAAATTTATATTGTGACACCAAGCAGGATTGGGTGTTAATCTTTAAGGTTAACTCATCACACTTCAAAGTGTTGTTGTGGACGGAAGTAATAAATAGCGGTATATGAATATATTAAAGCGATAAAATGAACACAAAATTTACGTGGTTCGGCAATTCGCCTAAGTCTACGGGAGGCAGCAGATATTATTTGAACTGAGTAGAAAATATACATAATATAAATACAGATTTCCTCACTAATAATATCTCTCAAGTGTTTCCCTAAACTCATAAGTATTTTCTCTCTTTGAGTTTGCTTATGCTCTCTCTGATTTTTCCTGATTTTTGCTTTGTTCTTCAATGCATGAACTCTTCCTTATTTATAGATGAAGCAAGGCTCCCTTTCCCTAAAATTGTACCTTAATTTAAGCCTTAAATTATGCCACTAATTTCCTTAAATCGTGCCACAAATTAGGCCACAAATCTCCCTAAATTATGTCACTAATTTGTTACTTTTAGAACCAATATTCAACAAGTAATGAGTTTTAAAGAAAAAACTGAACTCTTAGCCTTAATCAAAGACAGAATTAGAGTGCTATCCACCATTTAAATGTAAAATCTATGCATTGGTTTCAGAATAGAAATTCGAATCCAAATGCCTACTTAATCAAGCAACCATTAAAGGTCTATGCGGATGGAAAACTAAAAATTAAAAGCCCCGTGTTTTGCAGCTCAACAAAACCTAACTTGCCAAGGAGCCCTCTTCAGCTTCTTAATTGTAAAGCTTCTCCATATATACCTAATTTATTTCCTTGTCATTTTAGATGTTCTTTCTCTTATTAAAATAGGTGCACTCTGTCTGCATTCCCAAACCAAAATAATCAGGATCCAAACAAAGTCAGAATAATTGTAATTTGATTTAAGGTCCTAACATTGGCTCACACACTGAATGATTTTAACAGCTTGAAAATGGATTAAAAGAAATATTTTTCAAGTTTAGTGAATGAAATTTTGGAAGTAATAACACTGACAATCGATGTTACATGGACTCTTCAATTTTCGCAAAGCACCTGTGTCCAAGCGACACAACATGGGCATAAATGTGATTACTCGACACTCCAATTTAGTGAAAATGTACAAACAATTGAGAAAAATAGGTGTATCTAACACCTGGATACGTATTCAAAAGCGTAAAACACCAGGTATCCTAAAAAAGTCCGTATAACATAATTGACAATTGTGATTCATTCGCACCACATAAAGATAAGAACAAAAGGAAATTAGCTGAGTTTGTGAATGTTACATTCTGAAGTCGTTCATACTCCTGCTGACTAAATTTAGTAATCTCTGTTTGCTCACCGAGTGCAGCTTGTAATCTCCAAATCTACCAAGAGAGAAATAATATATGATACACATGAAAAGAATAGATCAAAACTTATTATGAACAATTATAAGAAGATGATACAGAAAATAAGATACAAAACTATTGTCTATGAGAGAAAGGGAAAATGTTCACCTCCTCAACAAGATCTGCTTTAGGCATTTTCTTCACAACCTCAGGTGCAAATGTGTTATACCTGATAATATGAATCAATTTTCTAAATACTACTATTTAGCAAGAGTTTAGGATGCCATCTAATGTGAGGCAAGATAACAGAACAAAAGAAAAGGTCAGAAAGAAAAAGAAAAAAAAAAAAAGAATGTTTATGCAAGGAGAAATACCAGAAAGCACAAAGAACATAAAAAATGCTTTGCACATGTATGCTTTACGTACATGTTACCAAAATGCCGATTACTTATTAGCTTAAACAGTATTTTGATCTATTGCCAATTTTAACATGCTAGGGACAAATCTACCATTGCTGCAACTGATAAGGCCAGTGAGAAGAGTAAAGGAGAACTTTCAGAGATAAGGTAGAATCTAGAATATATAACAAAACAACATAACTCGATTGCATGAAGAATTGATTGAGTTGTACGAAGGAAGCACTCCATAACCCATTTAATACAATATTTAGAGTAAATGTACTATACTGTACAAAAGACAATACTGACCCTGAAGATTCACCACAATATAGTCTAGCCTGTTCCTCTCGACTTCCTTCATCAATTGACCACCAACCCAGCAACCTGTCAATAGGATGGACCATCAACAATGAAATAAGGCCAGGTTTCTGCTGGTTTTGGCTCAAGAAGAATCCCAAAGGTCATTCAACTATAAAATAATCACTTACCTCGAACCGCGATGCAAGAATCCAAAACCGTCTTGAAGTTTTGATGCTATAGCAAGGTATCTTCTAGAATCAACTGCACCATGATTTAATATAATAATTTTCTCTACCAACCTATATGCAGCAAATAAAACCCCAGATCCTTGCAGCAAAAGAAGAGGTGAAAAAACAACAGGAATTGATATATCCCCAGAACCTTGTGCTCCCTGAAATAACAAAGGAACTTAAAATGAAGATGGTAGACAACCTTCCAAAGGTTAATATATATATATATATATACTTTTCTAAGCACCTACAGTACCTCTAAGTGTACGAAAAGCAGGACCTGGAAAACTATTATAGGAACTTTCATAATATGACCGCCAATATCCTGCATATCACATATCCCATTGTGTTGCTGGTCTTCATCAGATGAAACTACCAAGCCTCTATTCCAGTCAAGGTATCGAAAATTCACCAAAGATGAATATGATTCTCTAATGTGAGAATGTCTATGAATTGATGGATTATACCACTTTGTGCAGACAAGGACGGCAAAACCCTCTGCAATCCTACAGAAGGATAAAGATGGAATATCATGGTGGGTGAAGACTAGGAAAAAATATTCAAACTATTGCACCATAAAGAACTATACCCGAAGTTTATAAATAAATCCCACCAGCCTAGGGAAGATACATCACCTGCATGGTGGCGAAAGCAATTTATGAAGAAATGTCACATGAATGAAAGAACAATGTATGTAGAGCATAAGGCAAGAAGACAACAAGACAAAAGTTACTATTTTTCCCTTCTTTTTTTTTTTGTTAATTAGTTATTATGAGATATTTAATAAGACTACTTCGCATGTTTATGCAAATTTTCACGCAAATATACAAGAAAAGTGTAGTTGCAATCAGAAATCTTGTTTCAACATCTTATTTTGACTGCATGCAACCAGAAGTTGATTGTAAGTATTGTAATCATAATCATTCTAATGCATTGCTAAATGATAGGACCTTATCAAGTATCTAATACGCTTACACTATGAAATGATCATCTATAGAAACTAAAAAGAATGAAAATTAGAAATCTCTTTCTAACATAGGGCATGGACACACAATCATCAAGGACCTGCCCACTTAACAGAATCAATGCCAGAGACCCAAGCCCCAAAACAAACCCCCTACATCATCAATTGCAATGCTTATTACACCCGTGATGGCTATTGTGTTCTGGTTCAATTGTTAAACCACTAAAAGATGGACTCATTTCCTAACAGAGAGACAATATAGAAAACGTGAAGCAGCAAACTTATATTTCCTTCCATCAGAGATTTCCTATCAGAATGGCTTGCACTTTGGAAATCCATATTCAATTCGTATTACAGACTACTGAAGACTATACCATGCTTTTTGCTCCTCCCTCTGAGAATGATAACACTGTTCTTATAATCTTCATCAAAGATAACTCCACAAATTCCTCAACTATCGCCATTTATACTATGCATTCTACTTATTACAGCAAGCAGATTTCCTAGCGTGTGACAACTTGTGTCAAACCACGAAGTATACAAGTAAAAACTCTTGACAACATTGGCATATGAACAAATCAAATCACATATAGTTGATATGTTATGTTAGTCCTTCTGGAAAAAAGAGTGAGGGGAAGAAACAGTATTTCAGAAAAGTATCAATTGAGAAGCACCATCAAAAATGATGAGAAGAAAAAGGGTTTGTGTTTCAGTAAAGTTACAAAGAACTCACCACATATCTTTAGAAGAGTAAAAACGGTAGCAGCAATGAAGAAGACCATAGATATTGAAACCCAGAAGTGCTACAAGCCAATAAATGATTATTAGAATTAAATTCAGCAGAAATTGTTTGAACAAAGGGCTTAAAGATGAAGACATGCATATTAATTATACCACGAAAAATTACAAAAATAATTCTTTATTTTCATTATAATAGAAACCTAAGGTATATGATGCAAGATGGAAGCGCGAATATACTAATAATATGGAAGCACTTAAGAAATAAGAAAGAAATTAACAAAGTTTAGATTAGCCAGACTCAGGTAAGAGATTCTCGTATTTGTGTTATAGAACAAACACAAAGAAACTATTATTTAGGCAAGCATTTTAACAAATCTAAAATAAGACAAGCCTATTTATGTTATACATCTTTAAATGAACACTCTAGAAACTCTAGAGTAGGACAAACCTAAAAACATTCCTCTATTTCACGAATAAAAAGACTTCAACTTTCAAACAGAAGAAAAAAAAAACTATTTCTAAAATATTAGGAATAAGAGAAAAAAGAAAAAATATAACTTCTTTAATACTACTAAATTGATTATTTTCTAAGATGTCTTATACAAGCATAAGACCTAGCTATTTATAATTGAAAAATACCTTTATTTAGGGTTCTAATTTTTATGTAATACTAGAGTCCCACATAGAAACATTTATTTGGAGTTATTTTTTATGTGTATTGCTAGAATCTTACATAGAAACTTTATGAATTATTCTAGCCCTGTACTTATGTAAGACATCCTAAAAAATAACCAACTTAGTAATATTAAATAAGTTATATTCTTTTTTTTTCTCTTATTCCTAATTTTTTAAGAATAGTTCTTTCTTCCGTTTAAAAGTTGAAGTCCTCTAATCCGTGAGATAGAGAAATATTTTCAAGCTAGTCCTACTCTAGAATCACTAGAGTGCTCGTCTAAAGATATAAAACATAGCTAGGTTTGTCCTATTCTAGATTTGCTAGAGTGTTTGTTTCATAACACAAATATGATAATCTCTTGCCAAAGAGTGAGTCTGGCTAGTCTAAAAGTTAATCTCTTTCTTATTTCCTAACAGCTTTCATATTATTGGTACATTTGTGCTTTTGTCTTACATTAGGTGGTATCAGAGCGAGGTTCATGTGAATCTAATGGAGCATAATAAAGGTATTTCACGAAAAGAATTTCAAAAATTTCGTCAAGAGGTTAATCAAGCTCTTAATAAGCTACTTTCTTGTTTCTAATCTTGTCCTGTATTAGTATGTCAGAGTGGTTCAATCAGATATTTAGATTTCTCTCAAAATAATCAGTTATTATTATTATCTAATGTTTCACATAGCTCGGAAGAATGAACTCAAATACAAAAAAGAAAAAAAAACTACACCTTAAGGAAAGATGTATTGTTGAAAATTAAATATATTTCCCTTAAGTGCACCTCAAGTTATGTAATAATTGTTCTCATTAGACTCTATATGTCAAAGAAATTTATAATTGAATTTTTTTTTTAATAATTTCTAATAAATCCATAAGAAATACAAAGAAGAGTTGCTGCGAGTTATATAGTCATTTCGCCATTTAACAATTACAATGTCAATAGAGAATAATAGGTCCTACTTCACAGTTGTCTCCAGCATAAATATTCAATAAACGGTCAAAATGTGGATGAAGATACAAAACAGAATAGAAAGAAAACTTTAAGCCAAACTAAAAATTGCAAACTTACAGGAAGGGTTTCCCATATTACATCATCATTCATAGTTTCTTCATCTCCAGGCATTAATGCCCTACACATCCTGTATAGGACAACCACAAAGTACCATTACCTGAGCTGAAATACTAATCAAATACAACTTTTAAAAGTTACAAACCATGCAACATTTTATATTTTATACTAATGAAATTCCATAAGTTATAGTATTATAGATTCAAAATTACAAAACATGTTCTTTACATTTTTTTTCCTTCCGTTCTTGTGCAGAAGTAGACAGAGGGTTACTAAGAGAATTTATTTGAAATGAGCTTCACAGGGTCCCCAATGATGGAGTGGCTTATCTAAATAAGGATTTTTTTTTCATCTTGTTGGTTTATATTTTATAGGCTCCTTTCTGAATTTATGAATATAGTATTCTGATATCTACAGATACTTCAATCAGTTATCACAGAGGCTAATGATACATCACTGTGAAAATAGTTAGTGGATATTCACTGTACACAGGGAATAAAAATAAAAGCGAATTCACAGATAGAGAGAAAAACATACCTGATATTATCAGCCAAAATTGCTATTTCAAAAGCCAACAGTGGCAGAAAGACAATCTTCAAATTTAGAACTGCAAACATTATAATTCGCCACAGAATACAATGCAATGAGAAGTCAACAACAGAAGATTGAGAAATAATAAAATTATTCTGGTGAATATATATCAAGAAGATTAAGTCAACAAAGAATGTGTGATGACTATCTAACTAATGTTTCACTAAAGAGGTCGAATTATACCATCAGTATTTTGAAGATATATACACAGAAGTAGCTCAAAAGCAAGAAGCAATGGAGTTGCCACGACAGCATGAAAGGGTGCCCACTGTCCCAAATAAAAAAATAAAATATATTAAAACAGAAAGTTTCAGATTATCTTTCTTCAAGTAAGAAAAATGTGATATATTATACATATTAGAGATGATTTGCTAACATGGCGATCATGAGGTAATGATGGAGCAGGTAAGGAAAATCGTCCTCGTGAAACAACTGCATGGAAAATCCATATAGCGGAAAAGATAATCCTGCGTAATAATGGAAAATTAAAGCATTATATACTAGCTATAATAGAGGAACGGGATGGTATTTGATTACCCCACTCAAACACAGACGAAACTAATCCATACATGAATTACATTGATGGATTGCAATAAAAATCTTCAAACAACAATAATATCTAGACTAGATACGAGAAGTCTTCAAAGTGACAGAAAAATTCCAAGTCTTTGATGCACATTCAATCACTAAAATGTTTCCAAACCATTGAGTTCAACCAATATGTAAGTCTAGCTCAATAATTTTTTCATTTGTCGAACCCAGTTCAAATAATCCACAAGAAGAATAAGAAAGAACCAGGGCAAAAGGGTAAAGATTTTAAGAGCATCCTTCTTTACAATTCAAAACATACAGAGTCAAAGCTCAAAAAATACAAGGACTAACAAGAGATAATCTAAAATGTTGAGGAACGGCCATCAAAAAATAATTCAGTCCTCTAAACACTTCATACACAAGGACTGGGCATATACAATTAGAACTATCACAAACTGAAGAAATGGGCACCTTTTCTTTTACCATATAAATGCAACAAAAAGGCGAAACTTCATCAAACACCACTCTCAATTGATTCAAAAATCCAATTACCCCCATAATTTAACCAAATTTCTGGGCAATCAACCACAATAGAAAACAATTAAAATAAAACAAAGAAAAATCAAAATCACGAACCACCAAGGGTAGCGAACGGCATGGTGGAGTTTGAGGACAAGCAAAATCGTGAAGGTGAGGAGTAACCCATGAGCCAGAAGAGCGTGAAGAGACTTCCCAACACGTCTCCATGTCATCACTCTCCTCTGGACCAACATTCTCTGAAGTCTGAACCAATTTAGAGCCGAAAAATCAGTAATTATTTATATATATATATAACGAAACTACAGTGACTGCGGGGAATGGAATTCGAGAATAAGAATAACAGGTAGTTTCGTCGGTGGTAACATAAGCAAGACAAGGACAGATGACCTCTTTGGCTGTAGCTCTTGCTCTCGGAGGTTCCGATGTGTTATGTTGTTTGCCTTTTGCTTTTTCTTTTTTCTTACAATTTAATGTTTATTTATTTTTATTTTTTTGGTAGTTTCTTACAATTGAATTTGATGACTTCGCTTTCACGCTATTGGACAAATGAGAATGGTGAAAGGGAAAGGAAGATGACATTTCTCATTTCTAAAACCTCTTCTGTTGGATAAAGATTCCCTTTTTTTTTTGGACGACAATACCCTCCTCCGTACTTTGTAAAATGAGTAAAGATATATAGGGGATTTCAGGTAATGAGATAGGCAAAATCTGGATATTGATAAATAGAGGGAAAATATTTAACTTTTATTTTTGGGTTTGATGGATTTGGTTGCAAAAAGTGTGCCAAGTCAAATTCCAATATACTATTTTATTAATTATATATTTAGATTGAGTATTTTGCAAAAGGGTGAAATGTGTCGCATGTTTAACGGATTAATATGTCCTATATTTTTACCATTAGGAAATATTTGTTACGATAATTTTTATATAATAAAATATTTGGTTATAAAATGAGATATATAATATAATAAAAATTATATATTTATATAAAATTTTAGTATCATTAAAGAATGTAAAGCTTAAATAGTATATCTTACTTAATATATTTAAAATATTAATTTTAAAATTACATGTTTAAATTTTTTATCTTAAATTAAATGTTTTATTTTATTTTTAAAATATAAAAAAATGAATATTGATTTAAATAAATTTTTATAATGAGATTATTTTAATAAGTAAGAAAATTACACAAAAATAAATTAAATATTAATTATTTATTAAAATATTTATTATGACTTTTATACTAATAGATTATATCTTATCATGAATAGAGTGATTATTATATTTACTCTATTTTATATATAGCAACAATGTACTTAATATATTTTACTAGTTAAGTTTTATAATTATATTATTTATATATTTTAATTTTATAATTTTTTAAATAAGTTTTATTAAATATCTAATTTAAAAATATAATTAATTAAATTAAATAAAAGTTTAAGATTTTATTAATAAAAAAATTTAAAAATAAAAAAAATCCCTACTCTCCCTCCTTCTTTCTTTTTATCTTTCTCTTTCTATTTCTCACTCATTCTTTATCTCTTTCTCACTTCCTCTCTCTCTCTTTACTCCTACTTTTTTTACTCTCTTAAATTTTTATTTTTTATCACTTCCTCTCTCTCTCTTTCCTCCTACTTTTTTTACTCTCTTCAATTTTTATTTTTTATTAATAAAATAAAAACAAGAACAAGGGACTGATAGAAAAATAATAATCTTTAAAAAATCAGACTTAATTAATTATATTTTTAAATTAAAGAATTAATATAATTCATCTAAAAAATTACAATATTAAAATATATAAATTATATAATTATAAAAATAAAATAACAATACACTCGTAACAACTCATTAACTCCATCGATATTTACATAAAAAAAAATTAAAAGAAAACAACACATATGCATCAATAAGACACGGATTTTAATGACAAATTCAATTATTATTTATCAAGTAAATTATAATTAAGATATTATACAACTTTATATTGTATTTATTCATGTAGTATGTGTTTATGTTCATATTTTCTAACCCAAAATTTTTAATATTTTTAATAAATTTATTTATTTATAACAAGTATAACAAAATTAATTGTTAAATCTAATTAAAAAATAATTTATATTGTATCATATTTAGACATGTAAACTGGTTAGTGCAGGACTAAAGATGAGAAGACTATCTTATCCCTCGTTTAAATATTGCGAGAATGAGTCAGAAATTCTCTATCAAAGTTCAAATATTTTGTGTGGATTAGTGATTTCTCATTAATAAAACATATTTTTGTTTAAAAAATAATAAAATATTAAAATAAAAATTATAATAGTAACCAAACATTAAAATAAATATTTTGTAAATTTTTTTCATAATAATTAACATTTTATTGTAAAAAAGGTGCATCTTAATCATTTGAAATGATTAAAAGTAATATTATTTAATTTTAACCGGTCAATTTTTTAAAAATTGAAGGACAAACAAAAATATTTTAAATAAATATATTAAAATTTATTAACTGACACTTTTTACTAAAAAAATTATTAATAAAAAAATTTGTTTAATATTTTTTATCATTTGACTTCTTATATTGAAAATGCAGGGTTAAGATAACAAATGCACAAGTAAAGAATCATATTCTATATTTTAGGTGGAAGGTTCCATGAGGCCTGTGGATAACTGGATATCTTTTGAAAATGAACCAAGACAGACATCAAGTTATTGGGCTTGAGCAAGTTGGCAACTATCTTGAAAGGGACAAGAGATTTATTTTACTTTCCAGCCTTAAATCGGTAAGTTTCAAAATATCAACATTAAGTATTCTTTTTAGACGGCGTTGCATGGTTTTAATACAATAATAATCGTTTAAAAATAATAATAAATACAATAATAGGATGATATAAACAAAATATAAATAATTCGATAATATAAATAAAATAAATGTAATAATTCGTTAGTATTTTTTGTAAAAAATTTCTAATTTTTATAATATCATGTAGATTTTTGCATATTTAAAGTTGTGGTAAAAAGAATTTTCCTTACATTTAAGTTTTTTTTGGCTAAAAATAGTTTTAAATGGTACAAAGCACTTTGAAATAAGTTTGACAATCTCAATAAGAAATAATTTTTAATTTTTAATATCTTTTTTAATAGATAATTCTTACTTTTAAGAGTAGTTTGTTAAGAATCTATAATTTTTTTCTTAAATTAATATAATTTAGTCCATGTATTTTACAAAAATAAATATGAATATAAGGATTTTCTTTTGTTATACAATATTATTAATGTGTGATTAGTTATATACATTTATAATTTTAATTATATGTATGTGTAAATAGTAAAATATATTTATAGGTTAAAGAAATATAGGATTCTAATATACTTTTATGGAACAAACTTCTCATTATTAATAAATATAATATATGATTAGATATAGAACATATTTTGAAAAAATAAAACAAAATTTATTTATTTTGTCTTATTCCATGATAACTAACTAACAAACTAATACAAATTATAACTCTTATCTCTTATTTTCTATGAATTGAATGTTTAGAGTACTCTCTATTCAAAAAAATTATCTTTTTTTCCTTAAAACTAAAAATCAAATAACACACGGAACAATTTATAAATGATTTTTATTTTCAACGTTTTGTTTATAAAATAACAGTTACACTAAGACAACCACACAACACATTTAAACTCACATTCTTAGTGATCGCAATCAACCGTTACACTAAAATATAACTCGTAATTTTTGATTTTTTTTTTAAAATAACAAAATAAACTTTATTATAAACACATTAATAATTATTTTTATAAAAAAGATATTATAAATCATAAATCATAAAAAAGTTACAATAACCATTTTTCTTATATAATTTATAATATACTTAACGTGTATTGGATATGAAAATATAAATATATCATTTTAAACAAAATATTTAAGAAGAAAGTTGAAAATTACAATATGTAAAAATAAAATTACAAAATTCAATATACAATAGTCGATAAATTATTCGAGCTCATATTTATAAGTCAAAGATGCAATTTTGTTTTTCATATGAACGTATCACATAAAAAATTAAATTCTAGAAAAATGAACATTTATGTTAATAGTTAACAATGATATTGTGCAAATTTTGATATTTAAAATATGCATACCAAAATTATTGAAAAATAATTTCGTAGAATTGGATTATGAGAGAAACGTAAAACCAGATTTTAAAATGAATCAGAAATGTGAATTATATATAAAAAGTATTGGCTACCACTTAACGTATTGATATATGTTTAGATGAATATTATATTTAACGTGATAATACATGAATATGACAGTTATATATATATATTTCTTTTAACTTATACTTCTATGTCTTCTCTTAAAATTTTAGATAAAAGGACTTTTTAAATTTGTTTTTTGTAAACGACAAAGTGGAATGTAAAAAGCTGAACAGACATTAAAGTTTTCCAACATCTCATAATTAAAATATGGTACGGGGTATGCTCACTTTTTAGCAATATCACACTTTTCTATATGTTAACTGTATACTAAATTATATAGTTTTCTAATTAATTATAAAGTTATTAAATTGAATATATAAATATGTAAATAATGGGCATATAAGTTAAAAAGTATGTATGGTAATTTTTTCTTTAAATAATATATCCGTACAACGTGAGCAAGTCAAAAAATTTCAATAAAAATGTTTTTCATATCATTTATATAAATGTCTTATGTTAAAGCAAAATACATGGTAATGGTTCATTGATAATATAAGAACCAAAACTTAAAAGACCCATAGAAAAGTGAAAGAGAGGAACAATGATAATTGTTCGTAGCTTATGGTAATAAATTATAAAAGTTTCAAATAATAAAACCAATTTATTTACATATAACTGATCAGTACAATAGCTTAGAACATATAGTTTTTTACTTTGTGGAATTTTTAAGGTTTTGAACGTAAATGTAAAACGTTGCTAATATTTATTTGTACTTATATGATCTTATTAAAGTGATGAAAATTTATAATCACTAATTTTATATATTAAATTGAGTGAAACATAAATCAATCAAAACTCAATTAATTAATTTTGATGAGTATCTATTTAAAATTTAGTATTCGTAGTTTAAAAACACAACTAATAATTGCTTTTAAGGGATTAAACGGACCAAGTCCAAATATTAGGTGCAAAATGGTATATTTTATTTTAAAAAAATCTTTTTTGTAATAAAATAAATATTATACATGTGTGATTGGAATAAGTACATATTATTTTTATTATCTTAATGCAAACTCTCACATTTAAAATATGCATAAGATATAGTATATACTAACTTATATGTCTTTTCAAGAATTTATGTATACAAAAATCATTGTATGTATTTTATTAGAGTACTAGTTTTGGGCACGGTTTTCATCACATGCTTCGGAACTTACTCAATGATAAAAAGGTAAAAATAAAAATATAGTGATATTTTTTGTTAATAAATTTAATATGGTAATTAGTAGTATATATATTATAGATATTGAGGTGAAGTATCTTAATATGATATATTTTTTAGACAATTTAATCTTTAATATTTTTAACTTGATTAGCTTATTTAATTTTTTTGAAAATCCGGACAATTTATTCATTTTCTTAAATGGTTAATTTAGTATAGTATATCTCTTTCGATTTGATAAATTTAGTACATTATTTTTAAAAAAAAATTGATCAAGTATGTTATTATATAAATTTGTGTTTTAGATAATTAATAAAGGAGAAGTTGAATTATCGTACCCGACGTCTTTTACTCGTCAGAGCTTTATCTCCAAAATTAACTTATCACTTTGGTACCCAATTATACTATTGGATCAAAATGGTATTTAAAACTCTACATTTTTACCTATTTGATGCAAATATATAGATATATTAAATTAAAATATGTTTGATATTAATTAATTCATTTTATATTAAACGATATTTTAATTTAATTTAAATATCTAATTAAAATAAAAGTATAACAAGTATTATTGATTACTAGATGAATTACATTACATAGTTAAATATATATAATATTTTAAATAAAAATGATAAAATATATAAGTAATTATATACGTAATAAAAAGTAAAATTATCTGGTTTACTTAAAAAATAATAAATATATGTGAAATATTTTCATTTAAAAAATGTTTGTAAAAGATAAATATTTGATAATAAAAAAATTATTTATCTAAAAATAAAATAAAATTATCAAATTATAAGTACGAAATAAATATATTTTTATTAATTATCTATTAAAAATATAAGTATTTAAACAAAATATATGAAATAAGTAAAAACCTTAAAATAAAATATACCAAATAAATAAATAAAAGTGTCAATTATCATTAATATATATGCTAATAGAAATGATAAATATATGTGAAGTTTTTTTATTTTTAAAATTTTAATAAAAGATAAATATTTGATAGGAAAAATACAATATAATTCATCTTAAATTAAATATAAATATTAAAAGAGCCAAAAGATCCGGTGACAATCTCATGTACATCTACCAAGATACAAATTACATAGTAATGTTAATTCTTATTTTAATTAACTTAATTAAAAATAATTTTAAAAAACACTCAACATATCACTAATATCAAAAATCACTTAATGTATTGATGATATAAAATTTAGAATATAATTTTAAATAAAAAAATAGAGTTCACAAAATGTTGGTGTAAAATAATGCATGCCATGTAGCTTAATATGATAACTTATAACATGTAATATGACCTAGTTCAATCAACATTAATTCATTAAAAGAGTTTCAATATTAATTAAATATCTAATAGATAAATAATCGACATTCAAACCCTTAATTATTCGATAATTAGATAATTAAGGAGATAAATCTACAACATTCGAAAGTAACTCTATCTCCAAGAATAAGAGTCATCGACAGATATATTATTTCCTTATAAATATTCACTACTCACTCACTATAAAATAATATTCACTACTCACTCACTATAAAATAAGTCAAGAACTTGACAAACATAACTTTTTCTTCTCTTAATCACTGACACTAAGATCTAATTTTCTCCCTAACATCTGCCTCTCTTTTGCATAGGATCCTACTCCTCATTACCTAAACTTATTTAAGCATCCAAGGATCAAAGGCCATCTTATCCTGTAGTGATCCAAGGTTCTAGTAATGTATTTTCTATTCTCAAGTCTAAGCGAGAGCTGTAACAATCATTGATGTTGACAAAAATTAACATCAACACAAACTATAAGATTTTTCTACATGTTTTATAATTAAAATAAATTTCTAAATGAGTTTTTTTTAAAAATCCTTAGGCTGTTTGGTATCTCCGCACCCTCTTGTAATAACTGTTAATTGTGAGAATAATAGACGCAATACCTCTATGGTCTCTCGACTACCTCGTCCATCATCTCAGTGAGTCTTTGATGAAGACCTCTGCGAGCTCTAAAAATAAGTATTTTAGTTAAAGGAAAATTTCAAGTAGGTTTTCATAAATACTCTCAAATCAACCTAAATTATAAACACAACTTAATATGCAAAATTTATATGCTCATGATCTCAATAGTGTGTATAACATTTAAACGTAAAAAAAACATTTTATTTATGTGAATATGTGTAATTGATTTTGTACACAGAAAACAAAAATATCAAGTAAAATAATATGAATTATGTGTTTTGTATATAGTAATACTAAGAAATACACAATAGTAATTACAAGGGTTTCAAAGATAAAATAAATAGTTTTTCCCCAATTATTTAATAAAAATAAAAATAATTAAATAATATATCAAATAAATAAAAAGTAAAAATATATATAAATTATCAAATAAAATATATTACATAAATAAAATTAAAAAACACCATCAACTCTTCTTTATATTTATACACTAGTAGATATATAACCTACAATCTTAGACAAGTTTAAAAGTAAAGTAGTATTTTATAATAATAATGTATTGCATCAATTCTTGAAGCATTATTTGTAATTTATCTCAATGTTGTGGTGGCTTTATAAGTTTCATTCTAATTCCATTAACGCTTTTAGGAGTAATATTTTTAAACATTTGAATAAACTGAGAGGAGAATTAGGAAAATGTGAATAGGGAGATAAAATTAAAAGCATGGATTAAAACTAACAAAAATATACTAGATATACTTACAATTTTCACATTTACAAGAATGAAGGTATAAAAACACTTTGTTGATAAAACGCATGCAGGGGATTAACGATTCACAAATATCTACAGTATCCCTAAAGTTTATATTTATTATTTGAAGAATAATATAAGTAAAAATGATGATAAAATTGAAAATATTGCTACCATGCACATAACTAAAACACTTGTACGAATAGGGATTATCAAGAAAAGAATGTGGTGGTGGCCAAAGATGCTAGCTAATCTATAACAAGTTCTCTGTAGTGGGGACAAAATTATATAGTAAGCAAAAATATGATAATGAGAGAACTCGATCTATATAGTCTCCATTGTTCTATATATGTGGACGTCTATTATTTCCACCACCATTTGTGTATCCTCTGAATAATCAAAAGATAGCGATAGCTTCACTATAAAACAAATTAACATCAATATTAAACCCAGAAAACAAAATTCCAAAACTTATAAGAGTACTTCAAAATTCTCAGAATCACCCAAGTCCACATATTTCTATCTTTGGTCCTCCCCATAGGCCTTCTCTTCCCACTACAAAGATCCCTTTCTTATTTTTTTTTTTCCTCCTAGCTTCCTCGTAACAAACCAACAATTCGCTCTATCTCTATCTGATCACTTAATTTCACTCCTTACGGAAGTACACATAAAACCACAATCCATCGTTACCTGTTTGTTCATTGCTGGAAATACATAACATTTCACACGCAAGCCTAAATTTTTTTAAACAAAAAAAAAAAACACTCATAAAAACGAAAAAAGGAAAGAAAAAAATTGCAATAATAATGTACTGCATGTTCCACTAATAACTTTCAAACAATGTGAACAAATAATGCTAAATATTTTGGGAAATGTTTGTGATGATCACAAATAATGTGGCAGAGTTTTATTAGCTGAATAATGTGTCGATTTGCACCATCTAATAATTCTATACCACCTCATTTGTGAACTTTGAGAAATTTGTAATAAAAAGACTTTTCCAAATGTCTTGCACCTTTTGCTCACATGTTCGTCAATCATCAATAACACATGCAACGACACACACAAAGTGACACTAGTAAATTGGAGTCATTAGGCTAAGTTCCAAGAATATTGATGTTATTAGTCCTTTGTCTCTTAGCATTCCCTGAAGCAGAAGTTTCATGATCACCAGAACCTGTACTTTTCTCCATAACTGCCTTAAGTGCTTCATGAATCGAACTTATACAATATTGTATTTGTGGTTGTGGTTGGTTATCTTCATTATTGTTAATATTTCGTGAATCTTCTTCAGCTGTAATAAACAACACGTTTCTTACCCTTCCACCAAGTGTTGTGATCTCAGCTTTAAGTGTTCTTAACCTCAAGGATTTTAGTGTTTTGATAAGATCAGGTAAAAGATCAGACCTGTCTTCACAACAAAGTGAAGCTTTAATAACAAACCTTCCTTCTTCATCGGACGCATCATCAACAATGAGTTCATCAGTTTCTGTTGGGACTGGACTAGTTTCAGCTATCAATGAAGTCTGACGTTTTAATTCTTTTACATGTTGGATTACTTCGGCTAATAAAGAAGCCTTGTCTGTCTGTACATAACAGAAACAAGAAAAATACAAGAATCAAACACATATCATTAAAATGAAAGTAATGTAAGAAAAATGTTCAAGACAGTATTTTTACAATTTCAGGAGAAATGGGTTTGTTTGAGTTAGTGTTCTGAATAGCTTCTTGTGTAATTTTATGACTGAACATATATAACACAAATAAGAAAATAAACCAAACCCAGATCATGAAAACTAAATAATTTAAGAAAATTGATCAAGACAGTATTTTTACAATGTGAAGAGAAATGGATTCGTTTGAGTTAGTTATTATTATGACTAAAAAAATATAATACAAACAAGAAAATGCATGAGAAGAAAATGAATAAAACCCATATCAAGAAAATGAAAATAATGCAAGAAAATTGTTTGAAGATTGTGCTTTTACGATGTGAAGATCAGAAATGGGTTTGTTTGAGTTCGTGTTATAAATAGCTCATGTAGTATTTAATATGACTAAACATATATAACACAAAACATGGGGAAAAATGAATCAAACCCAGATCAAGAAAATGAAAATAATGCAAGAAAATTATTCAAGAGGTGTTTTTACTACGTAAAGAGAAATGGGTTTTGTTTGAATTTATGTAGTTTTATGACTGACAAGAATGCTTAGTTTGTCTGGTTTGGGAGATAACCGGCAAGAAATTTCTATTAGAAGCTTTTTCAACTGCTGCAATGTTTCTCTTTATCTTATCAGCCTGCGACATTAGCTCTTATTCTCTTTCTTTTTTCCTTGGAACTACCAAAACGACTAAAAATACCCATAACAAAAAATGAATAAATAAGATTGATTTATATATTGAAGGAAAAAAAATCCAACGACTTGCACCCTAGCTCTCATATCTAATGGTAGGATTTGAAAGAATATTATTAGACCAACCATTAAAAAACATAAATCTTAGAAAGATCCACAAAGATCCTCTTGGTTCAAAATTAAATCAAAAAGCTCATTATTAATGTAAAAAAGAGGTACAAAAAAGAATATACGATAATACTATATAAAATATAACATATTGCACGCGTGCTGATCTAGCTTACTTACACATTGAGTTTTTTTTTTAAGTAAAAATAGTTATACTTCTTTCATGTTTGATTAATTCTTATACCTTTGTAGTGCTAGGCAATAAGCTGCGCAATTTAGCAAGATGGTTATTGATTCTTTCTCTTCTTCTTCTCTCAGCTTCACTATGACTCTTAGAAGCTGCAAGTGCTTTAGCATCCATGATTTCTTGAGCAGTCATTTTACCCAACTCGGCTTGAAGTCCAAAGGGTACTGCTGAACCGGGTTGATGAACAACCGGTCCAAGAGCATCTGATATGATTCTGAGGTGATCAGAAGATGGACCGTCATATGAAAAATGCAAAGAAGGAGGTCTGGCACCTCTATTGAACAAACTAGCATATGATGATGTTGCTGATTGATGAATAAGAAATGGATCATCTCGAACCGGATTGGAAGTGAAATGAGCCGGGTTTAATGAGTGAACCGGAGGTAAAGACCATGGCTGCAAAACTTCTGATGATGTTGATGATGGGAAAATATTATTGAATCCTCTAACTTGATCATGAGCTCCATAAACGTCAGCGTTTTGTTGGAGTTGTTGTTGCATCTGTTGATGTTGATGAAGAAACATCTCTTGTTGTATGTTTTGGATAATATTCTGTGAACACTCTGGAGCTTGATCATCCTTTTTCATCATGATGATCTCTTTTTCTCTATATATAAATTTTTATATATACCTAACTCTACATAACTATATAATTATAAGTACTAGCTTGAAATGAAAAATTCAAGGGATTGAAAATAAATATATGAGTATAAAGACAAACCTTTGTTATTGGATTGAGATCAGTTAATTAGTTCTTGGCATGTAGAGATTGAGTAATTTCCTTCTCAAAAACCAGCTTTCTTGAAAATTTGTCTTATGTAAAATCACTTTCACTTGGGTAGTTTTTTTTTTTTTTTTTCCTGCCAAAGACTTTGTGGGGAAGGAGAAGACGATAAAACTCCTTTTAATTTTATCCTTTGTTTTGAACTAAGCTGGTGGTATTAGCTTTCCTTTTTGCTTGGTGCTAATTTGTTGGGTATCTTTTTGGTTTGCTTTGCTTTTTTCTTTGATGATATTGCAAACCTATCCGCCACTACTCTAAATATATATATAGTCCGTTTGAGTACTAGTGCTATTAGTTTTCTTTCCTTAATTTCTTCTTACGGCATCGTAGAAGAGGGGAAATTAACTGAATCAATTTAAAATTAAACTGAAATTAACAACATTTTTATTATCTGACGAAGGTTTTCCAATAAATATTAAAAAGTGTATTATATAGTTTATTTAAATTCCAATAATTTTAGAAGACCCTATTTAGTATTATTTTTAATAGTTATTGAACTTCTATTATATCATCAAAAACTATTATACTTTTTTAAAACTTTATCATAGTTAATATATCATTGCTATCATTTTTCCTTTATTTATTATAGGTAGTTGGTATTTAGCATAGGTTCTAATTTTTTTAAAATAGTTACTTCGGTTGGTTTTTTTATTTCATAAACTTACAAAAATCAAACAAATCTACTTCTATTATAATTTCCAAATAAATTTAAAATTATTATATTTATAATATTTATTTATAGTAAGTAATGTATTTATCATTTTTTATAAATTTTAATGTCAAAAATTAATCATGGAAATGCAAAATAAAATTTCTTTTTTTTTAGAAGGAGATAAACATGTCTTGGCATATTTTTCTTAGTAATTTTATGTGAGATATATTTATTATTTGTTTCTAAAATGCATCCACCTACTTGACAATCTTCATTGTATACTCTGCTATATATTAATTTAGGTTATGATGTATATTTTAAAATCTTTATTATACAACTTTAATTTTTAACAAAGTTAAACATTTGTAAATAAAAAAATATATATTTAACATAAGTTGTGATATTATCACAATTGATGAGACAGTTAATTATAAGTAGAAAAAAATTATTTTTATTATTTTAATCAATAATTATATATAAAATCAGATTGTAGAATAAAGAAATGCTCTTTTTAGATAGTAACATATCTATAGCATATTAAGAATTTTCTTAATTATAGGTTATGCATTTGTTAAAAATAATAATAAAAATAATAGATTTAAAATTATCAAATCAATTTGGCTTAAACCAATAGGTCTTTTTTAGCAATTTATATCTCTATTAAGATTCTGATTTTTCTAAAATCTTAAAAATGAGATTAATTTATAAAATAAACCTATTACCAATAAATTAACTGCACCCACTCCTATAATAGAATATGTATATTACGGTAGGAATTTTTATTTAATTTTATACAAATGCACTTTTTTGTTGGAGTATTAAGTATTTATGTTAAAACTTACACAATTGAATTTGTTATTGATGCCATTAATTTATACTAATAATAATGATAATAAATATTATTAATTATAAGAATAATAATGATTATTTTTATTACGTAAATAACAAACTAATTTGTGGCAATATTATTGTTTTTAAACTTTCTTTGTTAAATGCATTCGTGAAAAAGCTATTCGAACTAATTAATAACATTTTTTTCTTTTGTTTTTATTTTATAAAAATAAATAGACTAAATTATCTATAATAATAATTAATTAACCTCACTATATTAGCTGTAATACTTGGTGGACTTGTGCAGGTACAAACCTTTTGCTTATTTAGGTAAAGATATTATGGTAAAGTTGTTAACAGAATAAAATATTAATTATAATTTTATCTAATAATAATAACACTAAAGTATAATTTGAATAAAATAATTATTTTATGCATTTTTATTATAACAATAATAGAAATTGTTATGGTAATTTTTTTAATATAACGATAAAAAAAATCATATATAATATAGAAAAATGCTAGTAAATATAAATATATATACACAATTTACTTACACTAATTTTAGTATATACCTAATAAAATTTTATTAAAAAATAAATAACTTCTCAATTTTTAAAACTATTTTTTATATAAAGTAACTTAATTAATTAATATAAATATAAATATCTATATTATCATTCATGTTCCTCTATAAAAATAGATTAGAGGTTAAAGTTAGATATATGTGGTGTTTTTTAAATTCAAATCTATTATATTATTTTTGATATATAATCGCATATATCATTAATACTATTAATGAAGAAAAAGAGTCTAATATTTTGTAGACAATTTTGCCCATCTATATAATAATTTTTATATATTAATCTGTAATATATAAATGGAACATGCAGTAGGGTATAGATTAAGCATCAAAATTGGACTATTTTTTCGTCGTTACTACAATTACTAAAAGATACTAAAAACTTGTCATTTAAAAAACAAAGATTGATTTCTTAATAGCTTAAAAATTGAGTAGTAATATTACATTATTTAAATTATGTTTGTTATAATAATAATTAATTATAATTTTATTTAATAGTAATAATAATTTTAATTTTAATTAGTTATATAAATATAATAAATAATTCACATTCATTATAATAATAACGTAATTAACAATGTGATTACTTATACATTAAAGGACAACAAAAAAGGATGTAAAGCATATTTTAATATTATATTTATCAGGTTAAATAATATAAATTTAAAAAGAATAGTAAAAATCTATTATTTTTATAAAAAAGTAGGATAATGTAAGTTTATTAACTTTATAAAATAATTTTTTTAAAAAAAATTAATAGATTTATACTATTATATTTAATAAATATGAGTGATTTAAAATACAATTCCATAAAAGATAAGAAATTAATTGAGAAGATATATTTATTTTATACAAGGAAAAAGCATCTCTTAATACCTACACAATTAAAGTTACCAAATGTTGTAAAAAGTATACCCAACGTCCTCTTCAATAATGAAATGGTATATTTTAGTTAAAAAGAGATTATATTTTTTAATTAACTTTTAGAAATCAATAAAAATACAATATTTATATCTTTTGCAAGAGGTAAGTATATTTAGCCTTGCTTTATTGTAAGCTTGAATAAAATTACCTTATAATAAAAGAGTTGGACTTGTAACTTGGTTTGTGGTTTGTTCGAAGCAGTTAAATATAATTACAGGGTATAAAGTTGAAATAGAGAAAGAGAGAAGGAGGAAAACACAAGCACAAACAGAGTGAACGCACGACACACAGATTGTCGACCGACCAAAGGCCAAAAAGGCTGATGGTATCATCATGATAAAAGCATTAGCTTAGCAAACTCAATTTGTTTTTGTTATTATTTATTTATTTATTTATTTTGTTTTAAAAAAAATGATAATCTTTTGACCTTAACTTTTGTTCTTTCTTTCTCATACCTCGGTCAAGCCCCCACGTTCTAGGCTATTTCCACGCCAGCCTTTCTGTTTCCCCAAGACTATGTAATCATTGTGTCTTGGAACACACTCCATCTCCCTTCTCTCTCTCTATAACTAGCTAGTAACTTCATTTCTTGGTAATTAGGAGTATGTTTGTTTCCTAATTAATTAATTTTTTTTATTTAATAAGAATAATAATATTAATTTAATTTAATTTAAATAATTATTGAGAAAATAATTATTTATTAATAAATTCTATTTAATATTAACGATATAAAAATAATTGATAGTAGACATAAAATAAATTTTAGATATTTATATTACTAAAGTTTTTTTTTACTATTATCAAAACACCGTTTATATTTTAAAAAACATTTGATCAATAAATTATAAATATAAATTATTTTATCTGTACATAACATCTTTTCGTACATTTTTAATATTATAAAAATAATTATAATAATATAAATGTTTTTTAATTATTGAGAATTTGATGATATTTATTATAAAAAAACGATTTTGATTGTTACTGATTGCTATTTATTTATTTATTTAGCATTATAGTAACATTTTTGAAAATAAATATCAATAAAACAAATACTTTATTGGTAAAAAAATGTTAAAAATATATAAATTTATATATATATATATTAATTATAATTTAATTTATTTAAATATATAAAAGATGTAAGATTTTAGTTTAAATTACAAATGTATTATAATTATATATATATGAATAAAAAAGAAAAGTTACCCGCAATTGTGGGTATCACTTTGTTTAGAAGTTAGAAGGGTGGTTCTGTATGAGAAGTTGAAAAGGCCAAAAGAAAACTGAAGAAATAATGGATGTTTCAAACACTACACTTGAGAGAAAATGGGCACGGTATTCCAAGCTCTCCCTAGCTACTTATAAAATTCACTGTTTGCTTAATCTTTATCTCAACGACACTGGTTCCCTTTGGCTATCGGCTTGCTTGGTCCAATTGTGGCCAACTTTTATACGCATCTTCTTTTCTTTTTATAAAGAAAATATAAAAATGATTAAAACCAAGACATATAAATAAATAAGTCTGGTTAATAGTAAAAACAAATAGTCTGGCTTTAAGCTCCTGACTGGCAGGCATATATGTGAGTAATTAATTTTGTATAGTTAAGTAAACACCATGCATTGGTCACATAAAGCAAAACAAAAATCATTAACTTCCTGAAGTAACTTGTACTATACCCTTTTCAACATCAATATTATTTATACTAAAAACGTCGTTATATTACTAAAATTATTTTTCTTGTTACTATTAATTATAATAAAAATGGAGTAATAATATTATTAAGAATGCTACAATAAAAATACATAAAATATTTATTTTAGTATAATACTAATTATATCTTAGTTTTATTAATTTTAAATAAAATTATCTTAATAAATTATTTTTATTGTAATAATTAATATTACTATCCTGAAAATATATGAATTATCAATTTTATTTAAATAATTAATTATAATTAATTATTATTAATAATAATAAATTATTATGTTAATAATAATTATAATCACGACCATATTTTCATCCTAAAAAAGGCTTCCCTTTTTTATATAATCTTTAATTAACAAATTTTATTAGTTTAAACATATTATTGATATTTAAGAATAACTTTTTAAAATATTAAAAATAATTAGATGTAAGTTTTAAATACAATAATACTTCTTTGTAATTTCTATTAAAACTTCTGCTCTAAAATTAAAAAAACAATTAAATGAGTTATATAAATCAATTGATTGATTCTTAACTTATAGCTACGAGAAGTTTCCTTAAAACTTTCACTAATAACATTCATCACAAAAGATGAAGTACAAAGTTCATTAATAACGTGGCAAATATAATGGAAATAAAATAAATTTATAAATTATTTAATATTATTGGAATTAAAAAAAACAGAGAATAAAAATAATAATAATAATAATGAAAATTAATAAGATATAGCTTTAACAATTAAAAATACTTAACTCTAAACCACCCAAAAACTTTGGATTTATAACACTACATATAAATTAAGTAATAAAAATCTCATAAAAAGAACGAATATATACAAAGCATATTACATTGTAAACTTGAATTAGGATTTCGTAAAATATGAAGGAAAAACAAACACCGGTTATCCTTCAAAGAATGATTAAAATATTTTTTGTAAATCATCAAATAAAAAATTAATGAAAGAAGAAAACTTCCATAATGAAAGAAGGAAAAGATACCTAATGCATTGACATAGACGACTTCAAACCAAAGCTTTGCTTCTGCTCAATACAAACACTTTCAAGAATAGCTGAAATTTACATCAATAAATGAAAAGAAAAAAAACCCAAATTAGATTAGTGGATAATCATCAAGCATAAAATGATAAAATTCAAATAAGTTCAAGCTGAATGCCTTGCCAAGGAAAAAGATATATTTTTTCTTTATTATTGCAAGAAATTTTTGTATAGATTCTAGGAGATTCAATGAAATATAAATTTAATTATAGGTAGAAATAGAAATAACAAGTTAAATGAAATTAGTTTACCAATTAAAGTGTTTCTCAACTTTTTATTTTTGGTTTTCTACTCTTTTATAAGGATTTAATCATTTATAATTAAATTGTTTCACAATAATAAATAATTAATGATTTTGAAGTTTTTAATTTGTTCTTAAACGTATATAATTTATTATTAAGTTTCTAAATTTTAAATTGTAATTTGAATAGTCTCAACAATTTTAAGATTTAAATTACACATATAAATATGCAATTTAAAAGAAAAAAATTAACTAATTTTAAAATAGATTTAATATCATTGACTTGAAATTTTTAGTTTTCTCTTAAATGATTAGGATTCTAAACTTAAATTGTAGGGATGTAATTATGTATAATCAAAAAGCGATCCTTATGTGTTTGTACGTTTCAAATATAAACATAGTAGAACCGGTAGCAAACACTTCAATAATAAATTTAATATGAAATAATTTAATAAAAAAAGAATTGATTAATAGAAAAAATATTTTAAGAGTGGAAGTTACAATTAATTGGATAATTTTTACACTCCATATATTATAATAAAATATGACATTAACAACTAAACATTCCATCAAATTTAACTATATATATGTTTTATACATGCTTTTATTTTTTTCTTTAATTATAGTAGACATTTACAAATACACATTATTATTGCTTATTGTAACGTAGATTGGGGGATTAGTATTGTGATGATGGGCATTCAACTAGTGTTTATTGTACTTAGTGATAATTTAATATCATTACACTTCTCAAAACAAAAAGTTGTATCTTTATCGAGCATTCAACTTGAATATTGTGTCATAGCAAATGCTATTAATGAATTGCAATGGTTGAAATCATTGCGTGTTGAGTTACAACTTATTGTGCCTACTTCTCCTATTTTACTATGTGATAATCAAAGTGTTCAGAATTTTGCTTGTAATCCTATTATGCATTTTTGTATTAAACATATTAAAATTGACAAATATTTTGTTCAGGATCAGGTGTTACAAAATTAGGTTGAATTTCAATATGTAACATTTGTTAAATAACTTGCAAACTTATTTATTAAAACTCTTTTTTCTAACTTCTTTCATTCTCTCAAAATCAAACTGAATGTTGTTCCTACACCATTAATTTAAAGTGAGATATATTAGTATGAGTTTGTTAAATTTTTCTTGTAGAGCTCTTCCAATAGTAAAGAACTGATTAGATATCCGGATTAGCTTGTTACTCGTTCTAGTATCAATACTGATGTACAATACTTATTCTCTGTATTCTATTCTTCTCATAATCAGTAATAAGAACTCCAAATACTATGCATTCACTTTATTAGAGTTAACTTTTAAAAATCTCAACCAATATTCCCACATTTAAACCATTCAACAACTTAAAGGCTTTTTTATTTATTTATCTAATATTGTTTGCATTATAATATTAAAAATATTAATTAACTTTGAAATGAATTTAACTTGATGATTTTAAGTTTTTAGTTTGCTATTATACGGTTATGATTTATTATGAAATTTTTAAACTTTAAATTATGATTTCAATATTCTCAATAAATTTAAGATTTAAGTTACATATTTGAATACATAATTTAATATTCATTAGTTAACTATGAAAATTAAAATAAATTTTAACCAATCAAATTTATACAATCCCTTTAACTAAATTCACATTCAAAATTATATTAATAAAATTATTATTATTATTATTCGTAGATATATTGATATTATAATAATTTATTAATTTTAATTTTGTTTCAAGATATGCGATGTATTTAATTGTTTAAATATTAGTTTGGGTTGTAATATTACTCTTATTTAATGAAATTTTTGCTACTATTAAAAAATATTTAGGAGAGTATACGAGGTCTCTTAATTTTGAAAAGTTATATTTTAATTCTTAATTTTTTTAAAAGATGCATTGAAGGTCCATTACTTATTATAAATGTGCACATAAGTTAATCTTAGTTTAATTATTTCAATAAATATGTAAAGTTATATGATATCATAAATATGGGTAAATTTTCCAATATAAAAACATTGATTTTAATTCAAAAATAAATAATTTTTAATATTTTTATAACAAATTTACCTCTTATTTATGTTAATATATGCGGTTTATATGTCTAAATTATAAAAAAAATTGAAATATTTAATCTAAAATGAACTTATGTGTATCTTAAACATAAGAAAGAAATTTATAGTGCAATTTTAAAAAAAAATATGGACTAAAATACATGAAAAACTCTAAATATCTATATCTTTACTTCATATTTACTTAACAATAAATTAAATATTTTATTAATGGTTAATAACAAATTCAATTTATTAAGATAAATTAAAAGTTATATATATATATATATATATATATATATTATTCATTTTTTTAAAAATAAATAAAGTTTTCAATGTTGTTTTTTGCTTAAAATTCAAATGTCTACAACATATTGCCACGTGCCCGTGTTTAATTATATTGGTATCGGTACAAATTTGAGGGCAAGTAGTATTCGTCGTTAAGGAGGAAATGAAGTGTTACCTTTTAAATTTAGGGGATTAAAATAAGAGAGACGAATTTTAATTAACAACGTATAAATTTAAATAGCTATTTTTTATCATGTTGTATAAAAAGTTTGAAATATTGATATCATTATATATGTTAAAAATATAATTTATAAAAATATTGAATATTTTATCTTTGTCATAAATATTTAAAAAAAAAAATACACAAATTATGAAAACTCTATCAAAAATATGAAATTATTTAATAATATTTTATAAAATATTAAAATAATCAATTATTTATATTTTAAATTAATTTTTTATTTAATATATTTTTTTAAATACATAAAATATTTATATTAATCAATAAGTATATTAATTAGTTAAAATATTATATAATTTTTTTTATAAATATTATATAATAAGTAATTAAAAGATTTGAAATAATTTAATAGACTATTTAATTGTAACTACTATAAATATATAAATCTTGACTATATGAAATTAAATTTCATAGACTATTTGTTTTTAAAAGTATTCATACGTATAGAAAACATGTTAAAAAAGAGAAAATATATTATCTACTATAAAAGTCAAAAAAATAAATTGAAATAATTACTAGAAAGAAGAAGAAAAAAGAGAAATAAATTAAAAATTTATATTTTTAATACTTTATTTGATATTTTAACAAAATTGTAATGACAATATTCACAATATCTAAGATATTTTAGCCAAAAAAGATATTTAAGTGACATGTTAATGACAACAATATTGTAGTGACATTATCAATATTTTTGCAACAATTTAACCAATTGATGTAGATATCAAAATTTGATGTCAAGATGTATGAAAAAATGATATTGTTGTGACACTCTCAACGTTAACATTTTCACCCTTTATTGTATATAAAAAATATTTTTTTTTAATTTTTAAAATAATTTGAATACATGATAAAATATAAGATATGTGAATGTAGAAATAAATATAAATTTATGTAAATTTTTGAAATGAGATAATATTTTTTGCTCTCAAAGTATAATTAAAATAGTACTTAGATTAATAAAATACAAAATAAATGTAATAATTTTTCTTAAAAAGTATTAGTATATATTACTTTCTTACCACAATGATCAATAAAATTAATAAAATGTAATACGCTAGGACTAACAAATAAAATAAATACTAAACGTGCCCATCTAAGTTGTTAATAAATAAAGTATATAATGAATTTTTAACATAATTAAATGATTAATTACTTGTTCCATTTTTCAAATAGTAAATGGTAAATTTATATAAAGTTTTCGTGGAAGACTAAAATGTGTGAAAAATATATTGATATATATTATATTGTTACATTGTTATAGTAAAAAAATATCAATTGTTTATTATATTTTTAAAATTAATTATACTTAAGTGTCATTATTGTTAAATAAAATTTTCATTAATGAATTATTATTTTTATCAATAATAATTTAAATTGTTACAATATCAACACTATAAAAATATAGGTTGATACTTTCAATATGTATTTTTTGAATGTGTGATTAGGGGTGTGTAAAAAATCCGATCATCCAATAAATCTGATCCGATCTGTTAATTTTTCATCCGATCCAATCCAATTCGATGGTCGGATTGGATGAATTTTTTTTCTATCTGTTAAGTGTGGATCAAATGACGGATTTCAATACGATTCATCCGATCCGATCTGATCCGACCAAAATTAATTATATATATATTTATTAAATTAAATATATAACTAATATATATTTGATTTTTTAAGTCAAATAATTTTATGTTATGATTTATGTGAAATTTTAATTTTTTTATTTAAAAATACAAAAAATAGAATTAATTAAGTTTATTAGTCGGATTGATCGGATGTCATCCGAATAGTTTACGGATCAGATTGACCAGATGTAAAAGGTGATCGAATCGGTTGCAAATTATGATGTTTCAATCCGAGCGGATGGTCGGATCAGATCGGATCATATAAGTATAAAATCAGCGGTTTCGATCCGATGAACAATCCTATGTGTGATACTACAAGTAGGAGTGATGATTTGTGCATGTTTTGCTATCATATTTATTAGTGTTTGTATTTTTAGCATAAATTCATATATTTTTTATTATTAAAAAAATTAAATTATTTTTACCAATTTATTTATTTACAATAAAAATAAAATTCAATATATTTATAAGTACAAAAAAATTAATAATTAACTCTAATTAAAAAGTATTTCATGTTTTTGCATTAGGTTAGTGTTAGAGATCTCATCTCAAATTTTCACTTTTAGTATAAGTCTTTTTGTTATGTAGTAAGACCACTTTAATCTATTTATTATTATTTTTAGGAGTAACAAATCATATTAATGGTGTTAACTCATTTGATAAATGGGTGGTATAGGTTAACTTATTAATAAAAATATTTTTATTATGTTGGGTTGTTTCGAGTTTTAGTCATCTTAGACAGATTATTGTGTCATTGAATCAAAAAGATTCAATAAAAATATATTATTTTAACTAAATATGATTTAATAAATTCATTTAGGTCAATTTGGTTAGTATTTGTCTCATATTTAATGAATAAAATAATATAAAATTATTAATTTATGGGTTAATTTCATGTTATTGTGTCATATCTTGTTAAGTTAAAATATATCGTGTCATATCATGTTGAATTACTTCTTGTTTGAGTTGACCTCGTATTGATTTATCGACTTGTATCAGAAATTATCACCCTTAATTTTTTATATCATTTTAGTTATTTTGTTGTAAAAAAGTGACAATATTATAATAAATAATTAGTAATATGTTTGTAACATTCAGAGATATTTTATTTCAAATTATAAATTTAAACCACACAAAAAATATCGTCAAAATATCTCATCTTTTTTCACAATTGACATATCAATTATATTGATTATTTTTGAAATACATATTAATAACTTGAAAAGAAAATTGTTAAAAAAATAATTTTTTTATTATTTATTACAATAATATTGTTTTTTATAAAAGAATTAAATTTTATAAATAGAATAAATAACTCTAACTAATACAACTTAAAGATTATAAGTGTATTTATTTATTTTATTTGTATAAATTTTACTGAAAAATTCTCTATTCAATATTTATTCGATATATTTGGTAAAATCGAAATTTTAATATTTCTAAAAATCTCTATAATTTAATCCAGGTCAAAGAGTACATCATCATTCCAATTCTCTACATGTTTAGTACTTCAATATTCTTTTTACCACATTTGGACAATCATAACAGGGCACTATTATGTTTCCACGTCACCTTCTGCAAATATTACTATTAATTTGCTGCAGCATACCTAATGGAAGTTCTCTTCCTACGTTAGAATGTAAATTATAGAATAAAAATATAATTAAAATAAAAATTATATCTAAATAATTTTGTTCTTTTATGATAATTATATATTAAAAAAGAACATTTACGAAAAAAGATAGTTTTTTTTGGACCCCTTTGTGGTCACACGCATGGTCGCTTCGGTCCCCTTTTCTTTTTGTATTATCATACATCAACAAAATCGTGAGGTTTATTTAATTTTTTTAATCTTATTTTAACAAATTGTTTATTTATTTAGTTTAGAGTTAGCATGCTAATTCAAACATTTGATGATAGCTGCAGCACCAGGCCACTAGCATAAGACACGAGACAGAAGCCTTCCCTTTATTTTATTTTCTTTTGAGAACGTTTCCCTTTTTCTTTTCTTTTTTGTTGTTGTATTTATGATGACATCAATCCCACCTTATCATGACGTTTGGGTTTTCAAAATCAATTCCCTAATTTTAAAAACACTAAATACAAATTTCTAGTGCTTGTTGTGGCTTCTTAGTTCTCATGAGTGAACTGTGTTTCGTCCTCTCTCATTGGGAATCAACAACTTCTTAAGCTTTTGGAATTTAATATTCAGTAGTGTTTGGAGTTCGTTCCCAGCTGACATAAATTATTCACTTCTTCTATGATAATGAATAATTAATAGTTGTTTTTAAAGTTTTTTGTTTTTTTAATCAACAAATTTACATTTTTAATATGTATTCTTTTAGAAAGTATAACTTGATTGAGTTAATTGTTAACTAAAATTATATGCGAATTGAAATACTAGTATACATAACATATTTAAAAATAAAATTTATTTAAATATATTATGATAATTTAAAAATTAAAATTATTAAAATATTGACAAAATTTATACTTTTAAATGCATTTAAGAAAATAATTTTTTTAATATATACACGTTCAAAAGTCAAAACAACAAGAGAGTAAGGAAATAAAAAAAGAAATAAAAAAAGAAATGAAGGAATAAAATTTGTTTTTATATATATTTTTACCTAAACATATTTATTTAATGAAGTGACACGAAATAAACAAGAGAACAAACATAATATCTAATCATTTACATGATTAGGTGGCATTCCCCCTTCGCTACCCTTATCAGCTATTATTCAAACTAAATATCATTTTATCTTGCATTAGTTACGAGTTTGGAAGGAAGTGAAAAAAATGATAATTGCCCGGAGGATAGCGAATAATACGACATCAATCAAAATAGTTTTGAAAATTACTAAATTATTTAGTTTTTAATTTTTTTTACATATCATATTATAATTAATGTTTGTAAATGCAAATATACCTATAATTAACATTTGCTATTAATTGCATCATGCTTAGTGCATCTAAGCAATTATCCGAGAATTTGTAATAATACAAATTTTATATACAAATAATTTATATCATGATATATAAAATAATTATTTAAATAAAATAAAATAAATTTTCTTTTTTTAAATAATTCTAATATCTTCCATACAAAATATGTACAATCTTGTTTTCTTTTAATACTTGTAAAATTTAGTAATCATAATAAGTTTTTAAATATAAAATATTAATCTAATGTACGAAGATATAAACACCTATTATTATTATAAAATATTAAAAAATAGTTATTTTAATAATTTTAATATGATATTAAAATTTAATATCTTATATTCAAGATATATTAATCTCAATTATTATAAAAAGTTAACTTATTAGATATTATTAACTTTTATATTTATAAACTCATGTTTTTAATATTAGAATCTTATCAATGTCAAATTTATTTGTTTTTCATTTTCCAACAATTCTCCCTCGAATAAGACTAATTGACTTCCTAATGGCATACTTCGACTTAAAGGGCATCTAACTATCTTTTATGATTAGTCTCTCTTAAACTATGACTTCAACCCACCCAAACTTTCAAGATCCTCCTAAGTTCAATTTATGAAATGAGTATACATTCATGAGATTTAAAGAATTATATTTCAAACCCAAAGAAACCTACATTTTATAAATTAATCTAAGATAATAACTCCGGGTTTTAATCTAATTTAATAAGCCTAATAATTCTCATAGATTTCAATTACAAGTTAATGAACTATTATCCCAAAAGATTTATTGGGTATGTTTGATTCATGCACTTAACCCATATTCTTATTAGTATTTTAAAAGATTTGTTTGCTTTACACTTCTCAATATTATTATCTTATTTCATTTACTTCATATGTTTATTTTTACTTTAAACGTGGACAAAGAGATGACATTGTTCAATTTGTTTGGCGAGAGAGTAAAGCAATGATAAGACTTAAGAGGAAGTGAATATTTTTACAAGTACAGAGCTGGATATTGTGAAGCAGAGAATATATATATACAAGACAATTATTCTAATCAAAGGTGTATAATAGATCTACGAGAAGTTTTTATGTCAAATTACTTCATGATCAAGACAGTATATTTGCTGATTAGAAAAGTTAAGGTTATAAGGTTATATTCAATCAAGTATCATATCATAATTAATTTAAGTATAAATTTATAAATAGCTATTATCTTAATAAATTTTAGGGTAAAACTGACTTTAAAGTGTTCACCCTAAACAAATTTTGATTGTTTTTTGCTTGCGTTTTGCATGTTTCTCCCTATAACAACAACGTAAACATCAAAATATATTTAGAAGGGTTTTTAAAATATCTGATTTTAAGGTTTTAACAAGCAACAGTAATAACTATCGAACTTAACATAGAATGAAAAAATAACTACAAATAACTAGCGCAAATCTAACAATATTATTTACTATCAAACCTAAATAGATACTTGGCCAAATTTATACAAGCATGAATCTCTACCCTATCATGTGTACATACAAGGAAATGATGGATTAAAGAAGTATGGCCTTATCCATAATTATTTCATCACCATCTGCATCTTGTCGAAGTTGTTGTTATTGTTCTTGCGATCTAATAATAATTTGTAGCATATGTTTTCTTCAACTCCTCCTATATTTCTTAAATAACTTGCGTATCATACTCTCTTTTGTTCTAACGAAAGGAATATATATATATATATATATTTCAAATGGTTATTTAAGTGTGAATTTTGTTGAAACGTTTAGAAAATCTATAAGTTAAAAATATATACAATTAGTTAAAGATATTACTACAACTTATTGTTATAAATTATCACTTGCAGAAACGAAAATCGAGTCCAATTTTGGTTGCACAAATTAATAATAATAAGTAACAGCAAAATAATCAACAGTAAGAAAATAAATGTCATACAATTATTTAAGTGGTTCAATTTTTCAATGTGAAAATTCTACTCCACTGACGATGACATACCGAGGAAAATCCAGTAATAACCAAAAAGAGATACAAACACCAATTTTGAAAGCTTCACAAAATTATACCAAAATCCAAAATCCAAAATCAACCCACAAAATATCCTCTCTAACTGGTAATATATATCAAGATAAATTAATAAACTTGCTATTAAATCAAATATTACCGTACAAATGAGAGAAACTTCATCAATGGAAACAATAATGGACAACTTGTCTTTTAGGGGTTTCTTAACAACTTCTTCACGAGTTTCTAGATTTTCTTCTTTTCTACAACTGTTGCTGATTTTCTTCTTCTCTGCGGATGCTGCTGATTTTCTTCTTTTCTGCGGCTACTTTTTTCTCACGCAGCAAGGGAAACTAATATATATTAGAAGAAAATAAAAAAAGGGTTTCTAATGAGATCTATATGGGCTTTGGGCTGATGAGGTTTGGGGCCAAAGAAATAAAAAATCTCTACCTTAGCTCAAAACAGGAAACAAATTCTTCAAATGAAATTCCTCAGATTACCAAATAACCATCGTCCAAAGCCTAGAAGAGTGATCATCTACTAAAAACACCAATCAAGTCCAAGCAATGCTTGAACTTATTAAATGGAACTGGTTTGGTTAACATATCATCTGGATTATCTGTAATGACTATCTTATTGACAATAATAGCACCATCAGAGACAATGTCGCGAACAAAGTGATATCTGACATCAATATGTTTGGTTCTTTCATGATACATAGTATTCTTAGTCAAGTGTATCGCACTCTGACTATCATAAAATACAATAGAAGTATCCTACTGTAAACCCAAATCACAAATCAAATCTCTAAGCCAAATGACTTTTTTCACTACTTCTGTTGCTGCCATATATTCTGCCTCTGTTGTAGACAAAGCATTTGTAGAATGTAAAGTAGCCTTCCAACTAATGGCACAATGAGAAAAAGTGAAGACATAATCTGTCAGAGATCTTCTTCTATCCAAATCACTAGCATAATCGGAGTTCACATAACCAATAACACTACAACTGGTGTTAGAACTTCCATCATATACCAAACCAAAATTAGATGTACCTCTCAAATATTGAAATATCCATTTCATTGCTTGCCAATGACCCTTACCGGGATTACCTATATATCTGCTGACAACACTAATTGCATGTGAAATATCTAGACGAGTACAAACCATAGCATATATCAAACTACCAACAACACTAGCATATGAAACCTGAGACATATATCGCTCTTCTTCTTCTAACTGTGGTGACAAATCCAAAGAAAACATAAAATGCTCAGCTAACGGCGTACTCACAAGTTTAGAATCTTTTATGCCAAAACGTTCAAGAAATTTTTCAATATAACTTTTCTGAGTCAAATAAAGCTTGCACACTTGTCTATCCTTGTAAATTTCCATGCCCAAAATTTTCTTCGTTGCAACCAAATCTTTCATCTCAAACTCACCATTAAGTTGAGATTTTAATTTCTAAATCTCAGACTTATTCTTAGAAGCAATAAACATGTCATCAACATAAAGCAACAAATAAATGGATGAACCCTCATGAAATATTTTATGATAAACATAACTATCATAATCACTCTTAGAGTAACCATGATCAATCATAAAAGAATCAAACCGCTTATACCATTGCCTAGGAGATTGCTTCAGCCCATATAAAGACTTTTTCAATAAACAAACATGATCTTCCTTACCTAGAACAAAAAACCCCTCTAGTTGATGCATATATATTTTTTTCTCAAGCTCACCATGTAAGAAGGCTGTCAAATAATGCAACCATAGCAAGCAACACACGGATAGAGCTATGTTTCACAACATGAGAAAATACTTCATTAAAGTCAATACCTTTCTTATGACAATAGCCCTTTGCAACAACACGTGCCTTGAACCTAGCTGCTTCAACATCAGGTATACCTTCCTTTTTCTTGAAGACCAATTTGTTTCCAACGATCTTCTGACCCTTAGGCGGTTTCACCAATTCCCAAGTATGATTCTTATGAAGTGATTCAATCTCTTCATTAATAGCAACCAACCACTGAATAGACTCATCACAAGTGACAACTTCATGATAACTAGAAGGTTCATACACCTCAATAGACTCTGCCACAGACAATGGAAAAGAAACTAAGTCTGCATCTGCGTACCTCTGAGGGCGTCCAATCTCTCTTATTCCTTTACGCTTAACAATACTATATGGTTGCTCATGTTGCTCTTCTGCTACATCATGAGCAGAATCATCTATCTCATCCATAAATGGCTGATCTGAAGTGCCCTCTTGTACTCGACTAGGAGCTCCACTCTCAAGCTGGACTTGCTTACTAACACTTTGGTCTTTATCTCCAACAATAGACTATTTTTTCTTTTCCAACATGGAAAACTCATCAAACTTAAAATCTCTGCTATTCAAAAATTTAGGTGAGTTGGGTTCAACACACCATAATCTATAACCCTTCACCCCAGAAGGATACCCCAAAGATATGTATTTTAATGCCCTAGGCTCAAGTTTACCATCATTAACATGAGCATAAGTAGGACAATCAAAAACTTTCGAATCAGAATAATTAGAAGGAGTACCAAAAAATACCTCAAACAAACTTTTCAACTTAATTGTAGTTGATGGAGACTGATTCACCAAATAGCAAGCATGGTTACAAGCATTAGCCCAAAAGGATTTATCCAAGTCAGCTTGAAAGAGCACACAACAAGCTCTTTCTAATAGAGTCCTATTCATACGTTCTACTACTCCATTTTGTTGTGGTGTATGACGCATAGTGTAGTGTCTCACTAGGCCATTTCTTTCACAAAACACATTAAACTGACTGTCAAAAAATTCCAAACCATTATCAGTTCTCAAATTCTTGACGAGAGAAGTCATCAATAAAAGTCAACTTATACCGGACACCACCCTTAGACACAACACGAGAAGGACCCCAAATATCTGAATGAATATAATCAATAGTACCTTTCGTTTTATGGATGACTATACTGAACTTGACCATGCGATGCTTTCCATAGACACAATGCTCACAGAAATCAAGCTTCCTAGTTTTCTGACCACAAAGCAAATCCTGTTTGCTCAAAATAGACATCCCTGCCTCACTCATATGCCCAAGCCGCATATGCCATAATCGAGTAGTGTTTGAATCTTGATCTGAGGAGGATGAAACTGATACATTGCCAATAACAGTGCTACACTGAAGCATATAGAGACCACATGACAATTGCCCTTTAATAACAACGAGAGCACCCTTACTAAATTTTAAGACTCCACCTTCAGCTATATACTTATAACCTTGTGAATGAAGAGTACCCAAAGATATCAAATTCTTTTTCACATATGGAACATGTCGAACATCTTTTAAAGTCTTAACCATACCATCATGCATCTTAATTCGGACAATACCAATACCAATAACCTTGCAGGACATATTGTTTCCCATCAAGTCAACACCCTCATCAATAGACTAATAAGAAGCAAACCAATCTCTACTAGGGCACATATGGTAAGTGCAACCCGAATCAAGAATCCAAACATCTCCAAGAGAACCAATAGATACCAATAGAACATTTTCACCATCAGAACCAGAACTATCTGCAATACCAGCAACATCATTAGTACCAAAATACGTTGTGACAGATTTTCCTTTACATTTGAGTTTCAGAAAATTTACTTTCGTGTGCCCTTCCTGACGGCAATAGTTGCATTTATATTTTCTTTTTCTAGATTTGGATATAGACTTGCCTCTATTATTTCTTGTCTCTTTTTCTTGATTTCTACCTCTGACAAATAAACCACTGTTATTATCATTGTTGCTTGTAGACACCTTTTTCTTTAACTCTATGAAATTCAAAGCTGTTTTGACATCTTCCGAAGAAATAATGTCTCACCCATATAACATGGTATCAACAAAATGTTCAAATGAATTAGGTAAAGAACATAATAGAACTAAGGCATGATCCTCATCGTCAATCTTAACACCACCGTTTTTCAGATCATGAATAATTTTAGTAAATTCATCAAGGTGATCGTGTAAAAGTGTACCTTCTGACATTCTGAATCTATACAAATGCTGCTTCAAATATAACCGACTTGTCAAAGACTTGGTCATATACAAATTCTCTAATTTAAGCTATAACCTAACAGGAGATTCCTCATTACCAACGTCGCGTAATACCTCATCAGACAAGAATAACTGAATTAAACTGAGAGCATTTTTCATTAATGCATCTTTTTTTTCATCAGTCAATTTTTCTGGCAATTTGTCCTTGTCTTTAAGTGTCTTAACGAGCCATTCTTTAACTAATACGACCTACATCTTCATACGCCAAAGACTAAAATTATTTCTACCATTGAATTTCTCAATTTCATATTTTTCCAAAATGACAGAAAACCCAATATTAAATAAATAGAAACACAACTCAAAAAATAAGAAATCAATCAGACAATCAAAAACTTAAAATAAATCCAAAAGAACAAACTTGATTAATTCCAATAAATAACAGAATAATTAAATGTTCTGATACCAATATGTTATACTTATCAATAATAAATTTCATTATATAATATCCATACATATTACTCCATCATTTTATCGTGTGAAAACTACAAACAAGTATATATATATAAATTCAAACAATTTAATTATTAAATTATATATCATATCCTTCTACTAACATCAAAGTTAATAACATACACTAATACGCGCATTTGAAAATACCGCAACACGATTCTATTGAAGTTTGTGTGATTTATCTACGTTGATACATTTTTTTCCTACTTATTCATTGGTATTGACGTCGAGTAACAATACTATATAAATGACTATGATATTGATCAAAGCCTACTAACGTCCACAAATTCCCTCCCAACATTAATGGCCATGACACATTTAATTTTTTTATTTTTGTTCAAGTTGTGACGCCTTTTCACTTAATTGCACTCCTATCCTATCTTAATAAGAGTTTAGTTTATCGATTTTAAAAAGTGATAACTGAGATCCACTAATTCATTTTTTTATGATTTTTTTAAAATTATTATTTTCATGTAGTAAGAGATTTTTTTCATTCTTATAATTTTTTAAGACAACATCCACTTACAACTAACAACAAAATTTTTGATTTTCTTTGAAAAGATGTCTAATGTTTAAAACTTAATTATTCACGTGCATGGTTTATTGAATTTAAGTTATATATATGATCACAACACACATTCATCACCAAGAAGAATTCTTAATTTGCGCCAGATAATGATTAGATATTGGAGATGATTTTATATTGGAATAAAATTACTTAATTTGATGTGATATGACAAGCATGCGAATAATTATGGGTTAATTGTACTACTTGTCCAACGAAACTCTATAATTTGGTTGTTGTAACTTTAAAAAAATAAAAAATAATAAATATTGGTATAATAAATTAAGAAACAATTTGGGACTTTACTTCAAATAACGCACAAAACACATAATTATAAAATAACATTTTCTCCTTGAATTGAGACGGTTTGGCTGGGTTATGGGTTAATGTTTGATGTGTTATTTTTAGAATGGAACACGATGAAGTATGGAGAAATTAAGAAGAAGAGATATTAATCAATAAGAAGTAAAAAGATATACCTATTTATGTACTATGCGTACATATATTTTAGTATTGAGTGTAACTAATATCATAACATAATCCTATGCAATATATTTATAATACATTATATATTATTCCAACAATTTTTTGTTTATTATGAGTTTTAGTGATGTTAAATTTGTTTTTTTTTTAAATTTATTTATTTCAAGAATCTCTGTATTAAATGACTAAAAGTTTAGGTACCATATAATATTAAACAAAAATATAGTAAATATGCTTGGATATAGCAAAGTGAACCTGGAGCCTTATGATCATCATTCAAGAGGTCACATGCTCGAAAATGAGTATCCTTACTGCACGCTTCTAATTTTCTTGGAGTTTAAGGTATTATTATTATTAGTTTCAATACAAAAAGAAAGTAAGAAGATCTACAACATTCCTAGCTTTATACGAAGAATTTCAACATCGTTAGTGTATGTCTATAATTATAACTGATGTTTTAATTTATAAGACAGTGTTAAATGAATTGAATTCATCATAACTCACTTAGATTAGACTCATTAATTTTAAGAAGAAGAAAAAATACTATCTTATAAATGTATTTTTCTTCTTCTCTATAATGACATTACAATAATTATTTTTTAAGAAAAACATTTTTAGATGAACTTGCATTTTGTTAATGAATTAAGTGGATTGAACTTTTTTAACTTATCATGATTAAGATGAGTAAGTTATACATCTCAACTACATACTACGATCTCAAAGTGACACTTTAGAAAGATCAACAAGGAAAAAACAGATATCTAGAATTAATAAAAGATCAATAATAACTCTTAATTAATTTTTAATTATTGACACAATTAGACCAACAAATATTCCACGAAATCAAATATTCAAGTTTAACAAGATAGCACTTAAGCAACTGAAGCCAAGTTAAATTCACTCCACCCTAATTCATTGATAATTAGTTTAATTAGTTAACTAAAGGGAAAAAAAAAGTAAGTGAAATTCTCCTCACGGAGTCATCTAATTATTTTTTTGATTGAAGACAAAGATAAGAATTATAAAATGACGACTGATGAACTAGAAGTCTAGAAAGGGATTCAAGTTTTGATAATATATATAAGGGAGGCGAGAACTACATCGTTTTAATAAATAGATATAATCATATTATTTTAAAAAAATTTAAGATTAAGAATATATACACTTAAATCAATCATACTATAACTAACATATAAGATACATTCTCATCATTAAGTGATGTTATTTAACTTTTATTACCTATTTTTTTAAAATTTTATTTTATTATTGGAAAAAAGGTATTTTACAAAAAATACATAAACTATTTATTGAATTTTAAAAATATAAAATTATGTCACTATTTTGTAACATTTGAATATTATTTTGGATTATAGTTTGTAACAAGATTATTCCAAAAAAAAATTAGGATAAAAAGATTATGAATATATATGTATGTGTACTGGCATATATATATATATATTATTTTAGTCCTTATAATTTGAATGTTGTATATATTTTATTATTTATCTGCTTGAAATTTTATTTTCTTTTATACAATAAAAATATTTATGATGGACTTACTTTTATTGTATAACAAAAGAAAAATTACTAAAAGTTACACATAAAAAAATAAATGTATCACATGGATCATCGACATGGTTTCGCATTTGAATTTTTCCATTCTGGATTTTAAAACCCTTATTAATACTGAAGTGCCAAAATAATATTGTTAATTTCATTACTAAATTACCCAAAAGTTTTGGCTTTTTAAGAAATTGCCCTAGTGATTTCTACCTACTCACAGGTCACAACTACTTTTTAGGTCTTCCAGCTCCTAGCTGAGTCCGAGTGCACCACCTAGATATATTGAACCCAAATGAGTCTCTAGATAAGCTATTTTTTTAAGACAAAATTAATTAATTAATTAATAAAGATATGTATTAAATATATATACATCTATTGCCACATATAATTTTAGATATGTGCATAGCTAGGTTTCCTCCAAAATTCTAAATTTGTATTGTTTATTTATTATTCCCTTTAATCCAAGACGTGCTCCACTAAAAATATTATAGGTAAGGTTGTACTATCCTTGTTATTACTATATACAAGTGCTTCACAAGGGTGGAAACGTCTAAGCTTATGATATGTTAACTTGTTTGTTATTTGCCTGTATCAATTGTAAGGATATATATATACAACTCTCTATATTTAATTAGATGAGTTCATTTATATTGATAATCTTAGGAATGATATAGTTATTTAGTTACGTAAAATGAACTAATTAAGGATAATAAATTATTTTTATTAAAATGTTATTATTTTATATCAAGTGATTAAGAAACAATTAAATTATGAGTATTTAATGAGAATAAAAATGAAATCTAATGTAAATTCGTTTAAAACAACAACAATAATAATAGTTAAACAAAAAATTATTGAAATATATATTTTAATTTTTAATAAAAATTAAAAATAAATAAAATAGTGATAATTAACAAATATTAAAATTAATTTTTATGAATTTTTAAATATTAATTATGACTTTACTATCATTAAAGACTCGTATTTTAATTGTATTTATTCATTGGACATAAAAATAATAATATTTTAATAAAATTAATTAAAATAATTTAATTTATCCTTAATTGACTACTTTTTTAATAACTAAGAAACTAAGTGTCATTGTTTCTAATATAAATTAGTAAAAGATACAAATAAATATCTAATTTGAGTGATTTTTATGATATTTTTTTCTATTTAATATTACATATTTTTTAAAAATAATTGAGAAATCGATACAAGTAAAAACTAAAGTTAGTGAGAGATTAATTAAATAATAATTTTTATACCTCTATTATTTCACAGTATAATAAAATTTCTATAGATCATACTGATACAAAATTTGTTTATATTACAACACTTTAAAAAGCTTATACTATTTGAATAATAAACAAATAATAATTTTATATATATGCATTTTTTTTTCGACTTTGTGAAAAGTTTGAACTTGAACTCCAACAAAAGTTGAAACATGAAGTATTGAGATGGGCGTGTCCTATGAGATTCGAAGAAAGTGACGTTGATTTTTTTAGTGGGTGAAGTACTGTTACTTTTTCAGAAGAAGCAAAGATGTACCTGCAACTGCAAGCTACCAAAATTACACTTCCTGCCAATACCACACTCTACACCTAATAACTTAATCATATTCCTGAGAAGGGTTTTAAAGTTCTAAATGCATTAATTATTTAACTACTACTTATTTAGTGAATCTTTATATCTAATTATTATTATTTTTATTTAGTCAAAATCAAGGATAATTTATCATAGGGATTTAAATAATTTGTTAATTATACCATTTCATATGAAAGAATGAGAAGAAGCTAGATAATATAATAAAAACTTTACTTCATTGAAACTAGAACCCACCATTTTCCTTTTATGTTAGATTCTCTTATTTTCCAAATTGACTTGGGATAGGGGACAAGTATATATTCACTAAGCTTCAAAAACAAAACTAATTCATGGCGATTGCATGTTCACTAACGAATTTGAAAATAATTGGAAACAAGATGGGAAACTAAATTGATTTTGATTGTGTTTACTTATTTTATTTTAGAATCCAAATTAAATCGATTATTTAACTAAAATGTCTTGCAAAAATAATTATTTCTAAAGAGGTTAATTTGGGAATTTAGATCAGATTTAATATTTTTTCCTTCGCAATTTAACTTAGGACTCTCCCATGGTAATCAAGTTGCGGAAAGATTTATAACTTAATTCTTTATAAGACTTAATTTGTAGGTAAATGAGTGAAATGAATTTATTATATTAGTAATTTAATTCTCATTACATATTAAAAAGCAAGCTCATATATATATATATATAGAATACTTGAATTCAGATTAGCATGCCTGTAAGTAGACATTGAGAATGGGCACATTTAATAATTTGTAATGGAGTTTGAAAAAATTGGAAAGAAAAAGAATAAAAATTAAATTGCTTCTTATTGAATTGGAAGAAAAATACATGTTTTACTAAAATATATATTTTTGAGAAATCAAATATAGTTGAGAGTAATTTGAGAAAACCGAACAAACTAATTGTTATTTCATTCATTGATATTTGAGAATACATAAGTATTTATAGATAAGTTATAACATCAAAATTGACCTAATAAATACTAATAGATAAACAAGAAAACAATAATATTTTAATTTATGACTCTTATATATATATCCTAATATGGTAATATTTATTTCAAACACTCTTGCCCAAGTAAGACATAGGTACTATATCTATGTTAGACTTTGAAATATACAAAAAACTTTAAATATAATGAAATAAATAACAATAACAGGATGATAAATATAGTGTCACATACAATTGATTCAATAAATAACTTATAATTTAAGATGAATGTAACGAGCAAGTATATGAGTAGTATCTTGTTAATTAGATTAGTCTTGGAATCACAACAAAGACAATTATACAATAAAGATAATAATTTATAACTATTGAGTTTACAAAATATGATACAACATGGACTCATATAGTGAGTTGAAAGATGGACACAATTGATCCCAACGTAGAATTCAAATACAGACAAATAATCCAATATTTATTTAGGCACGTACAAAATTAAAAGTCACATAATTACTCTAATTAAAGTCAATATTTCCTTCTATCTCATGATATACTAAGAGAAAATAAGCAAAGAAAGCCTCAAACGATAAGAGATTTGAACATAAATATACCAATTTGAGCCAAATAGAAGTGGAGGAAATTAAGTAGATCCATTTTTGTAAAAATAAAAAATTTCATGCTTCAAAACAATATATTTGGCTAGTGATTAGAGCTCTAAGTGATAAATGATTGCGCTATTTGACCAGAACTTCATTACTAGGATAGGTAATTGTGATGGTGATGCAAATAATAATATCTATGGATTTTATATGCGTATATTTATTTATTTATTTATTTTTACATAATTGATTAATACGATTTTTAGTGAAAAAAGATAATAAAATTAATAGTGATTATTTGAGATATCAAATAATAATCATGATCGCACACTCATATATCACGTTGGGAAATCAAACATAGTGGAGAGAAGGATAAAAAATAGAAAAAACTTATTGTAATTTCATTAATTGATATTTGAAAATACATAATTTATTTATAAATAGGTTATAACACTAAAATCATAGTGATACAATAAATTTTAATAGGTAAATAAGAAAATAATAATATTTTTATTTATTACTCTTATCAAAATATAATATTTAATATTTATTTTCGGACAAATGTTTTGTTAGCGTAATAAAAATTAATTTAAAAAAGAAATATAAGTTTTGTACTTATATATAGGAATTTAATAATGGACTTTCACAGTTACTGAAAAATCAATAATTGATTATTAATATTTGTTTCGGTCCTACTTCTTTAAGTGTTTATTTTATAAATAAATAAATAAAAGAAAATTATTATGAGAAATTTAATTTCTTACTTATATAAGTAAACATATTATATATATCTTATAAATATCTCTCAAAACAAACTTCATAGGAACCTTTATATTTTGTATTTACATTTTATTTTTGACAACATTTTTCTCAAGTAGTATGCACTCCTATTGAAAACTGTTTTTTATCATTATGGGATGGCGAAAGTGCCCCTACATGTTGGGATTAGTGTAGCCAGCTACTTAGAGATAATTTTGTAGCTTATATATATTTTTTGGTAAGAAAATCCTAAGGACATATTGAACCTTATAAAATAATTTTTTTCAATAAATAAGTACACTACTCACACATTTATAGTTAGAACTTAAATCCTAAACACATGTCCAAATATACCATATGCCCATTTATGATAAAGTGTTAATGTGTATGAGTTTGACTGTAATTGTATGATAATGTTGTAGAAGATCAAAATCGTGTGCCTTATGTCATTAGAATGCATTCAGTTATAATTGATTCTGTGTGCTTAGTTTGTATATATAAAAGTATGCTTCACACTCTTTCAATCAATCAAGAAATACATTACTCAATATCTTCTTAATGCCTATTCTCTCTAATCTGTTAATGCATTACTTTCTTTCATTGAATCAGAGGTATGGTTGAAATTTTCACAGATAGTTCAAGCTACACACTAGTTGTAATGGTTACTCCTACCAGACCTACTTTCTTGTTACAAAACATTCCCATTAACCCAAATTTCTTGATCAAACTTAATGGAATAAATTTCTTGATATGACGTGAACAAATCAAGTATGTCATTGTGTATATGGCTTACACAACTTCATTGATGGATTAATGATTGCACTTTCAAAAATCATTAAAAAAAACAGTTCAATTCTCTAATAGTAAAACACAACAAAATCAATAAATTTTTGAAATGAAACTTGATTATGATGAATGGGATACAAATGATATAATTGTGATGACTTGGATCTATTGCTCAGTTACCCTCAATTATCTTAAATACCTAATTGGGAAAAGAAAGGATTTAGTTACTAAAGCCTTGTAAAAAAAACCCTCCTTTACTTAGATTATGTAATTTCATTGGCAATTACAATGATCATTGGTAATGATATTTTGGAAAAATAATAAGTTCTTTATGTTCTTGGTGGACAATGACTACAACTCCATCATCACTAACATCATACAAAAGAAGCAAGTACCATCACTTGATGAGGTATCCACCTCTTTAAGAGTTCATAAGAAACAACTTAAATGTATGAACAATAACTCTCAATTGGTACAAGCTAATGTTACCAGGTTCACTCAATCACATTAGGAGTCTAATGCCTTCCAAAGTTTTGAATTTTAAGTCACTTTTTGAATTGTTGTACAATAAGTCTCCTGACCATCTTATAACCTTTGGTTTCTTGTGTTACCTATACCCAAAAACTTATAATTCCATAATACTTCAACCTAAATCTCTACCCTTTGTTTTTCTAGGTTATTGTTTTCAATATAAAGAGTATTGATGCATGGATATTGTTATCGAGCTTGTATACATTAACACTTATATAGTGTTTCATGAAAATTCTTTTCCATTCTTGCCATTAGTTCTTTTCCTTCCCTGTCTCAATTTTCCTTTGACACAGTTAACCCTATACATGTTCATTTTATTACTTTACCTTCTTCTGAGCTTGTATACATTGTTTTTTAGCCTACACTTACGATTTCTGTTGAATATGAGACATATTCACCAATATCTTCATCAATTCACACACTTTTATCACCATTCTTTACATCTTCTTCAAAGTCAAACTCAATGTGTTCTTCTTCCTTTCATGAACCATCTTAATCTAATCATCTTGTTTTATATGATTGTTCCTTTTCACCCCTGCCTACCTCCTTAAATTCTAATTTTCAAGTTTTTTTTATCATGATTGTTTTAACTTATTTGTGCATCTTTCTTCTTCCAATCATGGTCCTATTTTAACTATCTCAAATCCACCTATCAATATTCATTCCATAACCATTAGAAGCAAACATGACATTGTCAAGCCTAAGGTACTAACTATGCCGCTAATTTCATTGGAGTTTAAAATTATCTTGAAAGTTTTGAAATGCTCAAAATGGTATAAATTTATGAAAAAGGAGTATCAAGCATTAGGTGCTAATAATACTTGATAGTTAGTTTTTCTACCTAAAGGTGTAAAAGATAATTGATAACAAATGGGTTTTTAGGGTGAAGTTGAATGATGATAGAAGCTTGGAGAGATACAAGAGTAGAGTAATTACAAATGGTTATAATCAAACTCATGATATTGATTAGAGAGAGACTATTAAACATGTGGTAAACTCAACAACAAATTACATGATATTATTTTGTATTCGAATTTTATTTTTAAGTTAATTTGATAGGTATAATAGAACACACACATATATATAATATTTATTTTGATGCTTTATTTTTATAAAAATAAAAAATGTAAGTAGAGATTATACAAATGATTATTATTAATAAAAATATAATATGTAAGATTTTCGTACCCACCTGGGAGTTAATACCCATATATGTTCTATCATGTATGAGCCCATATCGTACCACCTAAGAGTTAATAACCATATACGTCCTATCATGTATGAGCCCATGCGAGCCCACTCATATCCTTCCTCATGAGAGCTGATTCTAATGAATAGTAAATATAATCATTTTCTATTGCTTGATAGATTTTCATTTGGATAGCGAAAATCCATATATGGTAATTTGTTAAAATTGGAAAACAAAATAAAAATATAAATAAAATCTATCACAATCAAAGATAATAACTTTCGAACATTGAAAATATATATTTTGTAGAGCCATTTCTTTCTAATATAATTATTTGTTTTATTCTCCTTATGATCTCATCTTTTATTTTAGAAACATCTAACTATTTTTTTTTTAAATTTTGCTTGTTGTCAAAATATAAGTCATCTCTCTAATAAATTAATTTTTTTGTTTGTTTAATTCAATAAACATGTTATATTTAGATTTCAATTTATTTCAATTGTTTTTTTTACCTAAATTTACATTTAAGGGTATTTTTTTTTACCATGTTTTGTTTGTTTTGAATTGTTTTATTTTAAAGTTTAAATCTAAATTTAATATTTTTGGTTTAAGTATTATTACAATTTAAATCTTGAAGATCTAGGTAATTAAAGATCAAGTTATATTGAAGATTTAATATCCTATATAAAAAAATAGTAGAATCATATATAAATGTTGAAAAATTCAAAGAGCTCAAGAAAAAGTTAGAAAAAAAGCGTGTTCATTATTTTTAGGGATTCTCATTATAATTTGATTTATTTTCAATTTATTGATTTAATTATTCTTATAATTTATTAAAATCTATATTTTCTAAAACAATAAAAAAATTCTAACATTCATCAACTTTTTCAATAATATTTTTTTCCTAAAAAGTTTAACATTTTTTAATAAATTAAATGTTATAGAAAAAATCTTATCATCAAATTATTAAATAAATTACCTTTTAAACGTTTCATCTACTGCAATTTTTATAAGAGTCAAATTGATGAATGAGGTAAAAAAATTCTCCTTTCAATATTTTACATATATACATTCTAATATAATTATTGCTAACATATATCGTCTTGAAATATGAAGGTATATCATATATACCTATAAATCTAACTCATACACGAATTTTTCCTTCATCAGATGGCCTCCTATTCAAATATGTGAAACGATGATACTGATTTTGAAGCCTTTCACTCAAGTTAATTAGATTCAAGCAAAGTCAAGCATGCAACAACTGACGCGACATGTTAGTACTTTTTAATCTAGAAACAAAGCTTACTTCTTTTTTTGTTTTTTTAATAACGAACAAAGCTTACTTTTTCTAGAGTAATATTTAATATTTGGCTCTAGCAATGTACTTGGCACGAGCGACTAAGATCGAGCGACTAAGAAACCAAAATCTCGGCCTTTTTTTTTTTTGGGCTTGGAAGAAGGTTGGCTCAAGTAAGACCATATATGGTTCAGTCGAGACATATTTGGTTGCGTAAAATGTGTTCAATTAAAAAAAAATGGGCAACTTACTCTAAAAATTTTGCGATCTTCACATACTTTAGCAAGGAGTCCAAGCTCTTTTACCACCTAGGACTAAGATTGAGTATAAATTAATACTCATTAAAACCTAACAAATTTATATAGACACCAATTTAAGATATCCGTGAGGACAAAAAGAAAGTGTTTACTCTATTCTTTTGTTACGTCGTAACTATTCTTTTTCTTCTTCTTCAAATTCATCTGTGACATTTTTTGAGAGTTTGTATATTGTTTTCTGCAAAAGAGTTCAGAAGCTAAAAGTAGCTAGGCGTTCGAGCCCTAAATATATGGATATTGGAGATTTGATAAAAAAAAACAAATGTATAACCTATAGATGAGTTTAATTACCTTTTTTACTTCAAGTCCCAAAAAGATTTACATTTTACACTTCAGTTTCATAATATGCGTTTAAGACGTCGTTATAATAGGTAATCAGGTGCGAATTGTGTTTAATGAATACACAAATATACGAATCGTAACAAATAATATAGTAATAAGAAAATATTATTCTTACATAGATTATGTTATTAGAAACTAATTTTTAAAACAAAAAATAAAAATCAATTTTTAGTGTTTTTATATTTTAAGAAACAAAAATTAAAATAACTAAAAATAAATAACAATAATTAATTAAATCATATTTGAAAACTAAGAATATATATAAGAAAATATTTAGAAATATTTAGTCTCTCAATTTTCTATCATAATTAAATTGAGATAAAATATTAGTTTATACTTGCTAAAAATTGGATAAGTAAATAGAATTTTTGTCAAATGTTAATGATAAATTAAAAAATTAAATTAAATTTTAAAAAATAAAAGATGAATGAGTAAAAATATTCAATTGAATTTTGTTATAAAATAATATAAAAAATATATAATTTACTTTTGAACAGTATTAAAAATGTGATTTGATAATATATTATTAATTATTTTGATAGAAACTTTGAAATAAAATAATTTTTTAAAAAATATCTGAGTTTTTATTTCTATTAAATATGAGCTCTTATTTCATAGAATTTCATTTACCTTATTGGTAAAGTAAATAATTATTATCTTGTTAATCATTTAGACCCATAAATCTTTGTAATATTATTTATAAAGTCATTTTCAAAATCTTGCTAATAAACTCAAAAGCAAACTTAATAAGTTCATTTTCTGTTTTCAGGAATACCTTTGATAATTTTATGTACGAAGTAATATTTCGATAAAGTGATCTTAATTTTTATTATTAAAGTTGAAATTTTATCTAGATTATTAATTTATACCGAAAATAATAATGGTTTTCCTGATATCAAAATTACTAAAAATGCCCTCATAATTAGTCACATTCTCTATGCGATGACATAATTCTATTTTGTAGAACAAATCTTACTGGAATTAATATTATGTTATTATTGTATAGGATATGGTACATACTATTAAGAGAAAAAAAAGAAGGTAAGAGAGGTCTACTAGGAATTAAAATGTACATATAAAAAGTTTATGATGTGATGTAATGAAATTTTATTATCAAAATTAGAGGTTAATTGAGTTTTTTGGATAAATTTTGCAAGTAAATATATACTTGTCTTTGCATTGTTTCTTACTCAATTCTATTGAATGGAATACCTTTGTTAATTTTATGTTTGAAAGTGTACTTCCATAAAGTGATTCTATTTCTTTTTACTTTTTTTTATCATTAAAGTTGAAATGTAACATGTAACATATAAGATACATCAGAGCTCTGGTTGGTTGGTCCGACTGATACTCTAACTATGCAGCAGCTTCCCTTTAAGTTTGTTACGGTAAGCGAGAGTAAAAGACCCCCTTACAATCTTCTACAACTTACAAGGATGAAGAATATATGTCTTAATTTGTATCAAAGTAGAGATTAATCATAGTATTTGGTTTTCACTGACCAGTCCATAGTGCATTTGGGCTAGCCTTTATAATAACCCATCTATAAGCATCAAGACAAGAGAGCATGATTTTTTGTCATGCCATGAAGGATATATTCACCGATAACATTCTTTTAGACTAGAAGTCACTCTACACATTCATGACCAGTTTAGAATAATAATAATGTAGTTTGATATTTGAATATTTTTTGCAAGTTCCTTCACAAAGTATACTTCCTGTACTCTTTATAATAAACCACCACTAATTGTATCACTTCATTATTTCGGAATTATCAATGCTAAACATCACAAATTGTTATAATTTATCTCAACTAATTTAACAAGTTGTGATGGATAAAAAATGATAATTTGTGGTATTTAATCGTTAAAAATAAAGTTTACTTAAAAAAAAAAAGATGGCAATAAATTTGTAACAAATAAGTTATGTTTAAACTCAAATTAAGATATAAAACATTTTACTTTGTGGATAGACAGACACCCTACCCATACATAATTCTTCACTCATACTCCAATCAAAACAAGATTTGACATTACTTATAACCACGACGAAAACAAGCAACAGAGTAGTTAGGAGACCCTGCACCTTATTTGTCATTGTTTGATATAACAGTGTGTATAAAATTTTAAATGTTAATTAATTCAAATAATATTTTTGAAATATAATATATTAATAAGGAAAAAAATTGTTACGGTGATATCTTTTCTTTGAATAAAAATGTTATTTAATATTCTAATTTTAAAAAAATAATCATTATTTATTTTATTTATAAAAAATGAGACACAAAGAGAACTTTATTAATAAATTTTTTTAAACAGATAAGAATATTTTATCATTTATTCTACTCTATCAAATAAAAAAATTATAGATATAATTGTTGAAATTATTACAATCTTTTACCCTCACTCTATAATTGAATATCACTGATAATTTTATTTATTTTTAAATAAATTTAAAATTATTAAATATTTTTTGATATTATTTTTATAAGTAAAATAACCAAATATCATATTTTTAAAATTAGGATACTAAATAATACATTTTATATAAATAAAAGTAATTAAAATCACATTCCATCTTATTAACAATTATAAATTTATTAGGTTTATTGGATATGAAAAAAAAAATTCGATCAAAAATCAATAAAAAATAAGGGTAAAAAAATAAATAGCGAATCCAAGTCCATAAGAGAGAAAATGAAACGACTACTTTTTAATGAACACTTTGACTTTGATGTTTTTTATTTATTTTTAAATATTTATCGATCGAATATGTATAAAACAATAATAGCAAAGGACATGATTAATTGTTGGTTTTCAAAATTATGCGTACTTTTTTTTAATTTGTTTGTTTCGTGCAATTCCAAAGGAGAAATTTGTAATCTTCTCTAAGTAGAATTACTAAATTTATTTGTCATCTTAGCTGTGAAATTAAACCCTCAGTATAATATGTTGGGTTCAGTGAATTCAAATCTCAACATGAATTAGTGGTAAAGAATAGCCAAATATATCCTAAAAAGATCAGAATTCTTATAAAAATAATAGATAAAAGTCCATTTATTGTTCCCCATTCATGACATCTTAAATAATTATTAATGGACTAATGCTAATCAATGTTGACCAAGAATATGGATCGACATTGACCAAAATTTACAACTGTTGATTATAATTGACCAACAATACTAAATCAGGGTTAATTTATTGTTATTCGAGATATTGACAAATTGTTTATCGATGCGTTTGACCATTAATTGATTTTCATATGAATATGGAACTTCATGCATGTAATAGATAAAATTCATGTGAAGTGTTCTTCGTTTAAATGAAGTATTCTTGCTTTTAGCATGCATTCACTGATCCATATAATGTGAATAAGTTAAAAGGGGAAATAAACATGGATCAATTGGTGAAAAAAGAGAGTATAAAACACATATTTCCCTTTCTTTTCACTAAATAATCACAAGGAATCATAATAAAAAAATATTAATTTATTTAAATATAATTTTAAAAATAATAATAAAAAATATTTAAATAAGTGATAATTTTTTTAATTACATTTTATAAATTTAAGAAAAAAAAATCAATACTAAAATGAGAATACGAAAACAATTAAAGAAAATGACCTAAATTTATGACACTCTTATTCCCTTCCTAACATATATTTAGAGAGTAAATAAGAGAATGAGAATGATTTTCTTTTCCTCATTTTCTTTCATTGCTAGTACTTGTTGTCAATGTTATACAGTATGATTAATATGTTCGCTTACAACGGGACATGACTCACTATATATGGTACAAAATTGTCCGTTTTGGTCAATAATTACAAGTTCAACGGGTCAAGGACCATGACTTGATAATTCAATGGGACCTCACAACTTTATTTATAGGAAGAAACCCCAAAACGTGTCATGTCATTTAGAGTGTTTATTCCCTATAAATACATTACCACTTAGTTTCCTAAGCTACGTGTGACACATGCAAACACACTATATCATACACATCCATTCAGGGAGTTTTATGCCATCGTAAAAACGCAAGCCTACATGGCCCAGTAGAGTCATGACTCTGATACCAATTGATATAAGACAATTGATCCGTGTGCTTATAGCGGGATGAAACCTACTCCACGTGGCATAAGATTGTTCTACATAGAATTTTTTTGAACTATTCTAGGGACTTTTCAACTATAAATAAAATAAGTTATTACTTTAATAAAAATTTAAACAAAAAAACTCTAAACAAAATAAACTACTTTTTTTTCTAATCTTGTCCTGTATTAATGTCTTATTTTAAAAAAAATGCCCCTTTTTTATGTTACATTTGTGGGAGAAGGCCCCAATGGTCACATAGTTTTGAACAAATAAGCCTTTTATTCCTATAATTTTAAAAAATATGATTTAGTCCTAAAGATTGTACTTTTGTCTCAAAAAGTGTGCACATAAATCTCATAGATTTTGACTTTTAGGACTAAAAAATACATTTTTTTATTAAAGTTATAGAACTAAAGTAATTCAGTAACGAAACTAAAATATATTTTTTGTAAAAACCTATTGTAGCTATCTCATCCCTCACCCTATTTTTGTTCATATTGTAATTATAAGTTTTCTACTCTACTATAAACAAGTTGATCGATCAATATAAACAATTAGGAACATTAAACATCGCTCATGTACATGTGAAATATGGCTTTGCAAATTTGGTGCATACATTATGATTTTCCATCCATTTTACTAGAAATGAAATATCACCATCCTTTGTCAAGTTAAAAATAAAAATGATTCTAAATTTCTTTCTGGGTAATTTTTTTTCTTATGTATTTAATGAAATGTTTAACAATTATGCTTGAGAGACTCCTTAGAGTCTCTAGAACATCAGAAGCAAAGGAAACGAAGAAGAAATTCTCATTTTGAATCAATAGTATAATGTGTAATACATAATCTCACTATTTATAGCGATCTCAGTACACTTATAAATCAAATACATTATACCATACAGGGTGCAACCTACAACCGAGTCTATAACAAACTCTAATACTAACTAACTTTTTTAACATCCATTTAAGCTCATGTTGTCGGCAGAACCCTGAGCTTAGTCTTGAGTTCTTAGAAGCGAGATGCTGGGAATGGATTTGTCCTGATCTTAACAACTTGTCTTAGTATATATTCAACAATTACTTTCCTCCCAATCTTTTATCTAATGAAATAGAAGTCAATTTTTACATGTTTAACTTGAGATTGTAATACAAAAGTAGGATAATAAACTCATATTATCACAATATATGATATGTGTATAAGGCAAAGCAATATGTAACTCAGATAATATTCTCTTAATCCACATTACTTCAGTAAGTGTTTATGCTAGTGACTTAAACTCAGCTTTAGTAGAAGAAGGCGACACAACTTTATGTTTGTTAGACTTCCAAGAGACCAATGAGTGGCCTAAGTAAATACACCACTCTTTTGTACTTTTATCATCTGTTCAAGTTGTTCAATCAGCATCAGTAAGCTATCAAGTACAAGTTATTTGATTCATAAAAAAAATCCATAACTCATAGTCTCTTTGAGGTATCTTAACAATCTCTTCACAGTTTACCAATGAATCTGTTGAACATTGAAGAAATTGACATAATTTATTCTCTATGTAAGTTATTTTTGGTTTTGTAAGTGTGCAATACTGAATAGTACCAATAATGATTCCATATTGATTTGGATTTTACAATAGTTGGCCATCAAATTTTAAGTAGTGACAGATTTTTCTCCACTTAAGTCAACTTTCTCTAATAGTTAAAAGTATTTTTGTTTTGACAAATGAAAGCTGATATCAGTTCTCGACACCTATATGTCAAAAAAGTAACGCAAATCCCATAAACCTTTAAGGGCAAAGATTGTATTAAGTTTATGTATTGTCTCTTGTATTAAAGTTGAGTTATATCCTATAATAATAATATCAACAAGGTATATAAGAAAGATAATCACATGGCCTTTATCTTCATAAACCATAATTCAAGTATATGTTTTTGAGGACTTAAAACATGTTGTAGAAGACAATGATGCAACTTGGTAAATCATGCTCTTAGGCCTACTTCAAGCCATACAAGAATTTTTTTAATTTTCACACATAATGGAGATGAACAAAATCAATAAATCCATGTTGTTGTGACATATACACCTCTTTTTTTAGATCTCTATTTAAGAAAAAATTATTAACATTAAATTGTTTCATTATCCAACCCTTATTCATAACCAATGTGAATACCACACGAATGGTTGTAGGCTATATTAGTGAAATAAAAGACTCAATATAATCAAATCCTTCCACTTGATCACAACTTTTGACCACTACTCTAGACTTATATATTTCTAGAGTTCTATCAAGTTTGGGTTTATTGCAAAAATCCATATGTTCTCAATTATTATTTTTCCCATGAGGTGGTGACAGTAACTCCAATGTTCCATTAGTTATTAAAACCTTATACTCCTTATCCATAACTTTTACTCACTCAAGGTGTTGAAAGGCTTCTTAACTAATCCAGAAACATGTAAAATAACTTGAACATGAAGTGGTTTAAGTTAAAAAAATCCCCACTCTTTGCATGAGTTTGCATGTGATGAACATTATCAGAAGAAGGAACTTTATGTTTGCCTTTAGCACAATGCAGATCAATAGAAAGAGAGATGCCCTGTGGATCAAAAATAGAGGACTGGGAAGATTGAGAAGAAATAGCTAGAAAAGAGGGAACTGGGTATTTGAAACTAAAGAAGGATGGGATGCATCAGATGACACAAAAAATGTTATAGGGTGAACATCAAAAGGAAATGAAGGCTCAACGGGTAGTAAGGGTAAATCACATGTGTTAGAGGGTGAATTTTCTTGCGTGGTAGGAAAATGTGACTTTAAAGATAGATGCACTAACATATTGGGTAAAGTGAGTGACAGGGTGATAAAGATGAATTTGTTTCTATACTGGGCAATGTTATTTGTATAGTGGGTAAAGTTGACTTTGATAAAGTCCTCGGTTGTAAGGTAAGTAAAGAGGTATCTGATAAAGATGTACTACAAGGGTTAGAATGACTTGAATGGGGTGACGAAACTAATGACTGTGACATAGAATTCTTTGTAAATGGTGGGCAATTAAAGTGAGAAAAATATTTGCCACAAAAAGTAGGTTGTGAAGGTAAAGTTAAAGGACTAGTTGGAATAAGTGAGCTATTGGTATTAGAAAAAGTGTTCAAAATATGTTGTAGGAAAATAGACAAACTCAGTAGGGACAAGCATATGATTAGACTGTGAAGTACATGGCTGAGAGCTATTATACAACTTCAAGAAAGAAAATAATTCTCATCAAACACAATAGGTGTGTTGATATACTCCTTTCCATCCTTTTTACAAGTCTAGAAGGTTCCTTTATACTTTTCATTACCTCCTCCTTGAAATTCACATTAACTTGGTTAGAATCTACTAGATCATCTGTATTAGAGAACATAGCATAGTTTTGATAACTTTGACTCTTAGGTAGTTGAAATTGTGCACTAGGAGGATTAGTATTATCATCTAGGTTGCATTTGAGGAAATTTTCCAATTGAAGATACCTGATAACCATTCCCTGAAGAATTTCTTGAATTGTATTGACTAGTTGGAATAGAACTGGTATGTGAAGCATTGTAGTACTATGAGTATGGAGGAACTCCAAGACCTTGTATGTTTCCAGAACTAGAACCACCTTATGGATGTCTTGCATATTTTTCCTCAATTATATATGGATCAGATTAAAAAGGATGCATTGGAAACACTTATTGTTCATATACCCTCATCATTGTAAAATCTATTCGAATGAGTACACTAGAATAAAAGTTCAAACCATGCACAAGATACATAATCCATTCTCTGAGTGAAATAGGACCAATAGCGGCTGAAAGATGATTGAACAAATCTTTGACATGACTAATGTAGTCATCATTGTTGAATTATCTTTTCTAAGTGTTTGTAATTGCTAGCGCAACTACATAATGCTTGTTTGTGAAGAATCTACAAATTTCTTTCTAATGTATTCCAATACTTTAGGAATGAGTGATTTCCCTACATGTACATATACTTCATGAAACTCTGTGAGATAGAGTTATGCATCTAATTCATAACAATTTTATCCTTCCTATCCCATAGATAAAACTAAGAATTAGTTTCTAAGAGTTCTTAAGGCTCATCAACATCGACCCCTTTTCCAGTCCCATTCTGACTTTTCTTGATCAATCTTGGTGGTGAGACCTCTGATCCATCCAAAAAACCTTATAAACCTTAGACTATTACATCATGTTGAATTTGTTCCTTCCAAATGAGGTAGTTTGTTTTATCTAACTACATAAAGAAATTAAGATTGATAGGGATACTTGAAATTTGGTGTTGCAGTGTAGTTAACGAAGTTAAAGAAGATGACTAAATAGATGGATTAACCTCTTCATGCATGAGAGCCTTCTAAATCAATGATCTGACCCATGAAAACTTTGATACCATGAAAGACTCCCCTGAGTCTCTAGACTAGCAGAAGTAAATGAAATGAAGAAGAAATTTTCATTATGAATCAACAATACAATGTGTAATACATAGACTCACTATTTATAGCAATCTTAATCTTAGAACACCTATAAATCAAATACATCTACATCATATAGTTGGTAGTCTACAACTGAGTTTATAAGTTAGTTAACAACTATTGTCCTTATGTTGTTTTGTTCAAACACTCATCGTTTGTTACGTTTAGTAAAAGTTTTTTTAGTTTCTTAGTAACGTAGAACGTAAACATGAATACAACAATAATATGAAAGCATTTAGGAATTAAGAAAAATATAAGTAAAGTTTCAATTAACTAGACTCACTATTTAGCAAGAGGTCCTTGTATTTGTGTTAGAAAATAAGAAAAATATAAGTTGCAACCTCAATGTGTTTTTCTTGGTTATGCTTAACAATAAAAAGGATACTTATATAAAGATATTCAATCCAAAAGTCTTTATAGAAGTAGACATGTTATCTTTCATAAGAATATTATTCCCTTTCAAGAAAATGTTTCTTCTATCTGCACTAGTTGAGTCATATTTTTTGTTACTACCTCATATTTTGTTCTCATCTAGTCAACCTCTTATGTCTAAAGAGTTATTGTTTCCTTCCTATATTAGTCAAACTGTACATGTTCCTTTTCCAGCTCATTTTGACCGAGTTCAATCGTTTTCCTTAGATCTTTGTTATTTAGTCCTTGTATCTATAATATTAATGTCTCTTAAGATTTACGTCATTTGAGTTCTCTGTCTCATAGCCCTTCCTTTTCTTATGATAATGTCTCCTTAGGCTTACCTTTTTTGAATCCTTTAGATCTTTTTCCTAATCCTAACAATGAAATTTAACTTATTGTTGAACGTCCTAACCTGGATGTTCCTATCACTACATAGAATAACCACTCCATGACAACAAGGACTAAGATAGACATCTCAAAAACCAAGCCTTTTGCTTATCATGTGAAGCTTACCTCTTCTCCTTTAGGAAATCTTAATATTCCTCAGTTTATATATCAAACAATAAACATATATGAATGACATGAAGCTATGTAACTTGAAATTAAAACACTCCTTAAAAATAACACATAAGAGTTGGTTGAATGTCCAACTAGTAGCAAACCTATTTCTTGTAAATGGGTCTTTGGCATTAACTAATTACTAGCATATTAAAAAAATTAGATATTAATAATGCATTTTTGAATAGAAATATTGTTGAAACAATCTCCTTGCTTTGAAGACACTCTAAATTCTCAGTTGATATGCCAACTTCAAAAAGTTTTTTATGGCCTTAAATAGGCTTTATGTTCTTGGTATCAAAAATTTAGCTTAATTCTTCTAAATCTTAGTTTTTTAAATTCTAAGAAAGATCCTAGCATGTTTTATAAAGAGAAATAGAGTGCAATTGAGCTCATTGTAAAACTTGTGATGATATTATATTAACTAAAAGCAACACTTAATTTCACTCAATTTCTACATGACATCATTTATGAACTCAACTCTAAGTTTACACGTAAGGTTCTTGGTGATGTGCATGCATCATTTCTTGGGCTTTGAAGTATGTAGAAATCTTCCAACTTTACAACTTAGTCAACACAAATATGTCAAAGTCTTACTCAAGAAAGTTTGCTTAGAGTCTTCCAAGATTGTCAAAACTACTATGAAGGCTGGAGCCATCTTTTATAAACTTTAAGGCATTACTTTGCTTGATCAATCTACCTATTAAAATCTGGTAAGGGTTCTGTAATATTATGTGCTCATCATATTTGACATAACTTTCTCAATTAATAAGCTAATGTCAATTTCTTCAAGCCCCTTTATTACAATTTCTCAAAGAAAATTTAACTCATAACGTCACTTTACATAAGTCAGTTTCGTTGAATGTAATAGGATATTGTGACTTAAAATGGGCTAATTTTCTTGATGATAAAATGAGTGTAGATGGTTATGCAATATTTTTAGGTGATTCCCTAGTTTCTTAGGGTTCATCTAAGAAGAATGTGGTTACTTTATCAAGCATAGAGATAGAGTACAAAGCTTTTGTGCTAGCTTCAGTTGAAATGATATGGATAAAATCAATCTTGCATGAATTAGGTGTTCATTTGACCTAAGTTCCTTTGCTGCAATGTAATTATGCTAGTGTCACTTATTTATACCGCGCTTAGCTCAGTGGAAGGCACAAAACATCTTGACATATTCACGTGGGGCTTAGGGATAGGACATTGATGTTCAAGCTAGTTCTTGATTAGACATGACGACCTCTTCTTAACACGTGTTTATTTTCGCTCTTCCCAACTCTCAAATCCGAAACCTAACCCTTAAGTAGACCTTAGGAAACAAGCTGGTATACTCAGATGGTACCCGAACTTTAAGTAGTCTTTAAGTTTACCAGTAGAATTAAAATAAATTAAAACAAAATTATAATAAAATAAAGTGACAGTGGAGAAAAAGTCTAAATGCCAATGGAATCCATTAGCATTAAAAAAATATTTTGCTATTGAAACTTTTGCAATAGTTTTGTCAACTAGTTATCTATTCAACTAGCTTGTAGAACTATACTGTTTGTCCCTCACTTTTCACTTTTTTTCCTAAACAATAAATTGATTCTTTTGTTTTATTTTAACTTGTAAAAGGTTACATATTTATTCTTAACAAGGTTGAATTCTACCATTTTAAAATCATATTAGCCATAAATTATATCTAAATTATTAATTCAGCGGTATCTACAGATAAAAATGTAGATTGCATATTATCCACTCTTTATTAAGTTGCAATTCACTCAAACCCATATAGAGCACCATTAATACAGGGAGTTGACATTTCTACACTTTTTAGCTACTTCCCTCACAACCCATTAAAGGAGTGAATTATTTAAGTATAATCAAAACTTGTATAATTGAAGGTTTGACAATTGATATTATGACATTTTTATATTCCTTTATTTCTAAGGAACTTTCATTGGAAAAATGCTATTTCTTCTCTCTATTACCATTAAACAATTAAGCATAAAAGGTAGTAATTAACAAGTCTCGTATATCTCCTTCATTTCTTATATGTTATAACCCATTAGATTCAAGCTGTCAAATTAAAACACCAAATTAATAAAGAAACTCATTATATCCTAAAAACCACTTCATCTAGAATTTGCATATTTCAACTCCTCCATGCTTCCTCTTCTACTCCTTCTCTTTCATGACCATGGCCTTCAAATTCTCATCAAACTTTCTTTCCATCATTCTTTGGATCTCTCTTCTCTTGTTAGTGTTTCGTGAATTCTATAATTTCAAATCCAAGATCATCACAAAACAAATCACAAACATATCATATTCATCTCTTTCTCACAACCGTTTGATTAGTAGAAAAGTTCTAGCAAACAATTTTGACTTTAAGCCATTTCTAAATCATCATCATCACCAACAAAACAAAATACATGATGTCCAAAAGATCAAACCTTCTCATTCAAAAAACAGCATGCAAGTAAAGCAAGAGCCAGCAGCTCATGATGATCATGATCATGATCATGGGAGTGAGATTGATCCACGTTACGGTATTGAAAAGCGCAGAGTCCCAACTGGTCCTAACCCTTTGCATCACTAATGGTGGTTTATCAGGTGATTGAAATTAATCAGCTAATTAGTGAGGGGGAAGAAAAAGCTTAGTTTTTTTTTTATTTTTTCCATTTTCCAAAAATTCTATTTTTGTTTTTGTATGATATGATGGGAGATTGAGACACTGAGCATGTAGATGAACATATAACTGTGTTATATGATCAATTTATAATTAAATTATAGAATTTTTACTATATATAATTTTAATTTTTTTTATAGGTGTTAATATGTTTACAGGATAATTTATAATTTTATGAATGCAGAGAAATTAAAAATGAATTTGTGTAGTTTTGATGATAATTTTTTGTAAAAGTGAATTTATTGTGAGAGACATGAGTAGCTGTGACGGCAAGGTAAAGATATTTATAGATACACAACATAATGACAATATATTAATTCAAGTTGGTTTAGGGTAAAAGCTTTGTTTCGCTTTCTTTGAAGATCGATCATCAATGAAATAAAAGCTAGCTAGGCAACTTTACTTTACTTTAAACAACATCTACGCGTGATGAGTTTGATGCACCTACCCGTATTCAAATATTACACTTTTATATGATGGTTACTGCTTTGAATTTAATATTGGATTTGTATTTAGGTAAGGTATAATTTATATAGTATAAAATAATATTAGGTATTTTTTGGTTTTAATAACTATTTTTATTTATAAAAAGATATTATATATATATCTTATTTTACTGAAAATATGAATAAGTTATGAAATTTGCGGTGAGTTATTGAGGGTTAAAATTCCAAAATTTAAATTATATAAATTACTTTTATATTTTACATATATAATTTCTTTATTATTTTATAAATATTAAATTTAAAATTTTATTTATTAAAAATTAAGATAATGCACACACCCTTCCTTAATTATGTATGAATCCCCCTTTGATTGCCTTCTGTCTAGAATTTTTTTTCTTAACATTTCAATTTTTGTTAGCAAGGAAGGTTTCATTTGAATTTTATTTTGAGAACTTTATGACTACTAAGGCTTATTTAGTACTTACAGAATCATAAGTTTTTGTTATATTAATACGAGATATAAAACATGTTATATATAAGATTTTATCGATACACATCAATTCACTAAACATCAATCAATTCTTAAAAAAAATAAAAATATCCCTCTTATTTTCTTTTTGTTTGTTTGTTTAATTACCACTATTTTACTATCTTGCTCGTCCATTTCAAAGCAAATAAAAAATGCAATGTTTAAAAGCTTAAATTTTTTGGCTTTGATAATTGTGTGAACGGGAAAATATGTAAAAATAATATACACGTGAGGGTAAAATGGCAAAATCAATCAAATTTCAAATTTTGCCGTGTCTTAATCTTGCGATCGTGTGCTTGCCTGGGTGTTTTTTTTTCTAGAGTAATGATTTAGTATTAAATTAGACGCTTTTTTTCAACTTTTAATTAAATTTCAATATTTTTAATGTAAAAATATATTTAGGGAAATTACAAAAAAACAAGAGCTCTAAAATTCATAAAAAAAATATCACTTTAAATAATATTAAAAATATCTAATTTAAGGATATTTAATATTAAAGAAATAATTTAAATAATATTAAATTAAATAATATATAATTGGAATACATTTAAAATAAAATAATATATTAATTTTTTTAATAATAAAAAAATACAAAATTGATATAAATAATGTTATTTTGTGATATAAGTTTTAAAGTATTATTTTTGTTATTTGTTCGCAGAGATAGATTAATATATATATATATATATATATGTGAATTTGAGATAAAATCATTTCCGGTTTCCTATTGTCCAATGACATGACCAATCTCATAATTTCGGCATATATGCGCCCTGCGTCCTGTAAGATCAAATTAGTAATGAGCACCGTTAGGAAAAAAAGAGAAGATAAACATAGAATGTCTTTGTATCGTGTTAGTCTTATCCAATTCAAATTCTAACATTTTTTAATATTATGAAAAAATAAAATTATTTATAAAAATAAAAAAGATATGATATTTTTCAAATAAAAAAAATTAGTAGTTAATTTTAAAAAATAAAATAATTTATAGTGTTTTGAGTTACTCCAAATTGTCACTCCTACTTAAAATAGGTGAGAGACTTTAAAACGAAATGTGTAACTTTTCAAAATCTAGCCAACATAGCAACTATATCATCCCGAAGATACATAGGACTTATATATTACTCCTTATGTGTGGTAAATTAGTATTCGAAACTAATCAAATTGCTAAATTATTTTAACTAGTATGAGAAAAGTTAGATTTTCAAAAATAAAAAATAAAAAAATTAGCCTGTATATTTCATTTCATTGGCATTAAATACCATAAACAATGAATAATTTATCACACCTACATAAAGTGGAAAGGCATAGGGCACAAAAACTAGCTGAGCAGGAGGCCAGGAAACCTGCCATGGAAAAAAAGAAAGAAAATTGGAACAACACTCCGGGTAGAAAAGATAAATCTCATCGCCTACAACTACTAACCCAAGAAGCATACGGGTTGATATTGCAGGTATTATAGTGATACGTGTGGTGAGCTATGATTAAGTTTTGTAAGCAAGTTTGACCATTTTGATTAGGTAAGTCAGCAGTCAACTGATGATTAGCATCTTTAAAAGGGATACAACACCTTACAAGGGATATCTTGCTATCGAATATGTATGATGTGGATTCAAATGATGCGAGTGGAAGGTTGTGTGCGCTATGGAGTAATGATATTGACTTATCTATTCGGCTTTCCACGTCCTATTTCATTGAATTTGAGGTTTTAGATTCCAATAGAATTGCCTCTTGGATTGGATTTGAAGTGTATGCTAATTGTGATGACATTATTTGATGTCACCAATTGAATAACTTATTTAAGAGATTGAGTCTTTGGGAAAGAGCTGTGTTGGTGGGAGACTTTGATGACATTATTTCCAACATTGAAAAAATAGGTAGTTGGCTTCGATCACAATCTTCCATGGTGGATTTCAGAAATTTTATTGAAAATGGTGCAATAGAGGATTTGAGATTTATTGGTACGGTGATGACATGGAGTAGCAATTTGCATGGTTTCGAGTGGGTAAAAGTGAAATAAATTCAACTAAATAAAATCATAACACCGAAAATTTAACTTACCTATAAACCAAACGATAGAGGTCTAGCAACACATAAGTGGTCAGCAACTTTTCCTAATGTTACTATCCACCATCTTGACATCACTAGAACTGATGATAACGCCCTATTGTTGTCACTGGAACCTTAGCAAGTTTTGGTGAAAACGCGATTTAATTTTGAGTGCAGGTGGGCTCATGTACCAGTTTGTGAAGAGATTGTTTGAAAAACTTGGAACTCGTTGGTTTCGGGATCTATTTGGCATCGATTGAAGCTCAAAACTAGGCATTGTCGGATGGAACTTATAAAAAGGAAAAGAGACCGATTACAACACTTTATCAGTTTTTTTTTTTTTTTTTTGTTCTTTCAGATTTATAATGCTTTAAAAAAAGTTTGTGTTGATGAGGAACATCATTGGAGGGAGAAGGTTAGAATGGAATGGCCAAAGGAATGCACAAAAAACACCTCTGTATATCTCTGTTTTTATTTTTAATATTTTTTATACCTATAAATATCTCATTGTTTGTTGCTTTGATTCGTAAACCTCGATAATTGTAATGGAGTTTTTGCAATGACTTCGCATAAAGAAAAGGGTGATGGATTTTTTTATTTAATTAAAGTTTTTTTAAGTTTTATTTTCTTTAATTTACTTATATTTTCACTTTTAATAATGTTATTTTTTTAATTATTTTATAATATTAAAATATTAACATATAACTTCTTTTCTTTTTCTAATTTTAATATTTATTAAACCTTAACCTCATATTTGATTGTTTAAATTAAAATTAATTTATTTCAATTTTATGTTTGATTTTATCGAAAAATAAGAATTAAATAAAATCGATTCTTAAAAATTTAAAAGAGAGAATCAGAATTCTTTCTCCACTCTTAGAAATTATGAGTTCATTATCATCTCAATTATTTTTTCAATTTTACTTCAATCTCAAATATAACCTTAAATCTTAAATCCCAAAACTTAAAATCATATTTAGAAAAATAATAATTTTAACCTTAAACCTTAATTCATAAATATAACACTAAACCATAAAACTTAAACCATAAATATAATCCTAAATCCTAAATCTCAAATCTCAAATCCTAAAACCCAAAACCTTATTTAGAAAAATAATAATTTAACCTTAAACCTTAACCCACAAAATAACCCTAAACCTTAAATCTCAAATCTAAAAACCCTAAAAATTATTTAGAAAAATAAATTTTTTAACCCTAAACCTTAACCTACAAATATAACCCTAAATCCCTAAATCCTAATCCCAAACCTCAAAATACTAAACCTTATTTAGAAAAATAATGATTTTAATAATTTATTTTATCTGACTAAAAAATAATAATTAAATGATATTATTTAAATTTGACTGAATATAGGGGTATTAAGATAATATATAATGTTTTCTATTATATTCCAGTTGTAAACCAAATATTGTAATACTGATTTTTTCTTTTATTCCAATGATTAAACCAAATAAAACTGTTTCTTTTCCATTCCATTCAATTCCTATTCCTATTCTTAATCCAATTCTATTTCGTGAATCAAACGTCACCTAAGAGTATTGTAACTCATTGTTAATATGTTAAATATATTTGTAAAGATAAGTAAAATCGTAGTAGCATGAGTGAAAATTTCCCTAGCTCAACAATGTCATTTCTGGATAATATATGACTCTTAATCTCGAGATAAGTAAAACTTATGATAAAATGGAGTGGAGTTTTGTGGAAGCAATGATGAGATGATTTGGGGTTCCTTATTAAATGAATTATCAATATCATATGTATTATAACTTATGTTTCATCTGTATATTACTCGTGTGTAATTAATGACAAACTAATTGGTTTTTTCTAACCACAATGGTGGTTAAGAAAGGGTGATATGTTATCATCCTTTTTATTTTTGATAATGTGTCAAAGGATATTTTATGTCAATGTGATTTGGTGAAGTACAACAATTGCGTGAGAGAAAAAGAATTTTTACTTACAGATCGTAAAAAAATAATCAACAAAAGTATAATAAGTTAACGATTTCATAGAACGGCCAGACATATAATTATGTAAATAAAGTAATATAGAAATATAAATGTTGACACATGATATTTTTAAAGAGAAATAACCTAGGCCACACTAATGGTCTAAGAGAAAAATCATTAATCTACTGAAACACTTAATTATCCATTATGAAAATAATAGTCTAATTACAAGATTATCACTCAACCTACCTACCAAGGTAATGATGTCAAGTAATCTACTTACAAGTTGTTGTTTTCATCATATTTTCTACAAAAAATGTGTTTAAATCTAAACTAACGTTTCAATAAAACCAAGACACGTGAAACCATACAACATGTATCTAAAAAGTTAGTACAATAATACAAGTACAAATATGTATCTTAAAGTAGATTCAATAATGAACAATCTTAACTAAATGATTTAATATATCAAAAAAAAATCCAACTAACAATTAATTTAACCACAATTTTTTTTAAAGATTAATAATTAAATCAAATAAATATGATATGATATGAACAATTATTTCATCAAGAATAAAAATAAACAAGAAATTATAAAAATATATGATTAAAATATCATAAATTAATTGGATTTATTAATAATCAAATACAAATAGATTATTATACAAATTCTAACGTTTCACACTTTGAAATACGTGGAAGCAATAACTTGATAAGCTTTATATGATTGTGTGATATATATTATTATCCACAAATATGATCTAGGCATCTAGCTTTTAATTGGTTGATTATGCTCAATGTGTGAAATCACACGTCTTCAATGCATGTTCCAAATGGGAATTTATATTTGAAAATTTCAAAGTCTTAGTAGGTCCAAAAGAAATAAAAAACATCCAATTTGGCACATCTCTCTCAGATATTGGTCAACTTATAACATCAAACTACAATCTTTAATTAATTGAAAAACCAAGGATTACGTGGAAAGCTCACATGCAGTATACTTCATTCTTGCCATGTCTTTATCATCTTTGTAGGCATATAATGAAAACATAAATTTGTAAGTATTTATATTCATATTAATTATTATATGTATGTGATAAAATAATTTTAAAAAAAATTATTTAAAAAAAAAAATTAACACGTAATACACCATAATTAAAATTAGTATAAATATATATAAAATTTGTATTTTATTTCAACATTTGATTCTAAATACTTTTATAAATTATCTGTTAGGAGTATAAATACTTTATAGCCTTTATTCTTTTTTTTCCCATTTTTTTATGTATTGTAAGTCATACCTTTTTAATACCAACTTATAAATTATAGTTCAATTTAATTCATTAAAATTTATGTGAATCAAGTTTAATTAACTTAGGTAACTTTTTTTTTTGTTTCTAATTTATTTTTTTAAAGAAAACAAAATCTTGATTGGTAACAAGTTCTTTTTTCTTCTCGAAAAAAAAAAACAGTAAAAAGACGTAGGAAGTAGTGTATAAAAAAAATTGTTAATTGACATTCTTCTATAAGTCTGATTTATTCTTTGTTGAGTAGAATTTACAAATGGGTAATAAAGTATTCATCCAACCTCTCTTTCTTTTTAATATAGTCAACAAAAAGAATGTGACACTTCAAGAATCTAAATATATAAAAACTCAATAAAAGTTGGTTTCAATGAATTTGTGGTGCTGAGTTAGAAATAACAGATTTGGCATCAACTATTCATGCTAAGAGAAAAACTTTCCTATGTATAAAGCAAAAGCTAGTAGCCTTCTCAAAGTTTTAAGCTAACTAGAAATGGTTCATTTAACCTCAAAGCTTGAAGGCAATCACATAAGCTCAATCCCTCTAGCAATATGTTTGTTAATTTCTGTCTCAGCCCTTGTAGCTTTATGTGCCAAACATGTGAGAAATTCCCCTAAGAAACAAGACACCAAAACTATTAATAGTGCATCAAAGGCACCAAAATCCCCCTTGGCATCACCTAGGCATCTTTTGACTACCTTTAGGAACAAGGCAATTCCATTTATCTACCCGAAAAAAGGCGGTGAAGAAACCGATCAAGGTGGAGGTGAAGTTGGGGAAGGATTTGGAGAAGGTGGTCTGTGGCAGAAGGAAATTTTGATGGGTGAGAAGTGTAAACCACCTGAATTTTCTGGTGTGATATACTATGATTGTTGTGGGAATAGAGTCTCTGAGATGCCAAGGTCACCCAGAGTTAGTCCTTTGACTACTTTCAAGTATAATGAGGCAAAAGATGTGAACTAGAACAGCTTTTTCAATTTGTGTCAAAAATTGGTTGGACATATATAAAAGGTCAAATTGTCATGAAAGTTCTTTTGTTTAGGTTTTAAATATTTTATAATCTCTTTATTTAAAAAATATGTTTTTAAGTTTTTTTTTGTGAAAAATGTGTCAAACAATTAACTTTGTATCTATTTTTTTATTAAATATAACTGAATCTCATATGTTTATATTTTTCAATGGACATATATCTAATGAATTAATTTTTAATTAAAAAAATTATTCAAATATTTTTCACAAATAAAAAGCCTTGAATACTTAAAAATAGTTTTTGTAAACAAATGGAGTAAACAATACACTTTACCTAAACAAAGTCACCCTTTGATCACTTAAATGTATGCACCAAGAGATTATACTTTTTCCCTATAGTTTTTGTTAAATGTGCAATTGAACAAATTGGTAATTAGTTGATAATTTGAATTTCATAGAATATGACTAGTTAAGCTATGCTAGCATTTGAAGTAGACTGTGCACCAATCAATTTTTAAGTAGAAAAGATTAAGAATTCTAGAAGAAAAAATAGTTTAGATATTTTATTAATTATAGTAATTTTGATAGCTGAACATAGTAAAGCTTACAAATGCACTTGCAGATTACAATTTGTATGAGGTTCCCTCTCTCTCTTGTGGTTTGAACTTTGAACTGAACAAATCATTATACACAGCAGTACGTTGTGTCTTGCAATATGGATGAAGAAGATAAAATATACATCAGACAAAGGATGTTTATAATTCAATCTTGTTGTCTTCTACTTTTGTATGGACGCGACTTCTTAGTTCTTCAAATGCTTTCATGCTTTCTGCATCGAAGCCACCCGCAAACTGGAAACAGATCCCAAGTCAACCATGTCAGTTTTTTTTTATGGGATTTCATGGTTAAAGACGTTAAGAGAGAGAGAGAGTTTTTTTTTTATTTAGTATGGTAACTAGTTATGTTTTCAGTTTTATTTTAATTAGAAATGGTTTTTCACTTTTTAGTCTAATTTTGGAAATTTAAAAAAAGAAGCTTTTAAAACTTGTTTACTGTTTTCAGATTTCAAAACTTTCTTGATTAAATTACAAATCCTATTCTAACACATATTTTTCACAAAATCCAGAGTCTCACCTTTTTTCTATCATCAAAATGAGTATTAAATAAAAATAAAATAAAACAGAACATGGAACACTAAACACGGAACACAGTTTTACCAAATGAGTTTTCTGTGTTGTGTTCATATTTTACAAAATAGAAAAAGAACTCGTTACCAAACGAGTTTTTATTTTCTTTAAAAATTGAATTTAAAAAACAATAATTTCAAAATCAAGAAAATAGAACGTAGAGATGAAGTAAGAATTTTAAATTTATAATATAAAGCAGATTTAATGATAAGTGTAAACAAAGCCAGTAAGAATAATGCCTGATGAACACGGAAAGCAAAACGCACGCCTTGCAGCACTATAAACTCTCTATTTGGTTCCTTCTCAGGTCCACTCAGTGCATCAAGTTCTGAGGCCACACGTTTCATATACTTCCTTGCTAATTGTACTGATGAGAGCTTTATCTGTAATAGAAAATCTGTGATGTTATTTAATTTCATTTCTAAGAGTACAAACTGGCATCTCATTCATTTGTAAAATGAATTGTTATGTTTGATAGACAATCTGTCAAAGGACTGCAACCAAGGACCACCTTTTAAATCCATAGTCTTATCGTCCATATATAAATAGTGAGCACAATAGGCTTGGTTGGCTTTTAAACAAGTGTTTAAGCCAAACCCTACCTTGGCATAGCTTTGGAAAAATTCAAATTGAATCATCCAAAGACGACCTTCACACAAACCTACAAGGTCGGTGTAAGGCTGTCAGTTTAACAGTTTGAGCCCTATTACTTTTTCTCAAAATCTATTTCTCCCAAATCTATTGTATCTAATATAAAATCATTTTTTTCGCTTAAGTCTTTATAAGTTTCAGCATATGAAAAAACATTATTCTAAGTTTCTAGCACCTATATAAAATAATCAACATATTAATAAGAATAGTAACCTAATTTCTTTTATACACAACAAGCAAACTATAACTAAACTAGATAACTTATATTTAAATAAGCATGTTTTGAATATCATGAAACATATATCAATTTCTCAAATTATTTGATCAGCTTAAAAGGGTGTTCAATATTATTGTTACAAATATGATAAATATTAACTAATAAATATGATAAAATTGTTGGAAAAAATGGATGGTCATAAAGAAATAAATTCTACACACCCATTATAACTTCTCAAACTAAAATATAACAAAAATAACACCAAAGATTTTTGCATGAAAAAACCTTTCAAAAATAAAAGTAACAACCACGGGACCCATAAACCACTTAAACTTTCACTATAATAAGATTTAATTACACATTTTACCTTTAGGTGGAACTCTCACAAAAATACAACAAATATGTATCTTTAATTTGTGGGTTTTAACTTTACAAATTGACTCTCTCAATTTTTCTCTAAGAAAATTTTTTGCTGAGGTTTTATGTTTTTTTTCCCTTTCAACTTCAATCTATATCTATTGAGATGAAACAAGGCTTTTATAGAACCAAAGCTTCATCCTACTCTCCGGATTATATGGAGAAGTTTTTAACTTTTTTTTTTCTTTCGGTGCCATCTTTGTTGAATAAGACTAATCCTCCCCTTTTTTTTCTTTTCTTTCTTTCGGCGCCACAATTTCTCTCTTGTTACTGGCCCATATAGTTGGACCAACAAATCTCCCTCTCCAATTATGTGGGATAGAGCTCTTCCACACCTGTAATATTTCTACAGATAGCAAGTTTTTCTCTACAGTGTACCTTTCATTTCTGGCAAGAGCTCTTTCTTGGAAATAATTTTGAGACCTTTTTCACTCATGTGGTCGAGTCGTTTATGCCATAACTCGGTAGGAACTTCTTTCCTAGTGGTATTTACTTCTCCTCTACACAGCCTGGCTTTTGTGATGTATCTTTCTTGCCTTTCGCTACTACCAAATTGTCTTTGGTGAGCTTCCGCTTTCCTTCACCAAAATAATTATTGTATCTATCATCATCAAGCATACCGGTAGAGATCAAATTGAGGCGGATATCAGAAACATGCCTCACATCTTTCAGAAGTAATTTGCATCCAAGATTAGTCTCTAGATAAATATTCCCAATGCCGACAATTTTTGATGCATCATCATTTCTCATCCTCACACGTCCAAAATCACCTTGAGTGTAGGTTGAGAAGATCTGGTCATGAGGTGGCATGATAGAAAGCGCCTGAGTCAACTACCCAAGTAGTGTTTTGGCATGCAAGATTGACATAATCAACATCTCAAACAATGACAACTTCTTCAGTGACAGTTGTGGTGTCATTTGTTCGGGTTTCTGCTTCCTGATTTCTGGATTGTTCTACCTTTAACCTTCTACATTCTCGAATGAAGTATCTAGGCTTGCCGCAGTGATGACACTTCTTATCATGCCTTGATCTAGACTTTGACTGTCCTCTTTGTTGACTTTGGTTACGGGGATTTTTACTTTTACTTCTCCTGTGTCATTCTTGCTTGCCTTGTTTCTGCATGAAAAACGCTTCAGTGTCAAGAGTATATCCTTCATTTTTCGTCGAGACTCTTCATTTAACATTCTGTCTTTTACCATATCCATGGTAAGCTTACCGTCAGGAGCTGAGTTACTAACTGATACAACTAGAGTATCCCAAATTTTTGGTAGAGAACTCAACATCAACAATGCTTGTAGCTTGTCATCGTCATCTTTATAGAGTTGAGTTGATCTACAATGCCTTGAAACTCGTTCATATGTTCTAATACGTTGTTTTCGTCTTTATACTTTAAATTGACTAATCATCATATCAGATTAGCTTTATTCTATGCGGTTGTCCTCGTATACATTTTCTCCAACTTTTTCCAAAGAACGTAAGCATCGTGTTCATTTGCAAAATTTTGAAAAATGCTCTTGTCGATCCATTGTCTAATTTGAGCAGCACACTTTCGGTTCAGAACGACCCATTCAATGTATGCAGTGGTTACTTCTTTCTCCTTCGACATTATAATTGGCTTCCATAGATCTTTAATGTATAAAAGATCCTCCATCTTCGGCTTCCAAATTGCATAATTAAATGCTGTCAACTTTATCATATTACCTATGCTCTCTTCCATTTGAATCATCAGTCAACACGTTTCGTTGAGCTTGGTACTTTTCTGACGATGAATAGTACCCACCATAGTATCTATGAATAATACCTTCCGAATAACACTCTGTGAATAGTACTCTATGAATAGTACCGCAGACAGAGCAGTACAGTATATATGAATAGTACTATATATGTGAACAATACTCTACTAAAAAAATCAAAAGCTTTGATACCACTTTGTTGGGAAAAATGGATAGTTGTAAAGAAATAAATTCCACACGCCTAAGATAACTTTCCAAACTAAAATAGAACAAAAATAACACTAAAGATTTTTGCGTGAAAAAACCTTTCAAAAATGAAAGTAACAACCACGGGACCCGTAAGTCACTTAACCTTCCACTATAATAAGATGAGATTACACACTTTACCGTTAGATAGATCTCTCACAAAAATACAACAAATATGTTTCTTCAATTTGTGGGTTTTAACTTCACAAATTGACACTCTCAATTTTCTTCTCTAAGAAAATTTTCTACTAAGGTTTTATGTTTTCTTTTCCTCTCAGCTTCAATCTATATCTATTGAGATGAAGCAAGGCTTTTATAGAGCCAAAACTTCATCCTTCTCTCTGGATTATATGGCGGTCAGTCGACTTTTTAGTTGTTTTTAAAACTTGGAATTGCAACTGAACTAACCAACCTACAAACGAACTTATGGCAGTTTAGCCTGGAATTGGTTTGGTCAGCATAGGGATTTTTGGAAGAAGAAAAAATTCCCACCCATATATCAATTTTGTTGCCTGTGCATGACTTGAGGTTTATATTTTCCAATTAATCACGGCAAGTATAAGCACTTTTTAGGAGAGAGTTTACATGTAATCTGAATATTCAATGATACAACAACAACAACAATAACTAGAACATGATTATTTTTTGTTTAAGTCATACCTTGCCAACAATTCCTGAATCTGATAACCAGTCAACTGGAATTCCAAATTCCTTGTATCTTGATATGGCCATGTCCTTTGTACGTAAAAGTGCATATACACTTGATTCCACTCTGTAGATATAACAGCAGACCATATAAGAAACAACATGAAAATGAAGATTCATGATCTAGCAAATTCGCAATAGTGCAGTTGCAGCAATACATAACATGTACAAGGAAAAAGCTCCTACTTTTCAAGCAATGAGTACATCTTCTTCAGAGCTGCCTCACAAGAAAGATTAGGTTCATCAACAAAAGAGGAGACTCGCTTCTCCAGTTTCATCAGATCTTGGTATTCAAAAGCTGCTTCTCTCAGTGCATCTGCCTTTCCTTCGGGCCAATCAAAGTGCTTCAAAACTGCCCGTTCATCGACCTTGGAAAAGTCACAAAGGAACAAATTAAACATTCATACAAAATCTTACAAAAATTCTTATCTATTCTGGTATCATGAGTTAAATGTAGGTCTTCATGAGTGAACAATGGTGAATAAGTTTCATACATTTGAAACAAATAAAATCTGAATTGAAAATGTATTTACCAAGAAAGAGAGCTCCTCATCCAGCCAATTTACAAAGGCCACCAACTCTTCTAAGTTGGTGAAAGATGAAGCTCGAACTTCAGTAGCCAAGGACACGACAAAATCACCTTGGCTTTCAACATCAGCTTTCACCTGGATTCAACACATGCAATTTAAAACTTTGCTAATGTCATTAACAAACTCAAGTTCATTTAAAAAGTAAGAAGATAATTAACAATGAAGAGAAAGATTCTACATACAGCTAAGAGGAATGATGATCTATTCTCAATTTCCCCAATCATGTTGCTTCTTGCATCAGATGCACTATTAGTTGATGATGAGATCAAAGATGATGTGTCCTTCTTTGCCTCACGTTTCATCAATGTCTGATAAAATTCAACCAGTTCAGGAGCACGGTGGACCTTATCACCACTCCCTGCCCCTCTTGGTAGACTTCCTGGTGGGGGAGGAGGAGGAGGTGCTCCACCAGGTAGAGGTGGTGGCGGTGGCGGTGGGGGGCCACCTGATGGAGGAGTTGGTCCTCCACTAGAGGGATTGGAAATTGTGCCAACTGCTACACCTCTAGATGATTTAGGAGGAGGTCGAGGAACTCTAGGAGGCCTTTTCTCAATCTGAGCAAGCTGCACCTTGCTAATTGTTTGAGAATCAATAGTCTTGGCATCACCAGATTGGTCATTTTTGCCAGAAACAACTGTTTTCTCCTTTATCAATGATAGTTTTGGAGGCAATGTTGCAACTTTGTCCCTTTCTACCTTAGCTTCAGGCTCATAGGTAGACTTCAAGTTTGAACTTGCACCAAATTTTACTGCTCTTGCTTTCTCAGCTCTCTCCTTAATATGCTTTTCCCTCTCTAAAGCCAACTTGTGTCTGTATTTAAAAGCAGGATATTTCTCATCTAGAACTCCTCCATCAACTGACTTAGACATCAACTTAAAAGATGATGCAACAGAATTAAGTGATTCATTTGAAGAAACTTGAGTTCTGATGTTTGGAAGAGTTGGAGTTTCAGGGGAACCATTAGGTTCCTGCTCTAGCTTCCCAAATGTGGTGATGGCTATGCTATCACCTGCATTCCGTAACATCAATGCTTCCAATGGACCTCTTGGTTTATGAAGACTCATACTCATTCGGCTTGGGGAGCCTCCATAAAGGGATCTAGAAGGAGAAGAGAGAGCACTAGAGTCGTCTTTGCTTTTTCCCCATTTCTTAAGCTTCTGCATTAAGCTAGGTTTTTTGCTAAGACTACTATATCTGCTGGTGGAACTATCAATGGATGTATTATCAAAATCCTCACTTCCTGGAGATGATGGGTGAGAGAAATTACTTTCAAGATCTGTGTCCCCTTGCCCACGTTCGGATCCTGCATATTCTAGCATCAACTGCTTAGCCTTCTCCAGTGATTTGGGGCTCTGAATCTTATTAAGATCACGAGCTGATATCTTTCCTGAAGGAGCTTGATAGTTCCTAAGTTCATATCTCAAGCATGCATTGACCCAACGAAGATACACTAATTCTTCAACTTCACTGAATCTATTCATCTGAAGTCCTTCAACTTGCTTTGACAAGTCCTCGTTTACATGCCTCAGATTATTTAGCTCCTCTCTTGCTTTTTCGACCTTTTCACTCTGCAATAATTTGAGCAAAAAAGAAAAGATAATACAATGAAATTAGGAGAAAATGTACTAGTACAAAGCACATATAAGAACGTTTCTGATTCATATTACTTAACAAACTGGGCTTTTCCCAAATGAAAGTTGCCTGACTAAGATTACTACTTTGACTTGATCATATTAAGATATGAAAATTTCATGAAAAGGTTTAAACCACATCTTACCCCACCACAGAAAAAGGAGAAGGGTTAGAAGCACATATATAATGAGTAGTGCTATATGCATAAAGTTTCGTGTTAGTTATCAATTAAATGTAAAGTTTGAGATTTTGAATGATAAAGTAATTATGGGATCATTTATTAACAGGAGTTATTTAGATTGTTTAGATTGTGAAATGTGAATAAAAGGTAAGACTGCAATAGAAAACTGAGCTCTGAGTCTGACCTCTGTCATGTTGGAAAGTGCTGCAACCTTGGCTTCAGCAGCATCAAGTTTAACAGTCAACTCTCTCTTTTCATGTTGAAGTTCTTTATTTTTTCTCTTAAGCTCTACAACTACCACTTCCATCTCCTTGACATCTTTGAGCTTCTTCTCAATTTCGGCATCTTTCTTCACAGCTTCTTCCTCCTTAGACTGTAAACCAAAAACTTGTTGTTTTAGCAACAACAACTGGCCTTTTGTCTGGTTAGCGTCAAGTTGAATTTGCCTCTGAAGCTCCTTAATCTTATTCCTGGCTACGTCCAACTCTTTCTTAGTTGAAACTCCCTTTGCAATCTCTTCTTGAAGCTTTTTCCTCTCAACTTGCAAAGAATTTATAGTAATATTAAGCATGTCAATTTCAACTGTCTTGATTTTGAGCTGTCTATGCAACTCCATGATATCTGATTCTTGCTCCTTCAATCCATAGTACTCAAGCAATTCACCTTCAAGTTTTACTTCCCTTTCCTCCAATTCTTTTACTAAATTGTGTAGTCGTTCCAGTTCACTTTCATTGTATGCAATCTCAGTTTCATAAACTTTGTCTTTCTCTATCTCATCAACTTTATTACCAGGCAATGGAATTTCAATCTCCCCAGACAAAAGATCCTCAAACTCAGGTAACATATCCTCATCTTGAACATTTCCAGGTGGACTATCACGCACTCGATTAAAAATGCTGCTAATTAATTTAACTTCCTCTTTTTGTTCCTCTTCCTTTTCCCACTACAGATTATACAAGGCATATCAAGTCAGCAGGCTGGACTTTAATATATATGAAAAGGATGGCACTTCAAAGGAGTTGAAGAATGTACTTACCGTCCCTTTGTGGTAATCGTCAGAATATATAACGTCCTGTTTGTCTTCCCCATCATTTTGATATTGCTTGGAATTCTTTTTCCCATTTTCTATGTCATCATAAGAACAACAAAAGCAATCCAAGAACAAAATTTACAATCAAAACAAAACAAACATACTCTAGCAGATATTTAGCAAGAAAAAGAAATTTTGTTCTCTAACCAAAAGATTAGGAGGCAATATATGTTTCTCAGTGTTGTGGATTAGCTAATAAATAGCAGAAATTCTAATTCTATCCACTAGGATATTGTTTTTGTTGTCAGCAAAAAAAGAAGAAGAAAAGAGATGACTAATACACCCCTGTTTGAGCTAGTGGCCTGGCGGTAAACTCATCTTTACCATTTCAAGTCACAGTTTGAATCGTAAAAATCACTGTTTGATCATAAGAAAAACTATTACACAAAAAAAATGTAGAGAAGAGTACCTGGATTTTCGACATTGAGTTGTCTCGCTGCATATACTGCAATGGAAGCAGCAACCAGAACGCCTACTCTTACTATCATGAATATAGTGTAGATAGAAAAAGCTGAGCTTTCCTTTCATACATGGATAAAACGCAATTCCATGACACCACACCTTCCATGTCTCCCCAATCCCATAACTGATAACTCAAACCATCGGTACTCCTGAAAGGCAAATACAGCTTAAGAAGATAATCTGACTACTTTTGCAATGAAAATATCCAACTATAAACACACCCAAACCATTGGCTTTCTAACTTACGTGGTTTAGGACCCTTCATAAAGAAACCTCCTTGTGTGCAAGTTCTTGATAAGTAGAATTTCAAAACAGCTCTTATTGATATGAAACTACAGTAACCACCAATAACTATGTGGCCAATCTTTCTCCAAAGGGATTGACAAATTTACAATTGGGTGGGTCTAAACATGTCAAGACATTTGCTTTAAAGAATATACACAGTTAATACAAGCCAAAGAACAAAATTGAAAGAGACCCAAGAGCTGTGAAATTGGAGAACTAGTTTTCCTGGTTAAGGCTTATCACTATATAGCAGTAATTTGAAGCAAAACAAAGATAGGAAATTTTATCATCTCTGCTTGTCCCTTAGTAATATCCTATGTTACGTAGATTCTCTAGGTAAATTTTTAGATATGTATTCTGGTGTTACCCATTTTCCAATTTTTTTTTATAAATTTACACAAAAAATTGGAGTGCCAAAGTATCCATTTATATATCCATGACATATCGAGCACTTCACAAAAAATATTTATTTGGGATGTTTTTCCAACAAATTTGGTTTTGGTATGAAAAATATTTACCATCTGATCCATCTCACCCCCGATTGTTAAGGGCGGAGAGGAACCATAAAAGATAATCACGGATTAAGCCTTAGTTTGATCTACGGCTGTACAAGAGCTAGAGAAGCAGTTCTAAAAAAGTGGGTCTTCCTCAATGGAATTGCTAGATTAAAGAATTTGGATTTATTTGGTTTCGCAAAAGAAAGTAATTGGTTTGATGAGTGAAGGTGGGGCTGAAATTTAATTCTTAGCCGCTTGCTTAATGGACAGAAGCTTATGGAAGATATGAGTCAATATAAACCAAACTTTTAGGTCATTGACTCCAAACACTAAACCACAATTTGACCTTTATGGTATTTTAACCACAATTAAACCTTATATTATTTTTTATTATTAGGTAAAAGCAATAGTCCTAATGTTCTATTTATCTTCGTAAACATTTCAGATTGTAAAATTTTGGTCTCTAGAGTCAACAACTTATTACAGAAGAAGTGAAGATCCATCCCAATTATTCCTAATTTTTACATTAAACAGTAATTAAAATCTGAAATAAACTTTGATTTTATTAACTCAGCAAACCATACCCAAATGAAAGAAAAGAAAGATAAGCAGAATACCAATATAGCATTAGACAAAATGAACAATGACAGAGGATCATGAATGTTGCCAGGTGGAAACCATCCCTGAAATAGTGAAATTTGTGTCGTTTGGGCCAGGAATTTGATGGGTTCAATATCTAAGTTGGATATTATCAAAATCAAAATATGAAATAGAAATAGGAATTGAAAAAGAAATGAAATTTAATTTATCTGGGTAATAAATATGTGGACTCAAAATAAGACAGTAGAAGCCAAAGTGTTATCCAAAAATTCAGTGGCTCAAGGTTTATTAGTAATATATGCCACTAAAAGAAACCAATATACATATCAATCACCATAGATACATGTAATTTGACCCCATAGGCCATACGAATTTCAGTTTTACAAAATTAGAGAAATTGAGGTCACTGTTATATATATATATATATATATATATGCGGTTATATATTTATTTATTTGCTTGAAGAGAATAAAGAGTAAGAAGAATAAAAAGTTAAAAGTAAAATATAACTGACAGTTGGGATTAAATCAAAGTAGAGGTTATAAGTAAAGCAAAGCAAACCAGTCGGGTTCATCGAACTCCAAGTCACCTACCGAAGAAGAAGAAGAATTCAAAAACAAAAACAAAACTGTCTGAACGGGAAACCAGCTAACAATTTTTGCCAAATTTTCTTTTTTTATATTTTTTTTTCTTACAAGTGTTTTAATTCTTTCTTTTTTAATTTACGATAAGCTCGAAATGGGATGTTTTTGTAAGAAGAAATGGCTGTTTTATTCTTAGAAAAAATATATATATTTATGGCTGTTTTATTTACGTTATTCAATTTGGTCAAAGGTTTTTAAAATATTTTTTCAAAATGATTAGTGATATTGATTCTTTAACTGTCACTATAGTTTACATGGCTCAAAAATTTCAATAACTAGTAGCAGACATAAACTAATATTAATGTTTTCATCAAATAAAATATTAAAAGATTATGGAGTTGATGTACTTTAGTTTTTAAGATTCTAAAATATATTTCATAGTTTTTTAGTTTTTAAGAAAAGGAATTAATTATCAATAAATAATTTTATTTTGATAATTTTTTAATAAAATCTTACTTTTACTAATAATTAATTAAAATGTGAATTATTAACAAGAATAAAAATAAAATTTAATATAAAAATACTTTAAAATTATTAATATTAAAATAGAAAATATATAAATATGTATTTTATTTTAAAAATAAAAACAAAAAACCAATAAAACATTGAAATAAAATAGTTATAATAACCAAATATTAAAATAATTTTTTTTATATTTTTTTATATTAAATATCATTTTATCATTATTAAAAAATTAAATTTTAATCATTTAACGATAAAATATAATATTTTAACAAAAAATTAATAATTTTTTTAATCGATCATTCTCTTAAAAACGATGGAGTAAAAAAAATTAATTTAAGAGACCAACATACATTAAAACTTAATATGAAGGATTTAATTAAAAATTTAAGTTAATTTTACAAAAATAATTAAGAAATATATTGATATCAACGAAACACTTTTGTAAAATTTATATGAATAAAATAAAATTATTAAAAATTAAAACTTTGTGTTAAAATGTATGAACAAGCAAAATATTACTTTTAATAAAATACTCATAATTTTTACAACAAAAATGTTCTTTTTTCCATGGAGGTCCCATCTAAAGATTATTTTTTTATGACATAAATTAAGATAATAAATAATTATTAACTAAAATAATATGAATTATTTTTTTCACCCTATAACTAATATGATTATTAGTTATAATAATAATATTAAGAAAAAATGTCACAAATATATTTAGAAAAAAAAAAAGAAGTGGGATATTTTAATCCAAGTGCAATGTAGAAGTGGGAATAAACGTAATTGAGAGTTGAGTTATTTTTTATACAGAGAATTACTCATTTTGACTTCATATAAAAATTTAACGTTTACAGAGAGCACTTGAAACCTCTGTTAAGAAAAAACTTCAGTAAACAAAATTCGAAGATTTTGATAACACACCAAAACTATCATTTTTCGAAAATTTAAATAAATTTCTTAGAAAATCAATGCCACCTTTTCACTCTTTTTTTCGGAACAAAAAACATTCTAAAAATTTATAATTACAAAAATATCAATATTTATATCCCCTTCATATACTTTTATTATTAAAAAAACTCTAACACATCATTTATTTTATTTTAAACGTAACTCAATTAGATACTATTTGAATTGAACTAAACATAATCTAATTAAATCATACTATTCTATATTAATAGAGTACTATTTTTACATTTATAAGTTTCAGAATTTTTATTTTTTATAATTTTTCAAAATGTTTTGATTATAATTGCTCTTCTGGATTCCCCTTTTCAAAAACTTTCCATTTCTAACATGAATAAATAAACATATGAACCACAAACAGTGTCAAATAAAAGGGAAAAGAAAAAGAAATGCATCACAGTTTTGCACGAGGACTTGTAATGTGCTATGAGGAATCTTAAAACGCAGCAAAATCAAGGGATTCTTTACATCATCCTCCGCCGTTCATCAGAGTGATTTCTACGTCAAGTAGTAGTACCTCAAAACTCAAGCTTCATTAACCCATTTCCACCTTCGTTCTACCTCCTCCAGAACTTTGGCCCGGGTTTGGCTTTTTCTGGCTTCATCCTCTACCCAAGATCTGCATTCATTTTTTTCAGTGATGAGAACTAAAAATTTAGGTAATTATTAATATGAATAAGTATAGAGAAACATTTTAGGCAAGCACTAAACGTCCCAACTAACAATCTCAATCCAAATATCCAAACATTGGCCCTCTCTGCGTTGAGAGAGCCCACATTTTCAAAACTAAATCCCACATCCCTACATTACTCAAAATGTGATCCTAACTTGAACATGTAGCAGATTCGTCATTTTATGGATACTTAAGAGTTCAAGTGCTTTTTAATTGTGCCAAGCGAAAGAGGATATAGTTACGGAGTAATGATTCTTACCTAAGAATTTTGAGAGCTTCTTTTTCAGCTTCTAGTGCAGACTTCACATCAACCATTTCTTCCTGCTTGGACAGTAATTCCTTGAGAGTATTTTGCAAACTACAATGCTCATACACATATATGGACCTCTCAGATATAAGTTTTTGCGACATCTCCTTGATCTCTTCTCTGATAGTGAGGAGCAATTGTCTCTGACAGTCCATAGCTGTCTTCTCCTTTAAATGCTCAGCAAAATGCTTTTCTTGAACTATCTTTTCCTGTTCCAGATCATGAACTGCAGCAAGAAAAACCTGCTCCACATCAAAACCATGGATTTTCACTTCATTCATCTTTGCATCCCAAAACCTCTGTATGTCTCCTCTGTCGAGCAACTCAGACCTAATCTCTCTCATCTCAGCTTGCATTGCAGCACTTTCTGCTCCTAGCCTTGACAACTCTGCATAGACTGCTTCTGTCATTTTGCCACTTGTCAGTGCTACTGCTGCTTGGGCTTTTGTTGAAGGTTTATGAGGTTGAAACCTCTTGCTCTGTCCTGCACAAAGTAAACTTTGAGATGATTTGCAATATAGCCACGTAATGTTTTGGCAAGTATCTCCTTGCATGGAAATTATTCATCCTCTCTTCAGGAGAATTGCACAGGCTTCATGATATAATTCATTCATGAACTGTTCCTAAATCTACAATAGCTGTCGTCTATTACTGGAGTGTTCATCATTTTATACATATACACCTCATAGTTGTCACTCATTCATTATTTTCTCTAAACAAAGATTAAAACTAACATCAATTTTATGGCTGTAATGTGTTTAACTGCTATATCTTCATATGACTAGATACACTATTTGATTTGAAGAGTTACTATAATACTAGTGTCTGGTTGATTGTGAAAAGAAAGTTTCTCAAATTAAAAAAAAAAACTTTAACGTAAGAAATGCATACACATGAATGTTAATGCTAGCTTGTGAATGATTTAAACGTTACATGCTTGAATTAGCTAAAGCGAGTTCACAGAATTAATGAGTTAAGAAGCAAAATCACCATGATATCAAAAGAAAGGATTTAACAGTAAAGAAAACAATACCAAAAACTTTTCTCAGTATGCTCTTGTCCTCTGCCAACATGTCCATAAAAAGTTCAGGTGACGCATCTGAAGTGATCTCTTTGACATCCATAAAACCTAATTTTGTTGCTGATATCTGGACTGTAAACAAGTCAGATTTTAAAAGCTATGACAGACTGGAGAAGCATCAGATTTTACATATGATAAAAAAAGTTCAAAAAAATAAGCATTTAAGACAATATTTTAAATTTCTTGTACCTGCTCCACTGGCACAAACTCATATTCTAACCTGGCTTTCCACTCAATCAGATCCCTCCGTGAAACAAATCTGCATCTCCATAAAAGTTTCCCTAAGCAAAAATGAAATGCATAATTATGCATGAGGAAACCCCGAGTACCATATCATACCTCTCAGGGTAAAAATAAGTGTCTATTGGACCCTTCAGACCATCACCATCAGAGGTCTGTGATAACTTGCTGGGAATGACACCAGCCTCTGCAAGGGCTTGGAAACATTCAGAAGCAAATGTTCAGACTCCTGCCTTCATCAGTTAAATATTCTTCAAATTTAGTTCCAAATTAAATCCTTACCTTGAATGGACCCAAAATCAGGGTCCTGATCGTTCACATCAACAAATGCAGCATTTATGGAACCAGGGAGTGAAGGAAATGGAATTATCCGGTGCCTTGGGTTCCTATAACAAAAATCAAAATTGCTAAGCAGACCATTAACAAGCATCCATTGTACTCTATATGAGATTTATTTTTAACAAATTGTTTCTGGGGGAATATCTACCTTTCTAATATTGTATTCATGTTAACTAGCCATCTTGCATATTCCCTTCTAGAGCACAATTCATTCGCCTTAACATCGTTTTCAAGGATCTGTACACCTTAATTACAATTGAGATATTCATGCTTAGAACTGTCTCAAAACTTCATTAAATTAGTACAATATGAAGACTATTATTCATCACCAAGTCCAATTCCAAAACATAAAGCTTAAAGTAATAACACTCAGTAGAGTCTTTAGAACACTAATAAAAGAAGCAAACCTTCAATTTTTTCAAAACCGACACAGCTTCCAATTGAGTAGAATCCACTACAATTGGGACTCTAACATGTTCAATCTTGTCCATATGCACTGAATAATATCAAAGACAAATCAAAACTGGAGTCAAAAGGTTAACTCGAGTATCATTTGCCTAATCAATATAAGGAACACCAAAATAAACTACATTGAAAACAAGACCATAATGCTGCAAAAATACTTTATCTTCACTACCAGGAATATCTTCACCAGCAGCATTAGGTGCAGACTCCGGACTTGCTTCTGACACAAGGGTTTCTCCTTCAGATGAGCCATACCCAGTTGTTTTGTTTTGAACTTCTTTGGCATCTCTTGGACTTAGTATTACTTGTAACGCATGCAACCGACTAAGGATTTGAAACTTAAAGCCTGTAAAACACAATTAAAGTATGCTCAAAAGCATAACTTGAAAACGTCCATCTCACCTCAACGTCTAAAGTTTTTATCTTTAGATATCAAAAAACCATTAAATAAGAAAACTACTATACAATAACTAAATGTAGAATTTAGTTCAAATAAATAAACTGAATAATATAAGGCATAATCCTCAATCCTCGTTACCAGAAGAACCCAACTTGAGAAAAAGCATTAGAAAAACAGACCTTTTCTAGAAAGGGAAAAGTAAGTAATGGCAGCGAGTAGAGCAACCAAAGAAGCTCCAATACCGCTTATCAAAAACGTACGACCCCCTGAAATTTAAAAAAAAAAAAAAAAGGAAGAAGAATAAAATAGTCAATGTGGATTCATAAAAAATATAATTAAGCGTAAAAGAACGAAAACTTCAAGGGAAAACCTCGTTTATTATATTCAACAGGGTGGTCCACAATAGCCCAACCACCATAGTTGTTATCAGAATTAGGATCAGGAGAGGACCATGAGAGATCGAGGTTGTTCCGCTCGGCGATTGAAGCAGATAGACGAAGAGCAGGTCCTACGAATCTGGGTTTGCTAGTTAAGAAGGTGTTCGAAGAGATGAAGATGGAGATGGAACGACGTCGTAGAATGGAGGAAGTCCGAATTGGGATCAACAGAGAAGAGGAAGATGAGGAATAAAAAGGGGGTGCAGAAGAAAAGTGCATATCTTTGTTAATTTGGGAATTGGGAAAGTGGTATTTAAGAAAAAAGAAATTAGGGTTTTGGATAGTAAGATGGGATGATCAGATAATGGGCATAAATGGTTTGAATGTCTGGTAGAGAAATGAGAATTGGAATGGATTTTGTAATTTTTGAGGAGAAAGCTGGAAGCTATGAGGTATTATTGTACAGTTTCAAGACAAGTAGGCCACTAAGCGGTGTTATGCTCTTATGCCCTGCCCATTGCGTTTGGGGGGTGTATATCTTCATGTACTGTTTGAGTTTGGTAGGGGTGTTAAAACTCGGGATCGCTTTTGTTTTGAATTAAACCTTGGTTAGGTTAAATTTTGTTTTTACAAGTTTAATTTCTACAATTTGTATCTCATATATATATATATGGTTTAATAATATAGTCAAAATTTTAAAGTAAGATGAAACGTGAAATTAACTTTTAAATAAATATGAATTGAGTAACAAATAAGTCAATTCATAAGGATCCATTTATTCAATGACTTAAACTTGGATTAGTCATTTGAGTTGAGTTAAATGGGTAAGAAGCCCCATATATACAATTTATTTAAAAAAAATTGAATTATATATACAATTGTTCATTTTTACCTATTTATTAAATAAGTAGGATTTAAGTTGTGGTTAAAAAATCGACCTTAAACCCACTCAATCTATCCATTTGAGAGCCCCCACACACGTATACTAATATAAATATATTTAGAGTAGCAATTTTATAACTTCATATTTGTTATTGTTTGGACAAAATGGTATGGTAACTATATTATAGTAACACTATTATTATATGAAATGATTATTAATAATTTTTTATGACATCAATAATTTAAATTGTGGTTATATCATTAATCATTTATTTATCTATATCATATATTGAAGTATAAGGGAGAAAACAAACTTCAAATACTATGCATGTGAAATTTTTTTATTTAATAAAAAAGACTTAAATACCTTCTAAAAAGATTGTTAAAATTAAAAAAAAAATAAGGGAAGAAACGAATATATAAATTGAAGGGATATAAAATAAATTAATAAAAGATAACTGATAAATTTGTATCATTTATATAAACTTACAAAAAACTATGAGATATATCACTAACTTCACTAAAGTGTGTCGAATAAATCACTCTCTTACATTTGTATCCATTCACAAATTAATACTAAACTTTGGCAATTTGTATAAAACTTGAAGTTATTATAAAAGTGTCACTAAAATATAAAGTGTGACAAAAATTAAGAGTGAAATTTGTTATTTTTTATTTAGGCAAACTTGAGGAAATTTGAGAGTTTTTTTTCCTTCTCAATTTTAAGAAAACTTGGAAAGGAAAACTCCATAAAATAATAATTTATTTTTCCCAAAAGAAACATAAAATATACATAGAAAAAACAAAATAAAACCCATTTGAGAATACAAATGAAAAGGAGATTAAGACGCAAAGCATTTAGGATCTGAATACACTAATTTGGTTTGAAGAAGTTGATACTTAGGTGAAACTGCTGTGAATATAACAATACCACTAAGGAGTGCTAGTCCTAATCCTAAACTGTTAACGACCATAGACTCTGGACAACGTTTAGCCAAATTCCTATTAGTTTGTAAAAATGTCAACTTTTCTAAAAGTCCAGTTTCAGCAGTAGCCACAGCAAGTCCATAAGTGTAGAGACCCACAAAGATATGCCATGGTAATACCTTCTTTCTTGCTCTTCTTATCTCCCCTCTATGCCAAAAATTCAAGAAACCCATCAACCACTGCATTTCAAACAAATTATCAATGGATTAAAAATCTCAATAGGTAACTTAATTTCTAACAATATATCAACTCCTTAATTTTATTTTATTTATTTATTAACTTCAAAAATAAAAGCAAACAAAGTTACAAGCTAACCATACACACCATTACTTAACCTTATACCTAACTAAAGAGCGCAACCTACTAGTTTTCAAAACTAGAAAATTAATATCCAATATGTAAACTAACCAAGATACCTGCATAATCCTGCAGCTATATCTAGGAATAAAAATCACTAACCAAAGACACGAACGTACAATCAACCAGCTATGAAACCGGAAATTCAAAGGAACTAGACCGGACTTAAACCAATAGCTACCCCAGAGTTGTGAAAAAGAAAGCCACAAGCCTTCGAGTGCTTGGCTCAACAATGCCCACCTTCATAACTGGAGCAGATACCTTGCCCTCAAATAGAGGTAAAATTCACTAACCAAAGACACCAACACATGACACACTAAGAAACTGATTGTAGCCAGGAGGCCATCGGACTTGGGAGGTAGGGTTACGGTTTGGTGTATAGCAAGAGGGGTGTGAGAGTTTATACTTGTGAATCGTTGTAGCAGAAATTCCATAATTGATCAATTTAGAACACCATTAATAATGCAGTAATAGAAGGCCACTAGAAATCTAATAGAAATTTTAAACGTTTTCAACTAATTGTGATTTGACCAAATCACCAAATCTCAAAATAGGTTCAATTTTTAATGAGTCGGATTCATGAACAAGTGAACATTCATGTTTTTCATTGCAAGTGCTCTGCACTAAAATATAAAATAAATCAATAATGTAGCTTCAGTAGATTGTTACTTTTTGGTTGTACAGATTAATTTGAAAGTTAACTTATATTATTACTTCACAAATTTAACCTACATTCAGACACAAGTTTTTAAATATTTAAAATGTAAGATTCAGTTTTCAAACTTTTAAAACTTCATAAGAATGAATAAATAATCCGACAAATTCGCTTAAATTGAGAAATCTAATCCAATCCTTCAAATTTAGATTAAATTAAATTGAGATATTTTACATTTGGATCAATTCGGATTTGAAAGTATACAATCTATTTAAATTAAGATCATATTTGGATTGACATGTTTATAATCCGGTGCAATTTAATTCAAACCAAATTACTATTAAGACTATAAATAAATCCATTTTTTTAGTGTGATATTTAATTATTATACATAACATGATTATATTAAATTATTATTTTAATTTAAAATAAATGTTAAATATTTATAATAATTTAATAATTATTCAAACATAATTCTTATTCTTTATGTTTTTCTTAGTTACAATTATAAATTATATTTTTTGCTAAAAATATACCAATTTAAAATTTAAATATTGTGTATGTCATATTTTATATGTAACAATAATTCATAAATAAGTTTTAATATTAATTCGATTTTATCTGATCTGAAAAATCCGATTTACTCGAATTCAAATAGATTACATCATCAGATCAAATTCAAATCGTTAAAAAACATGCGATTTTGATCTGCTACTTACCCATACTTAAGTTTATAAATTTTTAAGGGTAAATATTTAATTAAATATTAATGTTATGTAAAAATTGTTAAATAAATATGGCCAAAAACCTCTTCAACCCAAAGCCCATTTTATCTCTTAAAAACCCTTGCATTTTTCTTCTTATATATATATATTAGTTTCATGTGTGAGAATGCAACCGCCGGAGAGAAAATGAGAAAGGGACTTGCTGCAGAGACTTTAAGCCTCCATTTTAGTTTTCTTTGATGGTCACGGTCAGAGAAGACAATAGATAACGCTACCAACAAACTGGTAGGTTTAGGAGTTAAGACTCTACTGCTATGGTATGACACCATTGTTGTCCCAAAGTTCGACATTTTCATCACTACCCCATAAAGCAGAGGCTACCGAATAAAAGAAAAGAGGTGAAATCAACCCTAAAGACAAGTTATCCATTTTTGCTACCATCCATCGGTGAAGTGTCTCATTTGTATACTCTCTGAAAATTGATATTTGTATTTCCATTTGATATTAGTAAATTTTCATCGGTGTGTCATCGTCAATAAAGTAACTTTTCACATTGAAAAATTGAACCACTTAAATCATTGTGTGTCGTTTATTTTTCTCATTGCTTATTATTTTGTTATTATCCATTATTATATATTTGTGTAATCAAAATTAGACCCAATCTTTACGTCCAAAAGTGATAATTCATAACAACAAATTTCAATTTACTACTTTTAATATTTTTTTTATTTCGATTAACTACTTGTATTACTAAAATATCTTTAAATCAACTATTACAATAAAAAGTTGTTAATTTGATTACAAAACTTAAATCATGTGCATAATAAGTGAAGTTATAATTTCATCATCTTATTAACTACACGCACTTTATAACTTCATGTGGCACATATAAGACTTAAAATATTTTGATCAAATTGATCAATTTTTGACTGAAGTAGTCGATTAAAAGAATTTTAAAAGTAGCAAAATAATTCACTTAATATTAGTCACTAAATGAATATTTACTCAATTATTAATTCTTATATATAGGTTATAAAATTTCAAATCAGAAATTGTATATTTTTGGTTAAGTTTTAAAAATTAAGAACTAAATTATAAAATTAAAACTTGAGTATTTTATTAGTCTCTAAATTTTGACCAAATTTACAAATAAGCTCCTAAATTATTAAAACTTAATATTTAACCTTTAAACTTTTGAAACTTTACACTTAGTTATTAAACTCTTAAACCCTACAATTTAATTTTCAAACTTTTAAAAATTTACACATATGTCTTAACTTAACTACTAAAATATATATTTGTGATTCAAAATTTTAGACTTAAGTGTGAAGTTTTAAAATTTTAGTGATTAAATTGTATAATTTAAAAATTTATGTGTAAAATTTTAAAAATTTGATAACCAAATAATATAAAAAATACTAATATCCTTAACTTTTGCATATTCTTGGAAAAAACATATCTAATGATAATGAATTTAAACATATTAACACAAATAACCACATCAAAATAACAAAGTTAAATTTTCCATCAATTTCTCTCACATACTTTTTTTCAATTTCAACCAAATTATTAAAATATCCTTTAAAAATAATAACAAAATAAAACATATATTTCCTTACTTTATTTGTTATGGTTAAAAAAATAAAAATTTATTCTAAATAAAAAACTACGTAGAAATATAAAAAGCTCGTTTAATTTGAAAAATATTCTTAAAATTAATCTAAAGTTCTTGATTTCTTTCCTCACTCGTATGTCTTTCTCTTTCTTTCACAGTTTAAAAAATATTTCAAATTTTTCTTTGCAAATACTCACAACATTTCAAATATGTCATTGAATAACCGTTGTTTTTAACTTCTGTTAAAATCGAATGTTATCTTCAACATATTTGAAATGTTGTGAGTATCTGCAAAGAAAATCGAAACTTCAAGGATATTATTAATATTTTCTTTAAAATCATACATTTTAAAAGCTTAAAAACTTGTACGAATTAAATTAAAGTTTGAAAAGTAATGAAATAATTTAGTAGATAATTTAAAATTTTGATGAAGATAAAGTTTTAGAAGTGAAGTTGCTGAAAATTTTGGTAATGACAGGTAGTCTAGCCCAATTTTGAAAGGCAAGAAAGCGACGACAATGTCATCATCAACCTTCACTACCTAATTTATGCAGTTTCTTAGGTGAAAATAGAAGAGAGAATAATTTTCTGAATTGGAGATGAAAAATAAATAAAATAACATAAAATACGAGAGGAAAAACTGAGTACAACTCTCAACAAATGAAATTGGGAATGAAAAAAGTTGAAAGTGTACCTGAGAAGCAAACAAGAAGATGCAGAACAAACCCATCCAAGAATGAAGACTGTAGAAATTAGCCACAAACCCATCTTTGCCATGAAACCTAGTCCAAATTCCAAATATTCCACAAGCTAAAGCTACCCCTTGAAGACCCAAATGAACTAATTTCTTCAAATTCCTTGAACCAGGTAACCATCTGTGTACCAGAATTGCTGAAAACAACAAGAAATCCAAAATCGATCAATACCCATTGCATAAAATTAAGTAATTTTATTTTTTTCAATTCAAAGTTCCAATTTTTGGGTTTTAATCCACTACCTTCACCACTAATAAGAATAAAACCAATGACCATTAACAAAGGATGAAGAACCTGTACAGAAAATAAAAAATCAGAAAACACATTATAGTTTCAGAATTAATTCAATTTTTTTTTATTAAGAAAATGTTAATTAAAGAGGCCTATAGCTCTTACTGAATAAATGAGGCCATCTTGAGAAGTAGAGTGAAGGAAGCTGGACTTAAAGGCTAGAGCCCAAAAAAGAACTAAACTGGCAACCACAATCCCTGAGACTCTGGCAAAGAAGAGTAATGGAACTAGTGTACTTGTAGCCATGGATTGAGTACTCGAAGTACTAAAAGTAACTGAGTTCAGTGAAGTAACTTCTTGAGAAATCTGAAATCTCTAGCTAAGCTACTACCGACAGCTGAGTTAGTGAGCTTTAGATCTGCTGTAGCACTAGTTATTATCTAAACGACTAAACGAGAGTCTAGATTAAATTTTTGTTTTAGATTTTTTTTTTTAGTGGAAAATTAAAAAAAAAATCCTTTAGCAAACGATACTAATTAATTTTATAAATGCAAATACAGATATTTAATTTCACTCACTTTTTAGAAAATAAAACAAACAAGATAAAATGTGCAAAGAGAGTTATTGCAAGTGACATTTCGTTTCTTGGTTAAAAAAACCCTTCACATATTATACAACTTACAAATAAAATTAATGAATTTTCTAAGATTTGAATCGCAAATCACTCGTTCAAAAAATCACAAACTCCTCGCATATAGTTAATTTATCTATCGGTGTAACATTTGATGAGTTTGCAGTGAAATTTTAGTTCTTTCTTTTTCACTTACATAAGTCATATGTCGTTGGTTTTAAAAACAAAGAAGTAAAATATTCTTCAAAATTTACACATAATTAGTAAAAATTATATTTATCGTAAGTTTATGATAAATCATAAATAATATAATATAGTATTATTAATAAATTAAATTAAATTTACGTAATTTTATCTAATAAAAAACTAATAAATAAGTTACAATTGTAATATATAGAAGTACTTTTTATTTAAAAAAAATTTATAAATAGGTGAAAATCTTTTTCTTTTGAATGAAATCCAAGGTGAGAAATGATTATATATACTGCTATGAAATCCTTCATGTAACTATAGTTTTTATGCAATTTAATCCAATATTAAATCATTTAGTCTTATAATTAAAAATATTATTAATTAAGTCAAAAAATTTAAAAATTATGATTTTTTTAAGATAAAATATGAATTATATATTTTATTAATAAAAATAAATAAAAAATACACTTCTTTTCGTTTCGTTCTAAAATAAAAATAATTTATCTAGTATTTCTAAGTCTTCCTATTTTTATTAAAAATATTATTTTTCTTTTTTATAATTTATATATTCAAACTTTAGAGATAAAAATTAAATTTATAATGTTTGTATGAATTAATTAAAGTTACACAAGTAAATATGTTATCAAAGAAAAAAAAATGACAAAGAGAGACTAAGAAGAGATAAATTTAGATAAGGGAAAGAGAAAAAGAAATATTTTTTTGAAAAGTAAAATACTTTTTTGGTTTTTATTTTTTAAAAAAAAATTGAACTGAATTAATTATATCAAAAAATTATAAGACTAAATCTAACTAACTTAAAAGAAACAAAACTAAAGTGATTTTATGCAAGAGTTATATGGGCATTTGAATGCTAATCTTTATGAAAAGAAAGAGATAATTAACTAAAAATTTCTATGAAAATAAAAATAATATAACTAAAAAAATGTTAATATTTTTATTTTTATAGCTAAAATATGATATAAATATTTAATTAGAAAAAAAGAAAATGGTATAAAGGAAGGAATACTTTAAATTAATAATTTTATACTTATTAAATATAATTTATTATTTTGTTATAATTTTTATTAATAAAATAATATTTTATTGTTCAAAAAGTGATTAATTTTTCTTATTTTTATTAAAAGAGTAATCTATTTCTTGTAAAAATAAAGTGATTAAAATATTTCGATGATATAAATAAAATAACTCATAAAATATTTAATATTTTTGTATTCACCTAAATAAATCATATGTTGTTGTTTTCAAAAATAAGTAGTAATTAGAAAACCTTACATATAATTATTTCAGGCCTATCTTATTGTATTTCACTCAAGGATTAATTAAATGCTTCATATATGTTGTAAGTTATCTGATTTTGATAGCAAATTCGCATGAAAAAACTCATAAAAAAACAAATACTATAGTAAGATTGCTATCTAAGTACACACAAGTAAAATTGTTGATTACATTGTATATCATCAATTTGCATTAATTTGTACTCCATTTGATATAAGAATTATTTTTAAGTTCAAAAAATAAAGCAATTGAATTTGGGAATTCTTATAACTCAACAAGTAATATGATAATTATAATAGCAAAAAACTTTTAAAAAAATTACATGATAATTAAAAATACTAAAAGAAGAATACTATTACGCAAAGAGAGTCTCACTTTTTTCTTCATATGTCTAACATAAGAAATGAATCCAATCATAATTTCCCGTACCTAATCACCTGCGTTGTCCTAATTTGAAATTAGTAGCAAGCATTATATTTTGTAGGTTTTTATTATTCTTTTCAAAATAAAAGACTTTTTTTTTAAATTTTATACCAAGCTAAAAAGACCTATAAGTATGAAAGCTAACGATGATTTGAAAATTGACCTATACCGATTATAATGTCTCAATTTTAAATATATATTGATTTATAAGTCTCTTGTTAAATTAAATGATTAAAACATTCGTATAATTTGGATATAATAAATAAATAAACAAATGCAGCATTTGTTTAGAATAAATATCACGAACACCTTCAGGGTTGAACTTAATATCATAACAGTCATAAGTATCAAAATAATATCACCATAGTCCATGACAATTAAAGTGATGACATTTAAAGTGAAGGGGCAAAAAGGTGAATTCTTAATTTTTAGATTAAAAAGTATAAATGAGGATTTTAAAAGAAAATATAATTTTTCTAGTAAAATTAGGAAAAGTAAATAAAAACAAAAATTATACGTGCTATAAAAATAATAATCGCACTCTTTCTTATAATTATTTAAAAAAAATTAAGATAGATATTAGGGGGAAAATAATTAAAAATCTTAAAATTTGGAAGAAAATATTGTAAATAAATAATAACTGAGGAAATATAATTAATTATATTTTAAATTTGAAGGAAACTTTTACTAGTTTTGAAAACTTAAGAAGGTTTTGTAACAATTTTTCCAATTTTTAATTCTAAATTGTTTTTCATTATTATTTTTATATCAATAAAAATATTTTGAATTAATTTATTCTTCTTTGTTACCCTCCAGGCTCCAGGAGGAAGATTAGGTTCGTTGTACTTGCTTAAACCCATAAACCGAAACTAATATGCATGTGACCTTTATTATATTAAATTAATTCTTCTTATTTTTTCTATAAAATAGATACATCGGCAAACAAGTGGGTCATGCAAAATTTATTTATAAATCCTATATTATTATAAAAGAGAGATGATTAAACTTATTAATTTGATAAATTTTGTTTTTAAAATAAAATCTTCTACTGTGTTTCTTAATTGGTGAACAAAATAATTTGTTTGATAACATTTTTTTATATATATATTTTTTATGAATTCGTTGTAATAATTTTATAAAAAGTTTTTTTTTACTTGCAAATTGCAATCAATTTTTGTCATAACGTCCATACTTTCAAGGTTTTGAATGAAGGGTTCAACAAATTTCTAAGTACACAGAATCCCATACTTTCAATTATCTCTCTCCTTTAAAATGTGAGAATTCAATTGCTTGGTGTTTAATGGGCCGGGGAAGAAAATATGGTGAGAGAGAGAGAATATAATAGAAAAAGAAGTCTACCAGTTCTCATATATATATAGTTTTTCTTCCATATATATCTCACTCGGAGCACAATTTATATATATATGCTCCAATCTCCTTCTGAGATTCTTACATCATGTGGATATTTTAAAGAGGATTTAAGTTTGTATGCTTCAAAATCAACGTTATTTCCTTTATCTTCATGTTTTGAATATTAACTTAACATGGATATATATATATATATCTTTTATATTTGATAAATCAGTGGTATGATCATATCGTCTTATTTGTGGGGAGGTTTTTCTGGCAAAAATAAAATAAAATAAAATTGTTAGTGATGACGAAGAAGACTTCAAGCTAGACAAAATTTGTTGATTTTGTTACTTAATTAAATGTATCATTTGTATTATTAAATAATATTCTGTTCACCTATTTAATGCCTATATCTAAAAACCAATAGGAAGGATAATTAATAAGAAAAAAGTCCTCTTGGTCCTCTGGTTGTTATTTTAAATATTACAGGTTTCGTCAGTTTTATTAGTTGGTTCAATTTAGCTTAAATTGATAAAATTTTAATTCATTTTAAATTTAATTTAAATAATTAAAAATGAACTCAAATCTTAACTAAATACAAATAAGATAAGATGAATCAAATTAATTTAAATTGTTAATTGCATATTTTTTTTAATTAAATAATATTTTTTTATAAATAAAAAAAATTAATAATTAAATCTCATTAACTCAAACAATATTACATAAAACACCAAAAATAAAAGAAATAATATTATAACAATTAGTCTTTTAATTTGAATAAATAATAAATTAATAATAAATGAATAATTCACTCATATAACAAATTTTACAAATTTTACAGAAATAATACAACTCCTCGTATACATACATATTATATTACAATAACTAGTTAATTATAAAACAATAGTATTAGTAAACATAAGTTAAATAAAGTTAATTTTTAAAACAAAAAATTTATTTTTAAATAAATTTAGTAAAAATAAATGGCATCAAAACCTTTCCATTCAGAAGAAAGAGATTGTCGTGTATTTATAAAAAATCGTAGTTTGAATAAGTGGTTCTAAATCACAATACAAGTTTTTTCCGGCTATTAAACGAATAAATATACTAGTAAAATTAAATAAAGAATTTTCTCTTATCATTAGACAAAGAATCCAACAAATCACATATTGATCTATTCATATTTTTAAGTTTAGAACAAATATAATATACATCTAAAACCTTGAAAAAATTGTCTTTATAGTTATCATTGTTGATATAACTCTATGCATTTTAGTTAATATTTACTTATATTCCTATTTTTAAATTCTCTTTCGGGTTGAAATCAAGTAGCATAGAAAATACTTTATCTTACTTCAATAGGTTGTTACTAGAGAAGAGTGAAATTGTAAAAACAATTGTTGCTGGTTGTTGGAGAAAGTTGTTGTTAGTTGTTAGAGAAACAAATAGTTGAGGAGTGAGACCAAATCACATGGGAAAAAAGATGGAGAAAAAAATATGTTTTTTAATTAATTTAAAGTTTTTAACTCAGGGTATAAGTTGTAACGTTTACGTAACTTCTTTTATTTTATTTTATTTCAAGTTAACGAATTGTTTCGAGTCTAACATGATTTTTTTAAGTTATTTGAACTAGTTCAAATTTAATTCAATTCAAGTTCTATTCAGTTAATCATGTTACAATACAAATTATCACACTTAATTGTTACCAAATGAGTACGTTAATCCAATAATTATTAGATTAAGTACTAAAAGTTTCATAATTTTTTAAAAACGTGTACTTTAGTCCTATAATTTATTAAAATAAACAATTTTAATCCATCAAAAGTATAAATATTAAGAACTTATAGTGATTTTCATAAATAAATGGACTATAAATGTTCAATTCAAAAATTATAATACTATAATGCTCATTTTGAAAAATTATAAAATCTTTGATGACTAACCCAATAATTATAAGACTAAAATGCTTAAATTAAATAATTACAAAATTATTGTCTATTTCTTTCTATTAAATAATTACAAAATTATCACCTTGGTCTATTTCTTTCTATTGTTATTGCTACTCTTTAAGTAAATTATTATCTTGAATTATATATCTTTTAACTTAAGGATTAACGAGGATATCTTCTCTTCTTCGAAGGAATGTATATGCAATTTTTCTTATATCTTTGAATTTTATTTGTGATATTTTATCTTACATTCAAATATAGTAATCCAGATATATGATTAGGGATTACACTGGTTGGCTTTATGATGTGTGAGAGAACAAAAGAGAACATGAAAACCTTTGTTGCGTCATTCTAAGAATGAGAAGGAAAAAAATAAAACTACTAATGATTGGATCAATGTACAGTAAAATCCTTAATACTTATAATGGTATTTACGCAGTCAAAGTAAACTTGACAAGACAAATCCACACTCCTTAGTCATTTATGAACTATTTTTTGTTACAATTATGGTAAAGATTACCTAAGCTATTATATTTATTCAAATAATTTTGTATCAATTATGATAAATAGTAACCTACATTGCATGCGACCAAAACCAGTCTCTAAAAATGTGCCTCTTATTTTTTTTTTTCCTTCACAAATAAAATTTCACCGGAATAAACAACAATCACACTATCCCAATTCATGGTCTAAACCGTATACATTTAAGTACATCAAACTTGGTGCACAAGCTTAGTAGTACAACTCTGTAATTTGTACAAAAATAGCTTTTATAAAAAAATTGAACGCCTATCGTTAATAATGCCTTTCACATTTTTAAGTTCAATAAATTTTCTTTTTCGATTTTTTACTATCAAAATTTTATGAGAAAAATATCTTTGAGTTGGGATTAGAATAATAGTATATAACATCTCTCCGTAAGCTCAAAAAAAAAAAATCCAATTATACTTGAATGTATTGCAGGCTTGTTGCAAACTAAGCAGTATAACTGTGCCAGGTTTTCAAGATCACCAGTAAAAGACCTAGTGCTTGTTGATTAGATCCACATATAGAATCCCAAGTGAGAAAGAAATGATCAACTGGATAACAAAAAACTAAATGAAGGTATGGATATATTATATTCTACTTATTTCTTCTGAACAAGCAAAAAAATAAAAACATAGCAAAGCTCTAATAACAAATTGTTCAAGTGAGTAGTTGGGCTCAAGATTTACCCTCTGCAAATTCCTGACACTTTAGTATTGTGCACGGCTGGACACAGCTCGGCCACGGCCCCTACCAACATAGCCATACCCCCTTCCATAATAACCACCACGAGAACGACCACCGCGCCAAGGACCATGGCCTCCTCGGCCACCTGGATACCTTGTAAATTCACCAAATGTCTGCAGCAACAGGCAAGCAATATTGATGAAATTGTACAACTATAAGATGAGTACAAATGAGAGGTGATTTACCTCTGTGTCTATCTTCATTTGTTCCGAGTACCTGGTCCTTCCATTTTGAGATTCTTGATAAAGTGCATTGGAAGATAGGGTATCAAAGAAGTCGTCCTTATTGTAGACAGGCTGTACACAAAAATGAAATTAGGATTTAGAAATGCTATATAAGGCACTTACTAAGCCAGAGCCCACTTTGAAAGGAACAAAAAGTTATAGCAGATTTAAGCTTAACTTCAACCTTAAGTAATTCAGCATCAGCATCATCATCATCATCTTGATAGTCATTATCATCACTGGTTTTTTCATCTCCCTCTTTGTCCTTTGGGTGAGATTTATTATTCTTGCCAATATCACCCCAAACTTCATCCTTGTTGAATTTTTCGTTCATTGCCATGAAATCAAACTCCTCAGTGAACTTTGTCATTGGAAGTGAATTCTGCACACCAAGTGTCCAATTTCAATGTCAAAATCTCAAAAACCATTCATATTTCACAAATATACCCGTTGAAAATTTATAAATTACATCGGGTGAAATTGTCTAAACTAGACAAACTAATTCTCAAAGTTAAAACACACAAAAAAACACAATCTGAAGCAACGAACTAGAAAAACAAATAAAACACTAACTACATAGCTATCTAGGATCAATTCTATCATTTGAATATAACCCAAAATACAATCAAGCACTTTCCAAATAGTTGAAGCTCAGTGATATTTGAAGAAGTCAGATCTAACAGAAAAATTGATATAGAAGGCAATTTTAACAATCCCGAAAACAAAACTAATATTATGACTAATTCAATTACTCTACTCAACAACAAATCATATATCCATTCAATCCTTAGAAAAAAAATGTAAACAATACTTACCCCAGTTCCTCGGCCACGACCCCTGTAACCATGACGAGGTTGGAAAGAAGCCCCATTTGGCTGATGGAACAAATAGAGAGAGGGAATAAGGGAGAAAAGAAAAATGAAGGATATAAAATAACATGTCAGAGAACCATTAACAGGAGAGATAAAAATGAATATGAACTAAATATGACAACAATATATTGACATTTCAGATACCATTTAAACAGGGTAAGTGTTATATTTGGTCCGTATACTTTGCCCGCCTATGCAAAGTAGTCTTTCACCAAAAGTCTCATTCATTTGTGTCCCAAAAGTAATAGTTTACCTTATAAACGGCTCGCACAGAAGGGGGCAGTGGCAATATTGGTGGCTGAGATTCTGTAGACACAGGCATTGACACTTCTGACAGTGATGATGATACTTGAACCAACTCAATATTCTTTTCAGCTGATTGAGAAGATAGTGATGAAAGAACTGCAGCAGATCCTGACTGCAAAAATTGACCAGGGATCACCAAAGAAGGTGTGTTTTCATATGAAGAACTGGATGTCCCCACAACAGAGGACGAAGGCTGAGACATAGCTTTATTTGAAAAAGTTGAACCAGCAATCGTGTTAGCCTTGTTTGAGATTGATGTTGCACTAGTTTTCGTTTCTGGATTTGAAGCACTCAAAGGAGACAAAGATGGCAAGCTTGCACTAACATTAGAAGCAGAAAGGGCAGAATTTTGTGCCTTATTAGGCCCACTCAGTAATGTTGCAGAGGCTAATGTAGTTGATGGCACCGGAGGCACATTTGATGATAAAGGTAGAGTTGATGGCATCGGAGGAATATTTGATAATAAAGTTGAAGGTAGAGTTGATGGCACCAGTGGAATAGTTGATGATAAAGTTGAAGGTAGAGTTGATGAAAATACAGAAGTAGAGTTTAAATTAGATGAGCTAGCACTGGCAGCAGAAGGCAAAGAGGAGGGGACCTCAAGCAGATTTGAAGGTGCACCAGGCAAAGAGGCATTAAAGCTGGGATAGTGCATTGACTGCTGCATGGGAGAAGGGATTGACATCCCAGGTGGTGGTTGGAGTAAAGGCGGTTGCTGGGGCAAATGAGTAAGTCCATTTGCAGGGCCATAGTATCCTTGCCAATACATTGGTATAGCAAGACCACTGCCATTTGCGTTTGGAGGAGGAGGTGAAGGCCCCCAAGATCCTAAAACCCCTCCAGGTTGATATAAAGGAAATCCACCTTGGACATTTGACCCAGGAAGTCCAAATTGAGCATTATGCAAATTAATATCGGTCAAAGATCCACTAACAGAAGATGGCAAGCTTGGTGATGAGGAAACTGGTCGTGAGTAATGAGACTGCAAAAGAAAATTTAAAATTTCTTCAGCAAAAAATGTGTAATGTATTTGACAAGCTACAACTTAGAATTCCTTTACCAGTTTACCTGAATAATAGCTGGATCATTGTTGATAGTTGGAGTTGGCTGAACAGTTGGAGATGATTTAACTTGTAAATCCTGCAACAGGATGAATAGAATAAATCAAAGGTCAAACCACTTAACTGGAATGCCCCCAAGATTTTACAAAATAACTAGTCCCAAGGTTATTCTAAGTAAAGTTTAGAGCTGTTTTTAAGTACGAATAATATATGACAAATCATAAATTGAACCATCAAGATTTCCTTGGTTCAACTTATAGACCAACCTGGGCTTGATGAATAGAACTTTTGTGGCATATTTGTTTTTCTAAGTCAGTGTCATCGACAATTCAGAAAAATGGAACAGATACTAATAAAATCGTTCGAGCAAATATATACACTTCTTTATGCAAAAAAGAACTGCCTCTTCAACAATTAGGATATAGTTACATACAAAAGTGTGGGCATTGAGTATAAGTATATAGATGCACAACAAATATTTGACATTGTCACAACCTAATAGTAGAAGGTTAATGGTCAAAGGCATTCTTTGGAATTGATGCATGCAATACCTTGATATCACTTCCACGGAAAAGAATATACTCATAAATTTTGTCACTTGGAGGAATTTGTGGTCCATCATTTTTTCTTCCTTCTGTTCCAAAAGACCTCACTGCCACACGAAAGAATTTAATTAGCGACGATATCAACCACACTCATAGCTATCTTGCTGAAGTCTCAGCAGAAAACACTATTGACCCAGATACGTTTCACCGAAGCCATCCACATAGATAGACAAAAATTACCAATTACACATTCAGAGTCAAAATTCAGTTCAAGGCAAAAACTTGGGCAGTGAACCACGCCTGCAGAATAACACACACAGCCAAAGAACAAGCAACAAGTAGCCAAATCTACTTACAGCGGTTCGAATTTTGCAACAAAATTCATAGTCAAAAGAGATTTAAACTTTAATGTCAGCAGCAAATCAAATTCATAGTCAAGATACCTCTGAATTTTCGTACCACAGCAAATTACAATTCTCTCCGTCAATCAAACTTAAACAGCTGACTAAAAGGGGAATAATAATAATAATAATAATAATAATAATAATAAAGAACGTAAAGAGACAGGAAATTAAGCAAACCAGTATCATAAAAACAATTAAAACCAGAGCCCAGTGAATGAAATCAAAGAAATACCAGTTTTGAGTCCAATACTGGACTCGTCAGTGTTGATATTGTAAAGTACGCCTTCATATCTAATCTCACTCTTTGAAGTTAAACTAATCAAGCTGCCTATATATGAATCAGCAGCTGAATTCGATCTTGAACTATTCTCCGAAGCCATAGCCTCTCAATACTCTAATGCATTAGACAGAAGGGGGAAAAAGAAAAAGGAAATGTAGGGTTTTATTTTGGGATGACTTTGAAATTATGTTCTTTAAAATTATGAATGTCGACGAGGAAATCCTAATATCTGCTATTTATTTTTTGTTACCTTTTTAAAATTCTATATATTTCTATTTTACTCTATTCAATTATATTATTTATATGCCATATCCATACTCTATTATACTACCAAATATTTGTAAAAAACAAATCACCAGATAACCACTGCACGCAACTACTAAAATTTATCTCATTATCCAGTATTCATTGCATGTTGTTAAATTTCTATCCAAAGTATATCATTTAAATTTTGTTATTATTCAAATATTTTGTAATTCAATAATTAAATACAAATAACTGATTTTCTAGCATAATTAACATTTTTAATACAAATGTTTCAATAAATAATTTACCCCATTATTCAACAACACTTCAAATTCTTTGAAAACTTATAAAATATTAATTGATCTCAACTACTATCACTCATTATATACATTTTAAAAAATATTAATTCAAAAATACATAATTATCAAATAATTAATTTCATTTTTAATTTATTGAATACTTAAAGTCATATAACTCCTCAACCTACAATTTTTTATGTTACCATTTTTAATTTCAACGTACCTTTTGTACATTAATATGTCAAGGATAGACGTAGTATAAGTTAACGCGATTTTTGATACAATTATTCTTGAATTGAATTATAAAATATGTATTTGAAAAATGTTACGGTTTTAGGATCGTTTTTTACCCATGGAAATGATTTGGGACGATTATTAAAAAATATCCGAAAAAACCATTTTTCAAAACTTTTTAAAAAATTTATTAATAAATCCTAATTATTAATTAATATATAATTTAATTTAATAAATATAATTAATTTTAAATATTGCGCATGTATGGTTATCAATATAATCGTAACTATTGTTTCATGTTCAATTTTTACCCAAAATCATATTTGTTCCAAAAATTTATTGGATAAAAACCGAATTAACGGTACAAATAACCACAGATAACCAAACTCATAGTTTTTTTTCCCATACCTAATCAAGGATAACGGGGATGAAGTCGTCAAGCATAGTGGTGATGAGATTGCACATATTATAGTGCAATCATTCCCCAACAAACAAATACATATAGGTACAAGCAACAAATGATTAACTACCTTGCTAGTTAAGTTTAAATTCTTTATAGATAGAATTGAAGTGTAAAAATTAGAATTATCAATAAAATACAAAATGTATTTTTCTTCTTTATCTTTCATCATCATCTCTATCATATATTCTCTTTTGTTTTTCAATTCAATATAGTATTAGGGAGCTTTGTGAGCTTGAAACATAAACTCTTATGGTTGTACCTATTAATCCTCTATTGGTAATCAATTCAAGCTCATATCAAGAAAATTGAGTTCTATTTACTTTTCATAATGTTCTAGTAACCATTAAACTAGATGAGAAAACTTCACTATTTGGAAGCATCGAATAGTAAAGATCCTAAGTAGTTTAAAACTGGGTCAATATGTTCTATAAGAACCTTCACAAGAAACACTAAGTTATAGCAATCAAAACAGTTAATACAAACATTGAAAAAAAACAAGATGAGATGTTTTGGTGTTGGTTAATGTATTCCATGATTAATGAAATGCTCAAACAAATTTATGAGTTTGACACCTCTAGAAATGCCTAGATTAAACTCAAAAAGGCTTATGCCTCAAAGTCACGAGCCAGGATAATTCAAATAAAAGAAGAATTACAAAATCTACTTTATGATGAACTTCAATCAGTAGGATATGGACTATTTAAAGATGAAAAATTAACGGTTATTCTAGGAGGTCTAGATGAATCTTATGACAGTATTTTCTCAATCGTTACTATGACGATGATATCTAAAAAAATCTAAGTTGATGATGGAAAAGCTTTACTACTTACTTATGAATCACGTTTGGAAAGAAGGAAAATCATGTCATTTCACCTTTGTCTTATGTTAATCTCAAACTCAAAAGTAATATAAACCTAAACACTTCTCAAAAACTTACTAAAAAAATTATTTCTCAACTCATTGTAACTTCTCAGTAAAACCATTAGTCTTAACAACCCAATTATGTCAATCAACAATCACATGGACAACCTATTCAATTCTATGCTCTACAAAGAGATAGATTACCTTTCTTTGGACGTGCTAGAGGTATATTTCAGTGTTAACTTAGTGAAAAACAAGGTCATATAGTGGCTATATGCTAGTGTAGATTTGACAGGTTCTATGTTGCTTTCCGTCATTCTCAAGCAAACTTTTGAAATTCATCAATACCACATTTTCAAGCCAATATACATCCACCAAAAACCAACTACCTCAATATCCTTTTCCTTAAAGATCATTTAGTCAAGCAATGTTTGCTATTGTGCTTAACAACCTAAATACTTTTACCTCCCATTCAACACATCTACAAACAATGACTTATTCATCTCTTACGTTACCATTTTCACCTATCAGCATTTATCCTTCAAATACCACATCTCCCTTACTTATTTTTTCAACTAAACCCTAATGGTATCCTAATTTTGGTGAAAGTTATCATGTCATCTTAGATGTTCATAATCTGACTAATCCTCAATACTACACAGGTTCTTAGAAACTAATGGTTGACAATTGTAAGACTCTAAGTATTTCTCACACTAATTCTATTAAGTTTTCCTCCATTTTAGTTCCTTCATATCCCTTAATTTTAAATAATATTCTTTATGTACCTTTAATTGCAAAAAAATTATTATGTGTCTCTTAATTTGCTAAGGATGATAATGTATTTTTTGAATTATATTCCACACATTGTTATGTAAAGGACTAGGTATAAGAGAAAGTTCTACTCTAAGGATTTTTCTTTGAACTCAAATTTTTTAACTCTCCTTTTACAGCCACAATTATAAGTTTTTTTAGCTCATTTTCCTTAAGTCTTCAATGCTCAAACAACAAAATTTTTGAATTGAGTCTATGGCACCAACTTCTTACTCATGCATCTTTTTCAATAGTTAAAAAATTTCTCACTAAGTGTAATCTTTCTTTTCAGCACAATAACACAATTTATTTACACTATAATGCTTGTGCAATAAGTAAGAGTCGTGCTTTTCCTTTTTAAAAAACATATTATGTTAATATTCATTTGTAAACAATCTATTCTGATGAATAAGTTACTCCAAAAATTCAACAAATAGACATAATTTTTATGTTTATTTTATTAATGAATATAATAGATATGGATTTATTTTCTTAAATCTAAAGCTACAATGTGTCAAGCCTTTATTCAATTAAAAAAAGTTAAACTTCAAACTTTTTTAGATTAAAAAATTTCAAAGTGATTGAGGCAGGGAGTTTCAAAGCCTCACATTGATTTTAAATTCCTTAGGAATCATTCATAAAACCTCTTTCCTTCACACTCATAAGCAAAATAGTTCAGTAGAGAGAAAATATAGACATATTGTAAAACTAGGCATGTCTATGTTACAACATGTCTCTCTACCTATTGCACACTAGGATGAATCATTCTTCTCTAATACATATCTTATAAACAGATTGCCAACTTCTATTTTGTTTGATAAGTCACTGATTGAAGTCTTATTCAATCAAAAACCAGATTACTTTCCCTTCAAAGTCTTTAATGCCTATGCTACCCATGTGTAAAACCTTACAATAATAATAAAATAAAACCATACTCCACTCCTTGCGATGAATCCATTTTGTTTCCTTCCTCATGAAATTCTACTTACCCCTAACTAATTATGTTACAAAGTCTAACTCACACATTTTACAAAATCACCTTCCAATCTCACAATCAATCCATAAAATATTCAGCCTTTTTTTCCATTGGTTTTATTGATATTCCTTTTCAAACATCCATTACTTCAACTAATATTCATCCTATGCAAACAAGAGCCAAAGTATGAATCTTCAAACCAAAAAAATACAATGTGAAAATTGATAAGTATATATTTTTTTAATCTTTATCTATCAAGCAAGTCCTTAAATATCCACTCTAAAAAAATCAATGCAAAGTGAATTTGATGCACTCATTCAAAATAACAATTGGTCTCTTGTATCTCCACTAAACGATAAAGTGATCATTGGTAACAAATGACTTTTTAAAGTTAAAACACATCTTTATAGGTCTCTTGAAAAGAGAAAATCATGTATAGTAATCAAAGGTTATGATCAAACAAGTGGGTTTGATTTCTTTGATAATTCAACCTAGTTATGAAACAAGTAACTATATGGATTATTCTCACTATCGCATTGTCTAAAATGTGAAAACTTCATCAATTAAACATCAATAATGTCTTCCTAGATGGTAGCTTAAATGAAAGGGTTTACATGACACAACCTAAAGAATTTGAAAATACTCAATTTTTCTATTATGTATGAAAACTTCACAAGGCCATTCATGGAATTTATGGTCTCAAATAAGCGTCTTGGGATTGGTTTGAAACTCTTACATCAACCCTTCAAGATATAGGCTTTTATCAATTAAGAACTGATCTTAGTTTGATTTACAAGGTTACATTTAGTACTATGATTTATTTGTTAGTGTATATGGATGATATTATTATTATTGGTAACCATAGAACTGAAATTGTTACACTTATTTCAACATTACATGCTAAATTTTCATCGAAATACCTTGGACTCCTATTCTACTTTCTAACAAAAGTAGTAATGAAAACTGTAAATTCCATTGCAACACTAATGATTACATCTATCTCTTTATTGTATATGTTAATAACTTATTTGAACATCCTACTCTATACAAAAGTTTAAAAGAGGCTCTTCAATATGTCAGAATAACAAGATAAAATATATCCTATGTCGTCAACAAGGCAAGTGAATTTATGTCCACCCCATGTCAACCTCACTGCCATTCAGTTAAACTCATTTTAAGATACTTGAAAGGAACATCTAACCATGGTCTTATGCTTTACCAATCCCCTGACCTTCAACTTCATTGTTTTTTAGATCTGGTTAGGCATCTTCTACCAATGATAGGAAATCAAAATATGGTATTATAATGTTCTTTGGCTTAAATCCAACAATTGGATCTAGCGAGAAACAAATAAAAATCTCTCAATCATCAATAAAAGTTTAATATTATGCCTTAGCAGATACACGTGTAGAGTTAGTTTGGATTCAATCATTACTTAATGAATTGTATCTTCCTCTCTCAACTACTTCCATCATATGGTGTGATAATTTAAGCATTATCTATCTAGTAACTAACCTTGTATGTCTTGTTAGAAGCAAACATACGGAGCAAGATCTTCATTTCATATGTGAAAAGGTAGTAGTTATATCAACTTCTAATGTATCACATTCCATTATCAGAATAGTCTATACATGTACTTACTAAGCCTTTGTCCATTATATATTTCCTTACTTCAAGACCCAAAAGATGTGATTTCATCTTGTCTCTAAGTTTAATGGGGGATGTCAAGGATAGTGGTGATGAAGCTACTCATAATAAGAATGATGAAGCTACACATACTATGGTGCAATCATTCCTCAAATCCGTTACAAATAAACATCTATAAATACAAACAACAAATGACTAATTTAGTAAAAACAATCAATTAACAATGTATATCCATGTGTAACAAAAAATTTGTTAGAGCTAATAATAATGATAGGCCATGAAAATTACATATTTGTAATCTTGTTAGTCAAGTTTAAATTCTTTATAAATAGAATTAAAATGTAAAAATTAGAATTATCAATGAAAAACAAAATGTATTTTGCTTCTTCATCTTTTATCACCATCTCTTCTTTTCTCATTTATTTTTAAATTCCATATAATGTACTACCTTTCTTTTATATATACATATAATAATTAAATGCACGTACATACATATATTATTATGAAAATTTAAAAGACATTTGAAAACATAATGATACATTATATAAAAAAAATTGGAACAAAAGTATGAGAATCTTAAACATGTCAATGTTATAATATCTTGTTAACTTTATTCTCATAAAATAATTTTTAAAAATTCATGGGAATTATTTTCTTATTTCTTTCTCATTTGATGATATATATCTAGGTTTTGAAGTTTTAATTGAAAAAATTATAAAATTCTATGGGTTCGAAGGATAGCAATAACATGAATTATAACACATGATTTAAACTTTTATATAAACATAGATTAATAGTGAATTATTAATTCTATTAGACTTGGAGAAAACAATCATATTAGTATTTATATAACACTTTTTTATGCATATAATTTAGCCTAATTAATATGAAATTATAAATAGTCAATTTTTCTTTTAATTGTTTTACTATTTAGAAATGCATTGCATATTTTTTTGTTGATCCATTATTTAAACAAATAAAATACTTTTATATCCAACACCTAATCAATATTTAAACATAAAATTTAATTTAGTAATTATTTTATTTTTAAAAATAAAAATAAAAATACTACTTGACAATCAAAAAGAAAACAAAAAACTAATATAACCAACCCAATCTAAATCAATTTAAGGGTTTCTTAGCCTCTAGTTGCATCTAGCTTCCGTGGGTTATTGATCGTCAACTTACTAATAGGTGTATGCATACCATTACTAGTTTGTGATTAGGTTATTGGTTAACTAGATTTTAGCTTGTGTGAATTTCTTGTTGAAATATTTCCTTGGACAGTCAAATCAGAAGGCTCTAACAGTGGATCCATCTTACAAACCGGCTATAAAGTGCTTAGCCATTATGTTAAAGGATCTTGGAATCAGCTTAAAGCTTGTTTGTAAAAAAATGGAGGAAATCCAAAAATAATATAAAGCTTTGAAAATCTATCCACACTATGCTGTAATTTACATTTACATTTAGCTTATCTGGTCGCGTTGCTTCACTTCCGCTCCCCTTTCAATTCATTACATGTTTAAATGCCTTTATTATGGATATATTCTTACATTAATACTCCATAAATGCACATATTACAACCTTGGTGTTGTAGACTCTGAATGATGCAATATGACATGTCTCTTAGTTGCTACGAAAAGGTTGCAATTCAGAGGCTAATGTATGCTGAAGCATACTGCGACAAGGGTATGATACATAATAAGAACTGCAGTGACTTGGAATCAACTATTGCTTGTTATGAGAGGTAAACTATCAGTTTCATCATACAAAATTTCCATTCCAATTCTTTTTGTTTGATTATAGACTCATTTGTAATTTTGGTTAGTGGATGTGTTTCAACTTATACATTGCTTGAATGGTTTCATTGCTATCATGTGTCTAGTTGTTTCACCAAACTTTGAGATTGCTAAAACCAATATGGCAATAGCGTTGACATACATTGGAACAAAGGAATAAATCCTCCTTTTAATTTCACCTTTTTCTCCTGATTTTGACATAAAAAAATTTGTGATTTTCTTTTGAAGTTGAAACTCTCTGGAATTTCTTTTCTAATGTGGCATATGATTCCATTATTGGCTACTTGCCATTTCCAGACTGATTTACAATGGCTAAAGTTTATTTGTTTATGATGGACTTGCATTTATTAAAGAATATAAATGAATTGTTAGAAATTTTTTAAGAGAATTAGTGTCTAATACTTTTATATGATACCAGAGTAATAAGATCATGGATCGAAATCCTCTCGTAACCCTTAATGTAAATTAAAGCTTTCTAAGTTTTTTTATCCTTGCAAAAAAATAAAGAAATTTACTTTTGAAGAAAATTTAAAGTGACAATCTTTATAAAGACAAATAACTCAAATTTTTGAGAGAATTAGTATCTAATCCGTCTATATGATACCAGAGTAATAAGATCATGGATCGAATCCCTCTCGTAACCCTTAATGTCAATTAAATGTTTTCTAATTTTTTTTATCATCGCAAAAAGATAAAGAAATTCACTTTTAAAGAAAATTTAAAAGTGACGAACCTTTATAAAAACAAATAACTCACACTTAAAGATGGATATTAAAAAGTATAAACAAATTGTTAAAAAACCTCCCAACAGCTCAAATTTTTGGAAGAATTGGCCAGTGTCTAATACTCTATACCATCAACTATATTTTCCTATTTTCGGTGTCATATTTTATGCAATTTTTTGACCAATTTTGATTTTTAAGGTAAACTCATGCTATGGTTATTGTATATTTTCTTCTCTCAGTTTGTTCTTTCTATTCGATCTATTTGATTTATTTATCATGTAATTGGATTATTATTTGAGTGATTATAGATAATTATTTCGTTTTTTTATTTTTGTCATTATAAATCACACTTATCTATTTTTATTGACATTGATCAAGGCATAACTTATTACAAGACCTTTGTACTATAGTTGGCATTATGTCGATGCTATGTATAATCTTGGCATCGTTTACAGTGAAATGCTTAGGTTTGACATGGTCTTATAATAGTATCTTATTGAGTTGTAATTTATTGGCTAGTGTGTTCTATGAACTTGCTTTTCAATTTAATCCTCAATGTACGAAGACATGTAATTTTAGGTGTAATTTATCAAAAATTTAATTATCTAGACAACTAGTACATAAAAAATTTATTTTTCTTTCTTTGAGAAATAGTCATCTATTGTATTAAGATATAACACTCATTATTGGTAATATCGTTGCCTTTTATTATCTTTTTATAGATAGTTTTGTCAATCAAACCAAATTTCTTATGGTTCTTAAATATTCTGTGTTGTCTACATTATTCAAGTTGTGTACCGAACATACTCTACTTAAAGATTTTAAACAGTGATATGTCTTATGTTATAAATTAACACTTGTAGAAGCGAAGCTTGGGTCCAATTTAGTTGCACAAATATATAATAATGGGTAACAATAAAATAATAAATAATAAGAAAATATATGACACACAATGATTTAAGTAGTTCAACTTTTTAATGTGAAAAGTCTACTCTACTGACGATGACACACCGAAGAAAATCCACTAATAATCAAATAGAGATACAAACACTAATAATTTGATAGCTTCACAAAATATACCAAAATCCAATATACACCCAGCAAATAACTCATTTTAATTTACTAGTAATATATAGCAAGATAAATTAATAAACTTGTTATTTAATCAAATATTACCATACAAATGAGAGAAAATCCACCAATGCCAGAAATGGACAACTTGTTATTGATTTCCTATTCCGTTCTCTCCTTCGTGTTTCTGTGTTTTGATTTCTCTGTTGGTAGTTTTAATTCAATAACTTCTACTATGTTCCTTGGTAGAGTTGGAAAAGACAGCAATGGTCGAACGGAGAACAAAGGTTTGTGATGGTTGCTGCCATGTTGGATAGAGTCACTGTAGATGGAGATAGACAAAGAGAGTTGGGTGTAGCTTCTATTCTATTCTGATTTTGGTAGCAACTCTTCATTTTTTATTCACTATGGCAACAACTCATAATTCACGCATGAAGGGAAATATATATATATATATCAACTAGGGTACAATATGGGAAAAATTAATTGGGCTTATAGGCTTGAAGTTTTGGGCCAATAATAAATAACAAATCTCAACCTTGGCTCAAAACGGAAACAAGTTTGTCAAATATGAAATTCCTCGTATTATCAAATAACTATCATTCAAAGCCCCGACGGGTGATCATCTACTGCAAACACCAACCAAGTCCAAACAATGTTTGAACTTGTTAAATGGAAGTGGTTTGGTTAACATATTAGTTGGATTCTTTATGGTGACTATCTTATTGACAACAATAGCACCCTAAGAGACAATGTCACAAACGAAGTGATATCTGACATCAATGTGTTTGGTTCTTTCATATACATATTATTCTTAGTAAAATGTATCGCACTCTGACTATCACAAAATACAACAGAAGATTCTTGCTGTAAACCCAAATCACAAACCAAACCTCTAAGCCAAATGACTTCTTTCACTACTTCTACTGCTGCCATATATTCTACCTTTGTCGTAGACAAAGCAACTGTAGATTGTAAAGTATCATTCCAACTAATGGCACAATGAGAAAGAGTGAAGACATAACTTGTCAGAGATGTTCTTCTATCCAAATCACCAGCATAATCAGAGTCCACATAACCAATAATATTGCAACTGGTATTAGAACTTCCATCATATACCAAACCAAAATTAAATGTACCTGTCAAATACCGAAGTATCCATTTCACTGCTTGCCAATGACCTTTACCAAGATTACCCATATATCTGTTGACAACACTAACTGCATGTGAAATGTCTGGACGAGTACAAACCATAATATACATTAAACTACCAACAACACTAGCATATGGCACCTAAGACATGTAATGCTCTTCTTCTTCTGACTATGGTGACAAATCCAAAGAAAGTATAAAATGCACAGTTAACGGTGTACTCACAAGTTTAGACTATTTCATACCAAAGCGTTTAAGAACCTTTCAATATAACTTTTCTGAGTCAAATAAAGCTTACCCGCTTGTCTATCCCTGTAAATTTTCATGCTCAAAGTTTTCTTTGTTGTACCCAAATCTTTCATCTCAAACTTACCACTAAGTTGAGACTTTAATATTTGAATCTCACACTTATTCTTAAAAGTAATAAGCATGTCATCAACATATAGCAATAAATAGATAGATGAACCATCATGGAATCTTTTATGATAAACACAACTATCATAATCACTCCTAGAGTAACCATGATCAATCATAAAAGAATCAAACCACTTATACCACTACCTAGGGGATTGTTTTAACCCATATAAATACTTTTTCAATAAACAAACACGATCTTCCTTACCTGGAATAAAAAACCCTCTAGTTGATGCATATATATTTGTTCCTCAAGCTCACCATATAAGAAGGTTGTCTTGACATCAAGTTGTTCTAATTCCATGTCAAACAATGCAACCATAGCAAGCAACACACGAATAGAGCTATGTTTCACAACAGGTGAAAATACTTCATTGAAGTCAATACCTTTCTTCTGACAATAGCCCTTTGCAACAACATGTGCCTTGAACCTAGCTGCTTCAACCTCAGGTATACCTTCTTTTTTTCTTGAAGACCCATTTGTTTCCAACAATCTTCTTGCCCTTAGGCGGTTTCACCAATTCTCAAGTATGATTCTTATGAAGTGATTCAATCTCTTCATTCATAGAAACTAGCCAATGAACAGACTCATCATAAGTGACAACTTCATGATAACTAGAAGGTTCATGCACCTCAATAGACTCTGCCATAGATAATGCAAAAGAAACTAAGTTTGTATCTACGTACCTCTGAGGGCGTTGAATCTCTCTTATTCCTTTACCCTTAGCGATACTATATGGTTGCTCATGTTGCTTTTCTGCTACATCATGAGTAGAATCATCTATCTCATCCATAGATGACTGGTCTGAAATGCCTTCTTGCACTTGACTAGGAGCTCTACTCTCAAGCTCCACCTATTCACTAACATCGTGGTCCTTATCTACAACAATACTCTTTTTTCTTTTCCAACATGGAACACTCATCAAACTTAACATCTTTGCTTTTTAATCAAAAATTTAGGTGACTTGGGTTCAACATACCATAATATATAACCCTTCATCCCAGAAAGATACCCAAAAATATGCATTTCAATGCCCTAGGCTCAAGTTTACCATCATTAACATAAGCATAAGTTGGACAACCAAAAATTTTCAAATCAGAATAATTAGTAGGAGTACCAAAGAATACCTCAAATAGAGTCTTCAACTTAATTAAAGTTGATGGAGACCGATTCACCAAATAGCGGGCATAGCTACAAGCTTCAGCCCAAAAAGATGTATCCAAGTCAGCTTGAAATAACATACAATGAGCTCTTTCTAAGAGAGTCTTATTCATACGTTTTTCTACTCTATTTTTCTATGGTGTATGACGCACATTGCGGTGTCTCACTATGCCATTTCTTTCACATAACTCATTAAATTGACTGTCACAAAATTCAAAACCATTATCAGTTCTCAGATGCTTGATTTTCTTGCTTGTTTGATTTTCTATACAAGCCTTGAATTTCACAAAATTTGAGAATACGACATTCTTGTTCTTCAGAAAATACACGCAAACATGATGAGAGAAGTCATCAATAAAAGTCAACATATATCGGGCACCACCCTTAGACACAACACGAGAAGGACCCCAAAGATTTGAATGAATATAATCAACAATACCTTTCTTTTTATGGATAGTTGTACTAAACTTGACCTTGCGATGCTTTCCATAGATACAATGCTCATAGAAATCAAGCTTCCAAGTTTTTTGACCACAAAGCAAATCTCGTTTTCTCAAAATAGATATCCTCGCCTCACTCATATGCCCTAGCCGTATATGCCATAATCGAGTAGTATCTGAATCTTGATCTGATGAGGACGAAACTGAAACACTGTCAATAATAGTGCTACCCTAAAACATATAGAGTCTATGCGACAATTGCCTTTTAATAACAACGAGAACACCCTTACTAACTCTTAAAACTCCACCTTCAGCTACATACTTGTAGCCTTTTGAATCAAGAGTACCCAAAGATATCAAGTTTTTTTTCAAATCTGAATCATGACGAACATCTTTCAAAGTTCTAGCAATACCATCGTGCATCTTAATTCGAACAACACCAATACCAACAACCTTGCATGACATATTGTTTCCCATCAAGACAACACCCCCATCAATAAACTGATAAGAAGCAAACTAGTCTCTACTAGGGCCCATATGGTAAGTGCAACCCAAATCAAGAATCCAAACATCTCTAGAAGAACCAATAAATACTAATAGAACATTTTCACTATCAGAACCAGAACTATCTACAACACCAACAACATCATTAGTTACAGAAGACGTTGTAGTAGATTTTCCTTTACCTTTGAGTTTTGGACAATTTACTTTCCAGTGCCCTTCCTGACGGCAGTAGTTGTATTTATCTTTTTTTTTTCTAGATTTAGATCTGGACTTGCCTCTATTATTGCTTGTGCCTTTTTTCTTAATTTCTACCTTTGATAAATAAATCACTATTATTATCATTATTGCTTATAGACACATTTTTCTTCAACTCTCTCGAATTCAAAGTTGTTTTGACATCTTCCAAAGAAATAGTGTCTCGCCTATATAGCATGGTATCAACAAAATGTTCAAACGAATGAGGTAAAGAACATAATAGAACTAAGGCTTGATCCTCATCATCAATCTTAACACCTCCTTTTTTTAGATCACGAATAATTTTAGTAAATTCATCGATCTGATCATGTAAAGATGTACCTTCTGACATTCTGAATGTATACAAATGTTGCTTCAAATATAACCGACTTGTCAAAGACTTGGTCATATACAAATTCTCCAATTTAAGCCATAACCCAGCAGGAGATTCCTCATCACCAATCTCGCATAATATCTCATCAGACAATGATAATTGAATAGAACTGGGAGCATTTCCATCAATGCATCTTTTTCTTCATCAATCAATTTTTCTGACAATTATCTTTACCTTCAAGTGTCTTAACGAACTCTTTTTTAACTAATACGGCCCACATCTTCATTCGCCAAAGACTAAAATCATTTTTACCACTAAATTTCTCTATTTCATATTTTTGTCGCCATGAAAGAAAACCCAATATTAGAAAACAGAAGCACAACCCAGAAAGTATGAAACCAATCAGATAACTAAAAGCTCAAAATAAATCCAAAAGAGCAAACTTGATCAGTTCCAATAAATAACAAAATAACCTAATGCTCTGATATCAATTTGTTATAAATTAGCACTTGCGAAAGCAAAGTTTGGGTCCAATTTAGTTACACAAATATATAATAATGGGTAACAGTAAAATAATAAACAATAAGAAAATAGATGACACACAATAATTTAAATATTTCAACTTTTTAATGTGAAAAGTCTACTCCACTGACGACGGTACACCGAGAAAAATCCACTAATAATCAAATGGAAATACAGACACTAATAATCTGAAAGTTTCACAAAATATACCAAAATTCAAAATACACCCAAAAAAGAACTCTTTTTAATTTACTGGTAATATATAACAAGATAAATTAACAAACTTGTTATTTAATCAAATATTATCACACTAGAGAAAATCCACCGATGCTAGAAATGGACAACTTGTTGCTGATTTCCTATTCCATTCTCTCCTTTATGTTTCTGTGTTTCGTTTCTCTGTTGGTAGCTTTAATTCAGCAACTTCTACTATGTTCCTTGGTGGAGTTGGAAAAGACAACAATGGTCGAACGGAGAACATAGGTTTGTGATGGTTGCTGCCCTGTTGGATGGAGTCGTTGCAGATGGAGATAGACAAAGAGAGTTGGGTGTAGCTTCTGTTCTGTTCTGATTTTGGCAATAACTCTTCAGTTTTTTATTCACTATGACGACAGCTCACAATTCACGCAAGAAGGGAAATATATATATTTCAGTTAGGGTAAGGAAAAATTAATTGGAATTATGGGCTTGAAGTTTTGAGTCAATAATAAATAACATCTTAAATTAAAAACGCACACTTTGTTGGTACACTCACATGTACATTCCCCAATTACATCAGCAAATCACATGCTAGACTATGTAACAGCACGCTAATATGAGTAAACAAAATCGTAACAATATAATTCACATGCCATGTATGCGTGTGTGCATAGTCTTGATAAGACCAAAAGTTTGATCTTGAGTGAGTAGAATTGACCTGAAGGCAGTACCTTTAGAAGAAGATTTGCAGCCTGATTGTTAAAGGAAACATGCTCATAGCAGCAGGTTCTACAAAACTTGATCTCAAACAAAATATTGATCCAATTCAATGTGTTTAACGTGAGCATCTTGAACTGGATTCTTAACCAAGCATTAAGAACTCACTACTACAAAATTGTTATGTTTTGTCACTTTTGTTCCACGGGGTTATTAAAAACTGGTGAAAAAACATGAAATTCGCTGGTTATGAAAACCAGTCCAATATACAGGAAACATAATTTCATTCAAAGTGAAAAGGATACAGAGTTGAGAAAGTGGTAACCTCTCCTTAAATCTGATAAAAAATCCAAAGCATCCCAATAATTAAAAAAATCCATTTGAACAAAGCAAAAAACCTAATTAGTGGCCAAAACGAAAACTCAAACAAAACAAATGGAGACCAATTGAGAGTACCTTTTGTCCTCATTCAATATATTTGACAACATGGAGTTCACCAAAATATCTTAAATAAGCATGTTATATGATACGTTCGTGATTTATTAGAGAATCTAGTCCTACAGGTTATCTTTAGATGGATTATGTTGGTTGGTAGGACACGTTTATCAGATAATGGGAATATTTTGAAAGAGAAGGTCATTTATCTTAATCATGAAACAATTCACAGCCCATATAAAAAGTCTCCTTTGTAGCCATATTGCAGTTTGTGGCCTTGTGGATGCTATACTACTGCATGGTAATGCAAGGAACTTATGTGAACTTTGCTATTAATGACTATATTCTGTGCATTACCTTCAGGTTTGCACAATTGATGATTATCCTTAACATAATATTGTATCAAGATTCTTGAGGCCCTTCTTAATGAACTGACTGCATCATTGAAATTAAGCAAACAATGCTTTTATATTATTCTCTGGCTGCTTTAAGCTATAGCATTTAAACTGTAGATGTCTTAGCATGCTCACAATCTGTGATGCATCTGTTCCGTATTTGAGTGAAATAATGAACTGTACTATGTGGTCAGATGCCCTAGGTTTAATGCATGTCTTCCAATTCTTGTAATTTTTATGTTTATTTATTAGTATTTGTTTTGTCCAATCAAATTGGCTTCTATATCCATGTTTAGGAGAATTTTCCACATAGAAGATTGCTTTACACCTAATGAAGCAGCTTCCATGAGATTGGTTTAATAACTAGGTGGAATCTCATTGTATACACACAATCTCGAGCAATGATAATGAGAAGTAATCACTCTCTGAAGTTTACATATTATAATAAGTAATGGACTTTCATGTTTGACAAGGAAGGAAACCTGTTGAAACAAGTTTATAAAAACAGTGTAGGAACAATATTACCGATAACTTCAAAGTAACTGCTTGGGTTGAGTCGCGGACTAAGTCGCTCTCTTTAAGACGTTTCGCGGCTCTGCCCAATTTGTGCAAGCAAACACAGCCTCGTCGTCCCCAGGATAAAACAGCCCAGAATCGTAATCTCTGTCTCAGAACTACACTGCACTGATGAAGACTGGAATGCTACACCAGAAAATTTGTTGCTCGGAAAACTAAAAAGAATACTTAAAAATTGTAGAGAGAATTGTTTTCGTAGGGAGTTGAGATTGCTAATTGATGTGTTAAAATGAGAGTTGAAGCCCTCTTTTTATAGGCTTTAGAAAACGTGTAGCAATTATGAATAAAACGGTAATGTCTGAGAATTAAGAATGTAACGGCCATTCTTTGTAATGAAAAGTAACGGCCATTTTCAGATTAAAGACGAGTAATGGATATTTTTGTGAATAAATACGAGCAACGGCTCTTTTTTTCTGAATTAAGAAGACAAACGACCATATTCTTAAAAAAAGGAACATAACGGTTATTTTTTCTGAAAAAAAAAAATATATATAACAACCATTTTTGTAAGTGGAAAAAATTTCCTTAAAAAGAATATTTTACCAAAAAATAAAATTACCACCTCACCTCACACGCACTCGGCTCGGCACGGCACGGCCGGTCGGTCGGACGGACGGCGGCGCGCGCGCGTGGCTGGTATCACATTTACCTAGGTCCTCTCCCCTTCCACAAAAGTGGGTGCCCCTTGGGGCCCAATCCCAATAACAAACTCTTTACTATTTATACCTCTTTAAAATATTATAAAAAAACAATGTGGGACAAGGCACATTTTCCAACATCTATTTTTTTTAATAAATTTCAACTTTTTTCCAACAATCCCCCACTTGAATTTTATATAAAAAATAATTTTCATCGAGCAACCGATCAATTAAAATTATAAGATTGTGCATAAGCGAAAAGGTGTCTATCGACTTGAACCTTTGCATAGTGTTGATGCTTTAGAATATACTAGAGTAACTCGTAGTTTTGAACTCTATCTCTAACAATCATCACACACACACAACCTTTCCAAGGTGTAGTTCGAAAAAGCCCGTGCTTTACGGCCATGCACGTGTATCCCAGTATAGTGAACGCTCTAGTAAATTTTGCCCAAAAAGTTTCATAGGAAGCGGCCACACTTCCACATTCACATAGGTGAGTCTATCAAGAGTACTTCTGTAGCTATGTACTCCATTCCACATAGAGTATAGAACTCATTAAGAGTTTAACAATTAACTCATCCTTTTCTATCGCTTCAGGACTTCATGCTTTTAACAATATAGAATGGGATTTGATAAATAGCATGATACATCTCATATCACTTCATGACTTGTTATTACCCTTTGAACTTATTTCTTGGGATCTCCAGTCTATAAGTTGGGTTACCATCATAAGTGACTCTTCATTCTAAGGGCATTAATCCCATTCCTTTTGAGGTTTTGAAAACCTTTTCTCTTGGTAATCCTTTCGTCAAAGGATCTGCCAAATTTTCATCAGAACGTACATGATCCACTCTTACAGCTCCCGTAGAGAGAAATTCTCTAACAGTGCTATGCTTACGACGTATTTGTCGTCTCTTGCCGTTGTAGTAACAGTTCTGAATCTTTGCAATAGTCGCGGTACTATCGCTGTGGATCAAGACAGCTGGTATCGGTCTTTCCCACAAAGGGATCTCAGCTAACAGACTTCTTAGCCAGCCTGCTTCTTCACTAGCAGTGGCTAGTGCTATCATTTCAGACTCCATTGTGGATTGAGCCAATATTGTCTGTTTCTTAGACTTCCAAGAAACAGCTCCACCAGCTATGTTAAATATATAACCACTAGTTGCTTTGGAGTCTTCTGATAAAGTGTTCCAATCTGCATCGTTGTATCCTTCTAGAACAGCGGGAAACTTTTTATAATGTAATCCAAGATTCATAGTTCTCTTAAGGTATCTCATGACCCTTTCAATAGTATTCCAATGCTCTACACTAGGTCTACTGGTAAACCTACATAGTAGTCCCACAACATAAGCTATGTCTGGTCTAGTGCAATCAGTAGCGTAACGTAAGCTACCAATGATGCTCGCATACTCAGTTTGTCTAACACCGTCTCCGGTGTTCTTGAACAACTTTACACTAGGATCATAAGGAGTACATGAAGGTTTATAGTTAAAGTAATTATATTTCTTTAAGATCTTCTCAATTTAGTGAGATTGATCTAGAGAAATTCCCTTTTCAGACCTAGTTATTTTTATACCAAGGATTACACTTGCTTCTCCAAGATCTTTCATATCAAAATTAGCTCTTAACAACATTTTCACATTATTCACAACATAAATATTTGATCCAAAAATAAGCATGTCATCCACATATAAACATATAATAGTGCAAATATTATCTTCTAATTTATAATAAATGCATTTGTCACTTTCATTTATTTTGAATCCATATGAGATAACTAGATTATCAAATTTTTCATGTCATTGCTTAGGTGCTTGTTTTAGACCATAAAGAGATTTATCTAATTTACAAACTTTATTTTCTTGACCTGGGATAACAAAACCTTCAGGTTGATCCATATAAATTTCTTCTTCTAAATCACCATTTAAGAAAGCAGTTTTAACATCCATTTGATGTACTACTAAATCATGGATAACAGCGAGAGAGAAAAGTACACGTATGAAAGTTATTCGTGTAACTGGTGAAAAGGTATCAAAGAAATCTACATTTTCCCTTTGCCTATATCCTTTAACTACAAGACGAGCTTTATATTTTTCAATAGTACCATCGGGTTTTAATTTCTTTTTTAGTATCCATTTACATCCAATGGTTTTGCAACCAGGAGGTAAGTCAACTAAATGTCAAGTCCTATTATACTCAAGTGAGTCCATTTACATCCAATGGTTCGAGCTCGTTTACTTCTTCTAATTTCAGTATTTAATTCTTCAGTTTGTTCACTAGTTCTAGTTATAGGTAAACTACTAGAAGACGAGCCCCCACTATTCTTAACTTTAAAGGGAAACCTGTGTTCATAAAAGTCAGCATCATTTGATTCTATAACTACTTGATTTTTTAAGTCATAGAATTTATAAGCTTTACTATTCACAGCGTATCCTATGAATACACATTCATATACTCTACTTGCAAGTTTATTTCTTTTAGGATCAGGGATCCTAACATAGGCTAAACAATCCCAAGTTTTAAAATAAGTTAAATTAGGTTTCTTATTTTTCAAAATTTCATATGGTGAAATTTTATTTGTAGATTTAGGCACTCTATTTAGCACATAGCAAACAGTTAATAAAATTTCTCCCCACCAATGGGAAGCAGCACCAGAGTTTAATAAAATTGCGACAACTGATTCAGTAAAAGTTCTATTTTTTCTTTCAGCTTTTCCATTCATTTCAGGAGAATAAGGTGCAGTTTTTTCATGAATGATTCCACGAGTTTTATAAAAATCATTGAAGATATTGGAATCATATTCAGTGCCTCTATCACTTCGAAACCTCTTTATTTTTCTAATAAGTTGATTTTCAATCTCAGTCATAAATATTTTAAACATGTCAAACGCTTCACTTTTATTTTTCATTAGATATACATAAGTGTAATCTGAACAGTCATCTATAAAAGTTATAAAATAGCGTTTTCCATTTCTTGTTAAATTTCCATCAAGTTCACATATATCAGAATGAATTAATTCTAAAGGTTCGGATTCTCTAACTACTGATTTATGTGAAGTTTTGGTTATTTTAGCTTGACTACAAAAATCACATTTTTCGAAATCATTTAAAGATAGTTTAGGAATTAGTTCTAAACTACTCATATTCTTGATTATGCGTTTATTAACATGACATAGTCTATCATGCCAAATATTAAAAGAACTCAACATGTAAGCAGAAGAAGAAGTTTTATTGATTTCAACATTTAATTTAAACATGCCATCAGTGGCGTACCCTTTCCCAACAAATATATTATTTTTAGTTATAGTATATAAATCAGCCCCTATGGTTTGAGTAAACCCAGCTTTGTTAAGAAGATAGCCTGAAACTAAGTTCTTTCTCATCTCTGGAGTATGCAGGACATCCTTCAAGATGACAGTCTTTCCAGAGGTAAACTTCAAAACCACCTCACCAGTACCAACAACTTTAGTGGAGTGGGAGTCACCCAGCAGCACTTTCTTATCCTCAGAATCATAATAGGATTTGAACATGTCTCGATCATAGCAAACATGGCGAGAAGCACCAGTGTCTACCCACCACCCCTCGGATCCACCAACAAAATTGACTTCAGATATCATAGCAATAAGTTGATCTTCGGTAAGGTTCGCCTGTGGGGCAGGACGATTCCTGTTCCGGCAGTTCCTAGCCAAGTGGCCAGGTCTATTACAACTATAACACATGAATGTGTTATTCCTTAAGGGGGGTTGAGGTCCATTCTGGGGAGGATAGCTTCTATTTCTATTTTGGTGGTGGCGGTTTTGATTATTACTACGATTATGAGTTTTCATATTTCTACCTTTAGGTTTCAAAATTGTAGAGGAAGGTTTCTTATTGGTACTATTATTTGAGACTATAAGTACTTCATCTCTTTGGTCTTGTTTTCTAGCTTCTTCTTCTATTCTTAAACGGGTTATAAGACTTTGTAAAGAAAATTCCTTAGTTTTATGCCTAAGTGTATTCTTAAAATCTTTCCAAGCAGGGGGTAATTTATCTATTATAACAGCTACTTGAAATTGTTCATCTAAAGTCATACCTTCAGAAGTTATTTCGTGTGCTATCTTCTGCAGTTCATGTGATTGAGCTTCCACTGATTTGCCATCAATCATTTGAAACTTCATGTATCTACTGACAGCATACTTTTTAGTTCCAGCTTCCTCAGTGTCGTATTTCTTTTGAAGTGCTTCCCAAATTTCCTTAGCAGACTTATCACAGTTATAATAATCATACAAGTCATCAGCTAAACCGTTAAGAATATAATTTTTGCAGAGAAAATCATTTTCCATCCAGGTGTCTAAATCCTTAGTTACAGCTTCAATAGGAGGATTGGACTGTATTGGTTTTTCAGTAGTAAGAGCAGAAACGAATTTTTTCATGGTTAAGAAAAACAACATTTTTTGTCTCCATCTTTTAAAGTGTAATCCTTCAAAACGGAATGGTTTGTTTAGATCAGCAGTTAGCATTTCAGTAGTCATAGAAGATTGAATACGTCTTAAAATTGTTGAAACAAGTTTATAAAAACAGTGTAGGAACAATATTACCGATAACTTCAAAGTAACTGCTTGGGTTGAGTCGCGGACTAGGTCGCTCTCTTTAAGACGTTTCGCGGCTCTGCCCAATTTGTGCAAGCAAACACAGCCTCGTCGTCCCCAGGATAAAACAGCCCAGAATCGTAATCTCTGTCTCAGAACTTCACTGCACTGATGAAGACTGGAATGCTACACCAGAAAATTTGTTGCTCGGAAAACTAAAAAGAATACTTAAAAATTGTAGAGAGAATTGTTTTCGTAGGGAGTTGAGATTGCTAATTGATGTGTTAAAATGAGAGCTGAAGCCCTCTTTTTATAGGCTTTAGAAAACGTGTAGCAATTATGAATAAAACGGTAATGTCTGGGAATTAAGAATGTAACGGCCATTCTTTGTAATGAAAAGTAACGGCCATTTTCAGATTAAAGACGAGTAACGGATATTTTTGTGAATAAATACGAGCAACGGCTCTTTTTTCTGAATTAAGAAGACAAATGGCCATATTCTTAAAAAAAGGAACATAACGGTTATTTTTTCTGAAAAAAAATATATATATATATAACAACTATTTTTGTAAGTGGAAAAAATTTCCTTAAAAAGAATATTTTACTAAAAAATAAAATACCACACGCACTCGGCTCGGCACGGCGGCGGCGCGCGCGTGTATGGCATCACATTTGCCTAGGTCCTCTCCTCTTCCACAAAAGTGGGTGCCTCTTGGGGCCCAATCCCAATAACAAACTCTTCACTATTTATACCTCTTTAAAATATTATAAAAAAACAACGTGGGATAAGTCACATTTCACAACATCTATTTTTTTTAATAAATTTCATTTTTTTTCCAACAAAACCTATAGATGCATTTGAAGATAACTGAAAACTTTTAACTTATTATTACAGTTTACATATTATTTTGAGCATCCTGTAATCCCATTTGTTTTCATTCAATTACGTTTTCCAATGGATTGCCTTTATGCTTATCCTGATCGCAAGGTAATGCCTTTAACTTTATGTGAACTGAAGAATGTCTTATTTAAGCCTTCATAGTATTAAAGAATGCTTCCTCCTTTAGGCTTATGATGGTTTGGGCTTATACTATGGATTTGGTGGTATTTTAAGTTTCCATTTGTATGAACATTATCTTTTAGTTAGATAGTTTCTTTGTTATTGTAGAAATTTATAGCCTAACTCTCTTCAAAAGAGTTCTTAAAGAGAAAGGGTTGCCAAGAACTTATAAGTGCAACGAAAACAGAGTCTCTGGCCGATGTTAAACTTAACAACCCTCCTTCACATCGGTTGGTGGTCCTAGTCGGTACTTGAGCGGGCGGAGTTGTGCTCTAAGGATGAGTGTACCACCAGGCTTTTAGGAGCCGATAGAAAGCCAAGAAACCAGCTTTGATACCATGTAGAAATCCATGACATAATTCTTTCTTAAAAGGGAAGTGTTGCCAAAGACTTATAGATACAACGGAAGTAAAAGCAGAGTATCTAATCGATGTGAGACTTAACAATTATAGTCACTATAAGGTATTTAATTCTTTATTCCTTTTCTTTTTCCTTGTGTTGCAGGCAAAGGAGTTTTCAAGATTTAAAAGTCTCCAAAAAGTTGTGAAAAAATATACAAGTGAAGCCACACCAGAGGACAAAAGTAGTATATTACACCAAATTAGAACTGTGTGATAAAATGTCATCGATAGAAACTGTTTGTTATTGTTGAGGCTCTGTTTTTCTATCTAGATGTATGATATTTACTTTGAACTATTTCTTATTGTTCAGATGACAAGACATTAGTGTAAACTTATATAAATATAAAATGCAAATTCATAAAAAGATTAACCAACTTATTATTTTACAAAGAAATAAAAGCATGAACCTGAAGCATATTCTAGTATGCAATCAATAAACTATAATATACTTTGTTAAACAACCTTGGCTGATCTACCATTGTTACTATATATATATATATATGTTACTAAGTAACAATATTATGATTAATCCAAAGGTAGTTTTAATCCTTGGTTATGCCAAATGAGACATCTGTTATGAGTACTGCAAGGCATTTTTGTTATTAGTATAAAAATAATTTATTAACAACAAATTTATCTAATAATAAAAATATTAAAATGTAATTAATATATTGATAAATTAATATTTTATATATTTTTATTACGATAATAATAAAAATTATTACTTTAAGAAGAATAATATTATCATTCTAATAAAATTTATTATTGTAATGTATTTACCAAAATATACAAGTAAAAAATTATGACTGTTAATTGCATCGTATATTTTTAACTGTTCTGGTACCAAACTAACAACCTCAATGACACAAAGCTGGCGTTTCACCATCCTGGTTCCGAATGTAAGAAAGCAGTAAGAAGTAACATTTGTTACCAAGTTTCTGACAACTTACTAATTTGTCACCTTCATCTTTAGTTTTTATTCCTTATCTCTGATGAAAAAAAGTAACCAAGTACACAACTTTGCACGTAAAACGTAGAGCATACTGAATTAAATTGGGTGGGTAGTTATTGATGTATTTTACTGTTTTAATAAAAATAAAATATGTTAATTATTTTTTAAATAATATAATATTATTTTATTAATAAATTTTTTTATAGAATAATAAAATATGTTTAATGAAAAAAAGTTCTGTTAGTTTTCACTCTTTCTACCATTCCTTCCTCTCCCTTTTTTTCTTTTCTTTATATATATTATTTCAGATTGTAAAATGTACATTTTTACTATTTTGATAAAAATTTCAATTAAAAATAAATAATATTATTTTAATAAAATATTATTTTTTAACAAGTAAATAAAACACTAGCTAATAATGAAAATAAAAGTAAAAAAAATTATTTTTTTAAAAATTCTATAATAATATTATAAAAGAATATTAAAAAATAAAAAATAAAAAAAAATATTAATATTTTGTGAAAAAATTATTTTCACTTTATTATTTAATGTTCGAGTTTTAATCGCATTTTATTTATTTAATAAAAAAATTATATTTTAATAAAAAATTTATTTAAATAATAATATTTATCTTTAATTAACCTATTTTCTCAACGATTAAAAAAATTACAATACTATGGATTAAGCTCATAATAAAGTTTAATATAAGAAATTGGTTGAAACTTTTTTCTAAATTAAGATACGAGTTTTGCGATTTTCTTTTATAATGTATATAATTTTTCAATATAACATGACAGGAGACTGTCTTTTTAATGCCTTGAAAGCGAAATAGGTGAGTAAAGATTTTTATTGTTTTTGGACAATAATAAATAGAAATATTAAGGTATATAAATTTGTGTATATTTTTATTAGCATATTAATTATAATGTGTCATATTATTAAAATATTTATTTTTTAAATTCTAATATGTGTCATAGAATAATTTTTCTGAATATAAAAATTTAACTGAGTTTAATATTTTTTTAAGTTAATAAATATGGTAATTGTTAAATGTATATTGATTTATTCAAATCAAGAGAGGAAGATATAAAAAAATAAAAATAAAAACCTAAATATCTATTACCTAGCAGGTTGTCTATGAGCAGAGCAGTAAATTCTGTACAATTTATTTATTTATTTAGTGGACCACTGAGCTCAAAAATGTAATATTTGGGTCCATGAAAATGGACCGATCTTAAAAAAACTGCATCCTCTGTGAGCTCTGTACGTTTCTTTTATTTAGGCTTTCTCAGTGGTCGTTAAAAGAAAATGCTCTGCTTCTTTCCTACAATGAAATTTAATGCTCGGAAAACTTTATGTTGGATGAGTGGTGAGAATAATTGAGGCAGCGGTACATAACTTAACGAACACAAATTATTTATTATTTTAAATTAATAAAATATAATTTTATTATAATTTTTTTAAAAACAAATATCAAATAAAAGATAAAAAAAAACAGTTTAATTGATAGAAAATAAATTCCAAAAATGATTAATAATACTTTCTTAATGAAATATTTGAACTCATTTTTAATTTTTGTAGATTTCATTTCAACTTGACATTAAACCATGATATTCAAAAATTATCTACTATTTTTTAGAAGAAAATTTTTTTTCTTAAAAATAAATAGGGTTGTTTTGCATTTTTTTTAATTATATTTTTAAAAGCTAAGTGTTTTTAAAAATTAAATTTAGAGAACATCTTTAAGCAGTTTTCAATTTTTTTTTAAACATGAGCAACAAATCTATCAACGCCTTGATTTTTATTTTTATTTTATGGTTGCTTATTCTTGGTGTGTGCTGTGTTACATGTTGTAAGTGGCATACACCAATGTTTAGTGAAGCAAAACATAGAACAGATAATAATATTAGTGGAGCCATAAAACATGAATGTGTAGCAGCTAGGGTTATTGTTTAGTTTTTCGTTTTTCTTATATACATATACATAAACTCTTGTACAGAAACAGAACAGAAACAATATGATATATATATGATAATTATCAGAAAAACACAATATTTGTCATGATATCAGAGTAAGTTATTGATTACTAATGGAATTACCTGCTACGCCGATTTCTGTTCTCACACCATTTGATTTCTGATTTCTGGTGTGACCATTCTGGTTTACACTTACCCTTTGTTTTTTTATCTCTGATTTCTGGTGTGGCCATTCTGGTTTACTCGTGAAACTGTACCAATTCTATTTTCTCAAAGAAACAAGAATCGCAGAGATGAACTGTGCCGCGCCATAGAAGTGGTTCTGGAAAAATTCAAAGTGAATGTATTTTAGGCGAGAGACCCCTTGACGTCACCATGTACCTTGTTTGTGTGTATAGTTGGTTGAAAAAAAATCGATCAGTTGCAATATTGAAAAAAAAAGAGAAACAAAAGTGTTTTCGTGTTTTGGAAATTTGAATCGAAACGAACAAAGAAGAAGAAGAAAAGACAGAGAGGATGATCTAGTATCCAGAGTCGTCATTTATACTCAACGTCAGTTCCGTCGTCGCGACCTCAACATAACCCTTCAGGGAGCTGTTGTAGCCTCCCTGCGTTTCACGCTATTTCTGCTCGTTCGAGCCGTCGCAGTTTCCCAACGTCGCTTGCTCGTGGGGCCATTGCAGTCTCTCTACGTACCAGGTGGTGGTGCCGTCGTGGGCAGCTGTGGAGAAAACTTGGAACGCAGCAGAAGAAGAACGTCGTTCCACAGGAGGGCTGTGTGAATGGAAATTTTTTTTAGGGTTACAGGAAGATCAGAAGAAGGACGCCGCTATGCGAATAGGAAATTAGGGTTACATTCTGTTTTTTTATATTTATATAGTGGCTGGTGTGTAAAAAGAAGGAAAAAAAAGGAAGGAATTTCTTTTTTAGATTTCATGGCAGAATTTAGAGATTTAACCACCAATTTCATATTGAAAGATTTGACTACAAAAATGACAGAAGTTCTAACTACAGCTCAGATCACCTCACAACCTTCGCTAACTGAAGCGTCGAAAACTCCAATTAGTATCAAGTTAGGAGGATCCAATTATGCCTTGTGGTCCCAGGTGGTGGAGATGTATATCTCTCACAAAGACAAACTGGGATATATTAATGAGGATTTTCCTCAACCTGTTGAAACCGACCCCTCGTCAGGAGATGGCACACTGAAAATGCCATTGTCAAAGGATGGTTGATCAATTCGATGGACCTTTGCTTGATTGCAGATTTTATTCGATTCCCAACTGCAAAACAGGTTTGGGATTCTACTGCTACCACTTACTATGATAGGACAGACACGTCTCAAGTGTATGATCTTCGCCGTCGAGTTACTCGTATGAAGCAGACGAGTGGATCCATTGAAAAATACTACAATGACCTTCAAGGGTTGTGGCGAGAAATTGATTTTCGTTGTCCTAATCCGATAGAGTGTACGACTGACATACAAAAATACAACTCCATCGTACAGAAAGATCGAGTGTATACCTTCCTCGATGGACTTGATGACAGACTAGATAAAACTCGAAGTGATGTACTTCAAATCAAACCATTCCCTACAGTGAACAAGCCTATGGATTCAACCGTAGAAAAGAGATTCGGAAGACCGTGATGATCATAGGTGCAGATATGACACCCGAAGCAGTTATGGCTTTCAAAGGGATCAAGGGACACCATAATCCATTGCCACCCAAACTAGGAACTTTTTTGGGTAACAAGAAATCCATCGTCTATTGACATGAAATGTGGCCATTGTGGAAAATCCAAACACATCCGTGAAAAATGCTTCAAACTATATGGGTATCCAGAATGGTGGAATGATCTTCAAGCACGGAAGAAACGGGAAACCACTAGGCGAGCTGCTGTGGCTATCAATAATGCATCACTATCCCTTATTTCTCTGGCTGAATCTTCCCAGGATCCAGGTATTCAAGTAAAGCATTTCACATCTCTACTCGTAGTGATAATGAGGATTGGATTCTAGACTCTGGAGCTACAGATCATATGACATTTGACCTAAAAGATCTCACTCATACAACCCAACCGAGACGGAGCCGTGTTGCCAATGCCAATGGGGTCACTTGTCCAGTTACAGGGGTTGGAACAGTGAATTTATCTCCTTCATTATCATTATCTAATACATTACTTGTACCCTCTCTTTCAAACAGACTAATGTCTGTAAGTCACGTCACTTCAGATCTTAACTGTGTAGTATTGATGTATTCTACCTTTTGTCTTCTACATGATATTCTCACCAAGAAGATCATTGTGCGTGGTACTAAGAGAGAGGGTTATATTATGTGGATGACTTCAGTTCAGGAAGAGCCAATCACATGCAACACACTGTTGGTAACAAGGAACGCAAGATTTGGTTATGTCATCATCGATTTGGGCATCCATCATTTGGGTATTTAAAGCACCTACTCGTGCTTCTAAGCTAGAAAGCATGTCTTTCGACTTGGCTCGAGATTCCTTTGGGGCTTTCCGAACTTCCTCACGGTCACGTTCCATTGGTGGAACGTCCATGCTTGGTGTAGTTGGGGTAGTGTTCTTCATTTCTGCCAAAGATAGAGATACTTTAACCTACTTTGATACCAACTGTCACGACCTTATTTTTCAAGTAGCGATCGTGCGGCACTTAGCACCGTCCGTTGCACTAAGCCTGCCTTTGAATCTGAATGAAACTCCAAAGAGACTAGAAAGAGAGTTTGCAAAGAATGCTTTGTATTGCTCTAGAGAGAGTTTATCTTACAATTTCCCAAGATTTCCCAAGATGAATACAAATGAAGACCAATGGGTCTATTTATAGTGTGACTCTAAGCTTAAGAGCATGCCACCACTTTCTAGAATCTTCCTAGTCTAGAATGTACAAGAGAGTTCTAGATTCTAGATTTATGTACACTATGCCACAAGGGTCTAGGACCTTCTAGCCAACTCTAGAGTCTTCTAGGTTTGTCTAGTTCCTTCATGCACCTTCCGGGATGTTCCGTAAGCTTCTAGCGACTTCTACATTCTTCATGAACCATCCAGCATGTTCTAGAATATTCCAGCTCATTCTAGCACTCTCCAGCGTGCTCTAGAACATTCTAGGGTCTTCTAGCTTGAGTTGAGTCCATCCAACTCTAGCTCTTTCTAGACATCTCTAGGCAACTCTAGAACTTTCCTTGTAGAATAGTCTAGATCCTTTAGGCAACCATCATTTGTTTGGATTTTTAGGGACAATTTGAGCGGTACGTGACAATAAGCTAGCATATGAGCTTGTTTTTGACGTATAAATATATTGCCTTCCTCGTAAATAATACATATAAAATCATAGAATTGAGATTTAATTTTCATGTTTATCTTGTTTCTTATTCTTGCTTCTTTTAGTTTTCATAGTTGTTGTCTTGATTTCTTGAGATTTCTCGCATATTATTAAGTTCTAAGACTAAATAAACTCATCTAGTAATCACATAATGAAAATATATGAAGAACTAAAAACTCTCCTTGCAAATTATTGATAAAATTATAAATTTATTATTTAACAACTATAAAAATATCATCAAAATACAACTTGTGTGACAAATCTCTCTTTCGTTTGATTGACTATAAAAAACTAAAGGAAAGAGTTCGTGAGTAGTAAATTTATAAACTAATACTTTGATACTGTATTTGTAAACTCATAAGAATTACAAATTTATCACTAAACTATTAATTTATAAATATACAATAGAACTATTACATGTCACTATTTTTCATTCATATTTGACAATCAATATAAATATACAATAGAAGTATTGAATATTCACTATTTTTCATTAATATTTGACAATCAATAAGTTGAATCGTATAATATTATCACACTAATTATATTTTAATGGTATTTTTATTACCCAATAAAATTAAATGATATTTAAATTTATAATTTTATTAATTTTTTCATGATAAATTTGTTTGTTTACCAATTACATATGTCATAAATAGTGAAGTAATTAAATTCCTTAGTTTATTACACTTAGTTAATCCATTTTTTTTTTGTATTATAATCAAACCTAACATTTAAGTACATACATGAAATATTTTAATTTTTTAACTTTTTTTCCGTTTAAATCCAAAACATCTAATGATGTGTATAAAATTTTACTCAATTCTTTTCCCTAACTGAACGCATAAATCACTTATTTATCTAACCATGTTTAACATTTTTAATATAGAATATGTTTAGATATGTAGTAAAAGAGTATTTTGATTGATTAAAATTATGCTTTTCGAAAGAAATATGTCTTTTTAATTATTGTACCACTTATTGTTTAAGTACTTTTAGTGTTCTTCCGAGAAGTGCCCTTACTTCTCAAAAAACATTGTTTTAAAACATGAAACCCACTAGCATTAATATTTATAAAAAAGAATCCAATATTTATCGTTTAATTTATCATTTTTAAGATAATAAAAATAACAACAACAAAAGGATAACAAAATTGCAAAATTCATTATTTAATGAGGATTGTTTTAATAATTATAAGAATAAAAATATTTTTATAATTTATTGCCAAAGAATATCAAGTGATTTTTTACTTTTTTTTTTTTTTTTCTTCTCCTTATTCTTTCCTCTTCTTCTTTTTTGTTTTGGTCAACATAAAATTACTTTTCATAGTCTCCAAGTTTGAACTTATCTTTCTATTTAATATTTAAAAAAATTTGGGAAAAAGATGTCTGAAAAAGTAAACAATAGACTAACATGTTCGTTTGAAAAGCTGTTTGGTATGTTAGTACTGTCTTCTTTAATCAAAATGTAATTATATGAATTCATATATTCAAAATAATATAATAATAGTGTCCTCCATTTTAATAAACACAAATTATATAATTTTATATTTTGAATTAAAAAATTTATTAAATACTTATCACTTATGATATATAAATAAAAAATAATTATATCATTTATAAAATTTAATACTTTAATAATACACATATTTAATAAAATGTATGCTTGTAGACCCCATAATTTCATAGCAATACATGCATTAATAATCATTATGTATAATTTTAAATATACTAATAACTTAAAATTAAATAAAGTTAAATTCATCTTTAAAATAATTAAAAATATATATTAAAATATTATTTATTAAAAAAATTAATTTAATTACAAAACTAAATAAAATCACGAAGAGTTGAGAGAGTATTCTAAAAAAATCTTCTAAAAATTAAATTATGTTGAAGATGGTGATTTTGAGAGAAAAATAAGAGGATAGATAAATAGCTTTGAAATAAAAACTTAGGACTTTATCATAACAAATAACAAATACAAAGAAAAAAAGAGATAACACTTAAATATTTAAACTTGAAAAACACATATCAATATTCACAAAAAGATATCTAAAACAAAATATAAGGAAAAAACAAATAGAGAATAACCTAGTGAATCATACAAAATATAGTCTATATGATAGAATATGTGACATGATAATCATGTAAAAAGCTACATAAAAATGGCAAGTTGAAGATAGTTCATTGATGAAAAATAGATTTAAAGATAAATTTGTCCTAAATTTTTAACTCATGTATGTTGCATATTTTGAAATTTTTAATTAAATTTTAATTTTAAATCACTGGTATATTAAATTAAATGTATTAACTATTAGTATAATAATATAAATATTTAGATCCATTATTTTTTTTTAAATAAGAATACTACTAAAATACCAAACTTTCTTAATAACATAAGTACCCTTCACTTATATCAACTACTATGAAAATATGGATCTATATGTGTATCTTTTGATTAAAAAAAATATCACTATGATAATAAACCTTTTTGATAAAAGTTGGGAAGTTTTGAAGATAATTTTTTCCTTTTTTCAATAATCATTAGTATTTTTTATTTTTGGTTATTTTTTTTAAATAATAAAAATATGATATTTAAAATTTATAACCATAAAAAAATATTTTATACTCACATCATATATTTTTTTTATTAAAAAAATCTCATATTATTTCACATAAAATAACGTCTAATTAGACGTTGTTCAAAATGAACTGAATATTAAACGCTTGTTAATTAAATCTCATTTAATATTATTAAATATTCTATATTTATTATAATAAATTTTAAAATATATTTTTTTAATTTTACAATACGTTTCACTAAATATAGTAACAATATGATTAATAAGTTACTTCATATATGATTAATAAGATAATTGGTCGTTATCAACTTAAAAAAAAACTAATACTACTAATAATAACATTTTAATAATATATAAAGAATTTAATTAAACATTATTCAATATTATACGTATATAAATTATTATATTTAAATATGAATTTGAATTAAATATAAAATGATAAATTAATTGTTTTTAATTATAAAGATAATTAAATTATATATAAAAATATTATTTTTATAATTATAAATTTTAAAAATAATATTATATATATTGATAAACATAAGAATTTCATATGTGTATATACAAATTTATGATTGTAGCTGTTTATTTAAATATAAAGTAGCTGCCGAGTCGTGTCTCACATGTATGTGCATTTAAGAATCCATTAATCCAGTACAGCAGGTCTTGACATGTTACCGCAATTAATAAATGTGATTGCCAGTTAAGGCCAAGTCATAAATGTGATAACCTATCCCCTACTTCAATAGATGAAATCTCCGGTGTCTTATAAAAATAACTATTTACTACTAAATGCATGCAAACTATCCGTTTAAATTATGTATATTGTTACTATACTTACTATTACATTTATAATATATATATATATATATATATTCACTGTAAAGATATGAGCTCAAATCCGGCCCTTTAGTGAATATCTGTTTGTGGGTATGTAGATGTTATTTAAAGTTTTTTTTATATATATTTAAGTATATTTTAATAAAAAAATTGTTGAATAAAATTATGAATAATAATAAAAATAGTTATAATAATAATAATAATTTGAGTGGTTAAAATAACGTCTGATCTATATTTTCCATATAGCTCTAAGTTTTTTTATTTTTTATTTTTTAAAAAAAAACTGTGCATAATGCATTTTAAGGTTTGTTGCTATACATACTATAAATACTAATTTGTTTTATTAGTATTCAAATTTTAACATGTTTGATACATATCTTACTAATCATATAATTTAATACTTAAATATTTAAGAAATTATATTTATATCTATAAATTTTTATAAAACTTTTAAAACTTCACACTTAGTTACGCAAGCTTTTAAATCTCTAATTGATATTTTAATTATCAAATTACTTATAGATGATATTTTAAAAATTTAAGAATGAAATCATATGATATAAAAATTTAAAGATCTATAAATAAAGTTAGTCATATTTTATGTATTAAATGTTAAAAATTATTAGAAAACTAACTTTATCAAAGCTTAAAAAACAAGTAGAAGATTTAATAGTATTTTTATATGCTTAGCATTTCATCACGAATGTTGGCTTTATGTTCCATTGATGTTAAACACTTATAATTCAATAATTGGAATTGATAGAGTTTAAATATATTATATTCAATTCTGATATCATGTTAAAACTTATTACAAAACTAATTTTACTAAAAAATTAAAATAATTGAAGAAGGGTTAAATAATATTTTTAAGTACTTATTAGTAATATTACTATATATTGTAATTGCAAATTGAGCCCAGCCCACACTAGTGTGGGATATATATATTGTTATAATTTTTTTTAATAATTTAAATTATTAGATTTATTGATTTCAATTAATTTTTAATATAATAATAAAATCATATATCTTGTATTTAAATTTTAATAACTTTAATTATTGAATTATAAGTATTAAATGATGCATATAATCTATTTTTAAAGAAAGCGATAGATGTATGAAAATATCTATTATTACTCTTTTAATAGCATTGATATTAAGAATGAGGAGAGAGAGGAGGAGGAACTTATGACACTAATAAGGAGGAGGAAGAAGAAGAAGAAATTTATTTATTTAATTTTATAAATATAATAATAAAATATAATACTAAATAAGGAGGAGGAGGAAGAAGAAGAAATTTATTTATTTAATTTTATAAATATAATAATAAAATAATTTTTTTTTATCATTTTTCATTAAATATATGGGTGATAATTTTAACACGATATATTAATATCACACAAATATAATTATTATACAAATAAAACATGATTGCATTATATATTATCATTATACAAACTTATATTATTTTTTAATATTATAAATAATTTATTAGAAAAATTGTCTAAATTCTAAATTGTATCAACAAATATGTAAACACAAAACTAACACACAATTACGATATAACAAGATTGTCAAGCATAGTCTAATTAACTTAGACAAAAAATGACCATTTTTAAGTAATATGCCTATACGATCTTATATGGAGTAAAACTTAATCAAAATTTTGTTTCTCTTTGTGCATGAATCTACAATTATTTTTACGTAAGACACTGTCTTTGTTTTAATTAATTTTATATATATCATTTTATTTTTACATTATGCTTTTTATTTTCTAATAATTTTTAATTAATATACACACAATTATTTGCTCACAATAAATTTCAATCATAATTGTTTATTATTATATATCTACAATAAAATATGTACATATTTTCGTGTAATGAATAAATTTTTCTATCCATTTAAATTTAACAGATTTATAACTTGGTGAAAAGCGTGTGGAAGAGTTATTTTGTATATGAAAATAGACAAACTCTTAATAAATACTTTATTTTATTTACATATTTTAGTAACATAAATTAAATATTAAAAATGTACTCAATATTTAAATATATATATATATATATATATATATTTAATTTATAGAAACGGTAAGAATGATACTTTTTAAAGCAAATTAGTTCTAATTTTGAACTCATTTTAAAATAATTTAAAATTTTAATTTGTATAGCTATGTATATTTTTGAAGAAAAAAAACTGTCATGGTCTCCATAAATTATTATTTTTATATAAATAGCCTTAAATTTATTATTTTTTACTACTAATTAATTTAATAATAAGTTTTTGTTCTAGATGTTAAAAAGTATTAAAGATTATTTTATTTACAATATTTTTATAAATAAAGTAATTTTCAAATAATGTAAATAAAAATCAGTACACATATATATTTGTTTTTTTTATATATTCAATGTTCTAATATCTATTTTTTAATTAAATAAAAAAATTAAATGTAATATATAAAGCCTTATAATGATCCGCCTGAGATCCGAGAATTGCTCGGGTCGTTCTGTAAACTAGCTTTATGATGATATTTCAGGTATTCCAAATTGTCATGTCACGAGAAATTCTAATAGCAACTGACGTGGAATTAAATAATAATTAAACAAAATAGTTTGGCTCCTTTATATCTCCGATCTATAATTGTAAGGTATCTCGGTTGTAAATACTCTCCCTTTAATATAACATGTAATAATTAATAAATATATAATATTATGATTAAATATATGTGTAATCATTTTCAATATATATATATATATATTTATTGATATATTGACTAAATTTCATAAAAAAATTAATTATGGTTAAATTTGTAACAATTAAATAATATTAAATTATGGGAGATTGCAATAAAGTGTTTTCCTTTGAAATGAACGGTTCTTTTCGTTGCAATCTGTCGCATGTCTCATTAATTCAATAATTCCCAAGAATGAATGACTCTCTCTCTCCATCTCCCAGCGTTATAAATTTCTCGGTCGCACCAAGATCAAGCACTACAAATCTGTGTGTGGTGCGGTCACATATACGAACCCATCTTATGTTCCACACAGCCTTTACATGAATTTCTGGTCCCCAAAATCCTCTCCTAGCCTCTCAACACTAATTTAATTCTAAAATTTTGGATCATGTCGAAAAATATATATGTTTTTTTTTTAGAATATCATGTGTCTTAATTAGTTTCTTCTTAAAATCGGCTCATTCAAAACATTAAGTACTCACAAACATGTGGTATGGCTTGAATATTAATGGTTATTCATAAAATTGAAGTGTAAGTATAATATATATTATAACTTAAGAAGCTGCTAAATTTACGCATAAAATCTCTAAGTTCTACACCAAGTCTTGCCATAATATCCGGTTTTGGCCTAGATTCAAGATTACTTGCTCCGAATATTGGTCTTACTATAAAGTATATATTTTCTTGTAACATTAATTGTTAATGCATGGTTCATATAGTCCAATAAGAGAAATGGTAGAAGGAGTAATAGATCTTCTATCTTATTTTTCTATGAACAAACAGTGATCTGATCAACAATATTACTATATTTTGATGACGAAACTGAGTTAATGTATATTAAATACATAGAATTAAGAGAAAGAATTGAAACCTGGCCTCCAAAAACAAAACAAAACAAAAAAAATGATCAATTCCAATTCTAGCCTTCTTGAAACAAATTAACCCGTCAACATTTGATTTAACATTTTCTTTTTTCCATATATGGTAGATATATTATCATGCGCAATACACATCACATTGACATATGACATGGAATAGTTCATCTTTAATCTCATACCAACCCTAATGGGCAAAAATGCTTCACATTTTCACACGCAACCATCAATACCTTTAGTCTCTGATTAAGACCCATTTTAGGCTCTTATCTGTATCATCTTTCAATAGAGTTATGAATATTAATTATTTCATTTTGTTATTTAAAGGAATAAATTAGTTCACATATATAAGTTATTTGTTGATGATTTTTGATTTCTAAGTATTTTTCTTTCAAAAATCTAGAGAATCAAGAGTTATTTTTGATTATTTTTCTAATAATTATCCAAGGCAAAGTTATAATGTTTGATTTACTATCTAAAACAAATATTAAGTGAAAATGAAAAAAAAATCAAAAATAAAAAAATTTATTAAAAAATCTTAAATTTCATTAAGAAATCATGTTTTAAAAATTTATAAATCATTTTAAATTTTATAAATAATTCCTTAAAATAATAAAAATTAAAACCATAAATAATTATCGGACATACTTGGTTAAAATATTAACTAAAAAAATTGAGAAATTAAAATGTATATAATCATGACAGAAATTAATAATGTTGGATTGAACAGTACTTGATTTAGATTTAACCTGATGGAAAAGGCAGTTGCAAAGTGATCATTGGTACTTTACTTGATTGTTCTTAGGGAAAATAAAACAGTCTTTATGCATATTTTTAGCTCTTTTTTCCTCACCTATCAGAGTAGAATTAACAAGTGATACATAGATTGTATATTATTGGAGGAGAAATTGAAATATTACATTGATTTTTACTTATTTTTATCCAAACTATTTACATTTTAACAGATGATACAATTATTATAAAAAAACGAAAAAATAATTCTTTTTTATAGATAATTATGTCAAATTTATTGTTTATAAAATTATTTACAAATTTATGTTAAGTTAATACTACGCTTCACTATTATAAATACATATAAAAAAAAGCTGATATCAACTTATTTTCTATCCTTCATATTACATTTTTTATAATTATTTTAAAAATTAAAAAAATAATTTATTTTTTTAAGATAATATGATTATAAAAGTAGATTAATATATATATATATATATATATATATATATATATATATATATATATATATATATATTTGTGACTTATAGCATTTCTATTACACATGTCAATCAGTTAAATGTTTAACAAAGATCAATGGGACTGGGACCCCATTTGCTAGTTTTCTTATCTGATCGTCGTACGCAAAAGATTTCCTGAATAGTAATTAAATTTCACTACTTTTAAAACAAGAGGGAAAAAAAAAACTATATTGAAATTTGAAGCTAACTATTAAAAACCATAAAACTAATTAGGACTGTGATTTATATACTAATTTTAAGAAATCACCAGCAAGAAAAAACTTTATTAATTTATTATATTCACTTAGATTGCCTTATAATAAATGACTGGATTAAATATATTGGTAATTTAGGTGATGTCCTCTTCTTATTTCTTGACATGAAATAAAATTAAAAAAGATTAAGAATTTTCTAAAATATCACGTACCCAGAAAGTCTTATAAGTAGGCATTTAATTTATTTGAAGCTTATGCAAGCATGTCTTTCTCAGTTCCATTTTTTTTCAAATTTCGGACCTCAAATTATTCAATTGCCTTTTATTCTAATCAACTTATTTAATTATTATTACTCAGTCAAATTATTTATTATTTTCTATTTTCTATTTTCAATGAGTAAACTTGCCGTCTATAAAGTCTTATTTTTCCTGCCAGATAGACAAGTAGTACTCGTATGCTGTCCTTCAAAATAAAATAAAATAAAATAAATAAAATCAAACAGATAGTTTTTTAAATGTCCATCATTCTAAAAATTATTATATATATGCATTTTTTTCTAACTAAATATTCCAAAAATATTTTTATTTTTTTGGTTAGTAGGTAGATGACTATATATATGCTACACTATCTGTGGCCCAAGCTCAATAAACCAATTTCAGTGTTAGAAGGAAGTAACTTAATTTTTTAGTGGCTAGTATTCTCCTTGCTCTCAAAACTACATAAAATTAGATGATAAATGTGTAGGGGTAGTCTTGTATTATTATTATTATTATATATGTATAGTATTTATATATTAATTAGTCTATATATAAAAAAATTTATTCAATTTTTTCGTATTTACTTAGCCTTTAAAGCTATGATAAAATTTTGCACCCCTACCCACAAAACATTTTATTTTTCACCCTTTCAAAGGCTAAGCCTTTAGGATTGGTTTATTTTCTCAGATAATGTTTTCCATTGACCCTATCAAAGAAAATTGCGAATAAAAACAGAACCCAATAAAAATACATTAATAATATATAAATTAAAAAAATTATAATTATATTAAATTATTATAAAAATCATAACAACACATGTGTAATCTAAGAACTGAAAATTTTCAAGCATTATTCTTTTAACTCTTTCTAATCTATAAATAAATTTGATTTTTATAATCGAAAATATCACAAATCTTTAACAAAATTTACTCTTTAATGACTTGAGTTTTTTTAACTTTTAAAGAGAATAAAATTTTAAATAATAATATTAAATATATATTTAGATTTAAAAAATATGTGAAAAAATATAACAAAACATGTTAAATTTAGTAATAGATTATATTTAAACGAAAAATTTATTATATTAAATTTAAATCTAAGTAGAGTGAAAAAAATAACAATTAATCTACCGTACAAAAAAAGTTTCAAAAAAATATTAGAATTTTTTTTAGAAAATGTATTTAATATTGAAGAATATCCTAAGTCTTCTTAAGACGGCACCAAATACTTGTATTATTCTTACATGTAGTTTCAACCGTTGACATTCAACATTCTCAATAGTCATGACTCATTAGCGTGCATTTCACTTCTTCTTCCCTTTTTATCTTTCCTACTCTTTTACAGCGCCAGTTGCCAAACTCTTCTTGTTTTTTTGTTTTTTTTTCCCCTGTATCTCCATGCACATATATACACAAGAAATCTCTTATTTTTCCTCAGTAAAAAATTTACTATTGAAACTTCTTTCCTCACCTAAACCCTCCATAACTATAGCTACCCCTCATAAACACATTTACTTTCTTGGATCTCTATACAATGGCAACTTATTCTTCTTCTAAAACTATATACACATTATGCAAAGCCATGTATTTGATCTTTCTCATTGTTCTTCTTTTTTCTTCTTGCTCTGCCTCAAGGCTGGGAAAAATAGGTTCTTTAATGGTGGTGAGAAAGGAAGGTTCAATCAAATATGAACATATGAAGATTCAACATGGAAAATATCAACTGGGTTTTAGATATAAAGGTCAGATATTCAACTATTTTCCCAAAGGAAAACCTGTTCCTCCTTCCGGTCCTTCCAAAAGGCACAACTCTGCTCCTGAAAATTGAGCAAATTTGACAGACTCTGTTTTGGTGTCTGATATTTTTGTAATTTGATTTCTTTCTTAGAATTGTATTGGGTTGATGGGTTCGAAACTTTTTTGGGAATCTGATGTCCAGTTTAATGAGATCAGATTATTATTCGTTCTCTATTTGATTTTTTTTCTTCCTTTTTTTTTTTTGGTTCTGTTTTTCTGAGACATACTGTATAGAAACCATAATTAATTTATTTTTATGTTCTATTCATATGAACATGTACTGAAAAAAGTTATAATATTTGATCTACAGATGTTTATATTAAAAGTTTGTGATCATCAAATTCTGATTTCTGGTTATGTTTATATCATCATGATATGAAGTTCTTCTATCTTATTACAGGTTTGTTCAAATTGAGGTTCTCTGTTATTTTCCTTTCTTTTCTTAATTCTCAGAATTTTGATTATGAGATTAAAAGAAACATTTAATCTTTCAACAGTTTGTTTTAATGTTACCTTAAGCTTAGCTTATTGATCCTGATGTCTCCAGATGGTTTAGTTTGATATAGAAGCATTATTCTACATAAAGAGCAACATTTTTTTTTAACACCGTCATCAAATTCGATTTGATTATTTAAAGGTAAAAAACAGAGAGAGTGACTACTTCTTCAATATGATGGAGATGTTTTTTTTGATAGAGTATGATGAAGTGTTAGGTTAGATTACTTAAGATTTATAAAAACTATGTTAAACAGATTTTTTATAGAACGACACAATTATAATTTTTTTTTATACTTATTTGATTTCGAATACATTTATATTCTCATTTTTTTTAATTTTTATCAAATTATCAGGCCACGTTCATATCTATATTTTATTATTTGAATACACATATTTCACTAAAAATGTATAACATGTAATATTGGTTAAACTTTATTTTCATTTAGTAAATTATTTTGATAAATTTTGGATAACATTTGTTGGAAAATTACGTAAATTCACAATAACTCAAATTTATAAGAAAAACAAAATAGATAATAACATATAAATTTGATAACGAAGTTCGACCAATTTTACTTACGTCTTCGGCCCTACTGTAAATCTTTTTACTGAAAAGAGGAAAATTACACAAGCTGTTTAGACAACTCACAACCCAATTACATCCTAGAAAATTACTCTTAATTTTCTCTCACAAAAGCTTTTTTTTCTAAGTTTTTCTCTCAATTGGAATGAACATTTGGTTGTTTAAAGTCATTACAATTACACATCTATTTATAGGAAAATCCACTCATTGAATTACTCATTAAATTAATGATTCCTTGAATTAAGCTCCATATTTTGCTCCTTAAATTAAGGAGTTTTATAAAAATCTTTAACAATCTCCCACTTGAAGATTGATTTCAATCTGTCTTCACACCTCGATCAATGCAACAACTTTTCTAGTCTTGTTACTCTAGCAGACCAATTGAAGTTGAGCACAACTTCAGTTTCATGGTAAGCTCTATTTGCTAGCATTTCGAGTCTGACAAGCTTCATCGTAGCATTCAGGCTCTCCTCCATCAATTAGCAACATATAGTTCATGTATCTCCTGTTAGGCACATAAGGTCGAGAAGACCTTCTCAATACAGGAGTTGTAGTAGAATTGTGGTGTGTCAGACTATTGCGCACTGCTTTGTCTAACAAGTTCCTCTGGATGAGACTTGCTACAATTGGTTCCTTCACGGAACTAACGGGGACATCATCTGCAACTACTGACTCATTTTGCTTTGAGTCGTTAGTGTTTGTTTTATGCATGTCCTTATATATCACTCTTTTATTGAAAATCACATCTCTACTACGGATCACTTTCTTGTTTTCGTCATCCCAAATGTGGTAGCCAAATTGATCCTCACCATAGCTGATGAAGGTGCATTTCTTAGATTTGGGATCAAGCTTATTCCTGCCTTGATCACTAATATGCATAAATGCTACACAGCCGAAAACTTTTAAATATGATAATTTTACCTCTTTTCTACTTCATACATCCTCTAGTATTATGTGCTCAAATGGAACAGATGAGTCTCGGTTGATCAAGTAAGTTGTCGTGTTGACTGCTTCTACCCAGAATTGCTTCGGTAGACTTGACTGTATACGAATGCTTTTGGCTCTTTCTGTCAACGTTCGGTTCATACGCTTAGCTACACCATTGTGTTGAGGTGTGCTTGACACAGTTCTTTCCATTTTGATCTCGTGCTCATAGTAGAATTTTTATGAATCTGGTGTCTTCATATACACCACTATTATTGGTTCTGAGTTTTTTAATCTTCAAACTCGTCTCATTTTCCACCATAGCTTTCCATCTTTTGAAAGCCTCAAATACTTCAAATTTATGCTTTAGAAAGTAAACGCATACCTTCCGAGAGTAATCATCGATGAAAGTCACGAAGTAGTGTTTCCTACCAATGGATGAGACAATTATTGGTCCCTAAACATCAGAGTGGATAGACTCTAACCTTTCCTTCTTTGGGGTTCTGTCACTTGTCTGAAAGCTGACTCTCTTTCGCTTTCCAAGTATGCAATCTTCACACATGTCTATCTCCACTAACTCTAGACCTGGAATTTTTCCCTTTGAGTGCATAATCTTAATCCCTTTCTCACTCATATGGTCTAGTCTCTGGTGCCATAGATTTGGTGTTTCATTGCCTGATGCAACTACGATTGAACAACGTGCCCCTTCTATAATGTAAAGAGTGTCACTCTTCTTGCCTCGAGCAACCGTCATTACACCTTTTGAAATCTTCTAATCATCACCATGAAAGATCATAGTGTAGCCTTCACTGGCCAATTGCCCTACTGAGATTAAGTTCCTTCTTAGCTCGAGAATATGTATGGCATCCTTCAGCTCCCAAACAGACCCATTCAACTTAATCTTCACTACATCTTTACCAATAATAACACATGGTTGGTCATCACCAAGATATACCTTTCTAAGGTTTTCGGGGACATATTTCTCGAAGAATTCTTTCTGTGAAGTAGCATGGAACGATGCTCCAGAGTCTAACACCTAAGATTCTTCCTTACTCTCCAAAGAGCATATCAATGCATCATCTTCTCCTGGGGTGGAAGCAATATTTGCCTTTACCTTCACTTGTTTGTCTTTCGGTGTACTCTTGCACTGATTTTTGTAGTGCCGGGTTCTCCCACAATTCCAACACTCGATAGTCTTCGAGCTATGGGAATTATTAGGATGCCTATATTTGGACCTTTTGTCCTTTGATCTACCTCGATAGTCTGTTTTGCCACATCCATTCCCTCTAGTTGAATTTCTTCCTCTTGACTCTGTATGCAAAACTGAAGAGGTTGACGATTCACTCAACTCTCTACGTCAGATCTTTTCATTGAGAAACAGATCACGAGTACCGTCAAATTTCAATTTATTGCTTCTTGATGAGCTACTCACAGTCGTGATAGTAGCATTCTAGGTTTCTGGTAGAGAGGACAAAAGTATCGATGCTCTTACTTCTTCATCGAATTCAATTTTCACTGAACTCAACTGGGTTGTGACTGTGTTGAGTTCATTGAGATGTTGAGCTACCGATGTGCCTTCCGTCATCCGCAAATTGAACAAATGTCTCATCAAGTGCATTTTGTTTGAGGCTAATGGCTTTTCATACATATTAGAGAGAGTTTCCATAAGACCCATCGTGGTCTTTTCCTTTGCTATGTTGATAGCAACATTATGGGATAACGTATCGAATAACTCCGAGGGTTTGTTTGTCTAGAATATTCCAATCTTTTTCCTTCATAGCCTCTTGCTTCTTCCTTGAGAGAGGTTGATATAGATTTCTTTGATACAAATAATCCTCCATCTGCATTTTCCAAAATCTGAAATCTGTGCCATCGAATTTCTCGAGTTTCACCTTTCCTTCATCTGTGGCGATTGCTCACACTCAAATCTGACTTTTTCTGGATCGTTTCTAACTATTTCTGCAAACCACCTTGCAAGAAAATGACAGAATCACCATCAAAAGCTCTGATACCAGTTGTTGTGAAATTACGTAAATTCTCGATAAACCAGATTATGAGAAAAAAAAATAGATAATAACACACAAATTTGATAACAGAGTTTGACTAATTTCGCTTACGTCTCCGAACTTGTTGTAGATCTTCTTACTGAAATGAGGAAATTTACTAAAGGTATTTACAACACTCGTAACTCACAACCCAATTATACTCAAGAAAATTATTCTCAATTTTCTCTTACAAAAGTTTTTCTTTTAATTGGAAGGAACACTTAGTTGTTTAAATTATTACAATTACATATCTATTTATATGAAAATTCAGTCCTTAAATTACTATTTAAATTAATAGTTTCTTAATTTACTTATTGAATTAAGCTCAATGTTTTGCTATATATTTTGTTTTATGTTTTACTTTATATTTTATTTCATATTTTGCTTTTTTTTTTATTCTTCTTTTGTTACTTATATTAAGTAGCTAACAATCTCCACTTATAAAGAAGGTCAATTAATGTGTAACGCATAAAGCTAACATCTCTTAATTACTTTAATTAATTAATAACGTTGATAATAAGAAGATTATTATAACGTTTTAAGCTTTATCATGAAATCCATGCGTCCAAAAGTCTCCCAAATTTACTCAAAAAATTTCAAACCCTCTCGTTAAAGTTTGTCATCTACTAATCTGTCCCCCCACTCCCCCTTTTTTTTTCTTTTTTACATCTCTTAGCAAAAGTATATTTGTCACCTTTTAACTTGACATTGACCACTATCTGATTAATTAATGTATTAAAATAATTTCAATTTTCAACTATAAAACAAATAACTTATTACCTGTACGGAATTTTAACTGAACTTTTCGGAATCGCAAGTATTGAAGCCTCTTAATACCCATTTATATGTTTTAAATTATCTTTAAAGTCATTAATAAAATTATAATATCTTTTAGACAAAAGTTTAAAGTTCAATTCTTAATTATATTTCTCAACACAAAGTACATATTTATCCTTTGAATTAAAAAAATAAAAAAGTTACCTCAGAAATAATATATCAAGTTTTATAAACTATATCTATAATCACATTATATTTTAGAGTCAGTTAAATTATATATAACCTGTAAATATCAAAAGTTAAAAATTTGATTTGTATTTGAAAAAAAGTCCCGTGTTGAGCTTAAAATGGAACAATCTATCTAGCTATCTTTTTAAATGTAAATAAGAATTACCATTAGGTAATGCATTGTTTTACAGAATATATGGGCAAGTTTTGTTCCTAGCTTTAAGGGTCATTCGATATGCTCATGTTGGAGTAGATCCCTAATTGACTTATCAACTCTTTATTAATCACAGAGTAAGCCTATTGCCAGGACACAAAAAGAACTGTTTTAAGGTCTAATATAATTATTTTCAAGTAAAGTAAAATTATGAATAGTAAATCACTCTCAATTGAAACTAATCCTTTTGTACCTGGCAATAGGTTTACCCTAATCATAACCTAAAAATAACCCTAATTAATAATTGTGAACGCATGGGTTCAAAATCTCCCAAGCAACTTGCAATTGAGAAGAAGAGTTCTCTTGGGTCATGAACGTGGGCAGCTTGGTATATAATTAAAGTGAGATCGATGAATAATCATATATATGGTACTTTGTGTAAAAGTAAATCTTTGTTATTATTCTTTAAACAATTGCATTTTGGTCACTCAGGTTATATAAAATGTGAATTGCAAGTACTTTATTTTAGGGAAAAGTAGTTTTTAGACTGTGCAAGCAGGGGTGGATGCCTTATGTTTTGGGGCATGTGTACCTCCTACCCTTGATTAAAGATATAATTTTACTTGTAAAAATTAGTTCACCTTTAAATTTTAAACACATATTGTAATTATAAAATCTTTTAAGTTTAAACTTTATGTATAGACTAATTTAATTTTTAATTAAAACGCAATAAAATTATAACAAAGTCTATATTTTGATATATTTTAATTTAAAAATTATTTATATAAACTTTACATTATTGATTATTGATTAATTCTCACTAGATCTGTTGTTGCATGCAAGGCACCAGTTAGTATTATATGCATGCATTAGGTAATAGAAACTCGATTCTTGAATTTTTTTTAATATATTTAAATAAAATTATGTTGTTTAGCCACAACTCATTAATATTGTATATATAATAATAGTAACATTTTTATTAAGCATTCTAAGATTCAAAGCTACATCTCATATAAAATAAAATAAAAATCAAATATAATATACGTTTATTATTTAAATTTGAATAAATTAGTAAAAAATATATTTTTAATCATAATTTTAAATATTAAATAATTTTAATTCTTAAATATTTAATATCAATAAACTTATTCTTCTTTTTTTCAAATAACATAATTATTCGTACATTAATAAAATAATTATTCATAAAAAATATTAAAATAATTTTCAATAAATTTATAACATAATCATTATTCAAATTGAAGAAATAATTTAACCAAAAATATTTGTTATAAACAAAGAAATTTTTTGTGATTAACCTGGTATAATTAAATTGAATATATATGTAATTTAATTCAAATAAAGTATGAATATATAATTTTTCATGAAAATTTATAATGAATATAAATAAAATGTATAGTAGATATAACTTTGAATAAAGATAAATACAATAATTATTAAAATTTTCATATCAAACAATAAACTTGGCTATATTTTATATAATTCATGCATAAATAAAAATATTGAACATAAAAAAATTTCTGGATTATAAATGTAAAAGATACTTTTTTAAATCCATAGAAAAATAAAGATAGAATATTTTTTATTTAAAATAAAAGTCAAAATCTCTCTAATATTGGATTTTAGAAAATATTTAAATTAGTATAAAAATATTTTTATCACAATTTGATATATACATAAATTCACGTGACACAATTTAATTAATATAACTTTAAAAATGTATAATTAATAAAAACAAAATAACATAGAAAATAAACAAAAATATATTTTTTTAAATAAATAAATTCTTTATATATATATGACACAGTTGTACAAAAATAATGTGACAATCATGATTTGTATGAAAATAACGTGACAATTATATATTTATATGACAACATAGTTGTACGAAAATAATGTGACAATCATGAGTTGTATGAAAATAACGTGACAATCATGTGTGCTCCATTTTAAGTTTGGTTTTAAGTGATTTTGACCCAATTTTTCTGAAAAAAATATGTTTTTAAAGATACAAATAAAAATAAAATTATGTTTTAAAAAAATATTTTTACTAAAATGTGATAGCACAAGTCTATTGCATTTATAAAATAAGCTTCTACGATTATGTTTTGTAAAGATAATAAACATGTGTTGTTCCACCTAATATATAAGAGATTAAAATATCATATTTAAGCTATCATTTTTTTCTTAATTTTTCATTTAAAGTGTATTCTTTGTAAAAAAATAAAAAATTAATTAAAGTATAATCTTAAAAAAATGCATATAATATTATCTCATTAAAATATATTATTGGTCTCCAAACTTTAATTAAATTTATATATAAATTTTTAAATTTTTAAAATGTACGATTTAGTTTTAAATTTTTAAAAATTTACATATAAATCTTTAAAATTTTCAATTCTATAATTTAATCTTCAAATTTTTACAATTTCACACATAGGTTTTAAGTTTTTCATACACAAATATATATTTAGTAGGTAAGCTAGTATTAATGTATGAAATTAAAAATATAGGGACTCATGTAGGAAGTTTTAAAATTACAAAGAGTAAATCATACATTTTAAAATTTGAAGATATATGTGTAAATTTAATTAAAATTTAAAGATCAATAATACACTTTAACCTTAAATATTTCTTAATTGTATCATGGCTAGAAAACAATTAACATATTTTTATCTTATAAGTATTATTTGATACAATAGATTATTGTGTAAATGGGTTCATGGCATCTCCCCGGTCAAAACATTAAATTTAAATTTAGTATAAAATGTAATACATGATTTTTTTAATATTATATCAAATTTAATGTAATATTAAAATTTGATATGATAAATAATATTGCATCAAATTTAACACGAATTAAATATATGAAACAAAAATAGTAAAAAAATAATAAATATAATATTTGATGTAATTTTTTTAAAATATTTTTATTTTATAATATAAAATAATATAACTGAAAACAATGTTTAATAGTAGTGTTTTAGTATTGGAGTTGGAACACTGATTGATATAACCCACCGGCCAATGTCATGACAACAATAGAAAAAAAAGGAATTATGCTGACAAAATGGTACCAATTATTTGTGCAGGCCTTTTAACTGCAACGGTGGAACTCTATTGGAACACTGATTGAAGCACCCTTTATATATATAACTTTCTTTTTTCCTTTTTTTCTTTTTGTTTTTTTTATCGTATGTTATAATTGCTCATAATTTGGGAGGATGAATAATTGGAGGTATTAACTGTTCACGATATATATGCACATATCTGTTTAAATAAGTTGTTTTTATTTGAATACCCAGCTAAATATTGTACTTTTCATAAATGCTAAAGTAACGATCAGTTTACATATATATTGATATTTACACCAACTATAGTACCTTATATGTAAAATATTATTTAAACAATCAATAAATTTTTCATTTTCAAGTTGTTTTGACATAATTATTACGTATATAAATTTATTGATATAAATTGTAAAAGAATATAAGAGAGAGATAGATAGATGAAAAAAAAAAGAATTTAATGAGTAAAAGATGGTAAGATGACATAGCGAAAATAAGGAGAAGAAATTAATATTTAAAAATCCAAAATAAAATTACATGATATCTTCTATTTATATATGTCATAGAACACAAGATAAATTTATAATTATCAAAATTAAAAATTAAATCATGGCTAAATGTAAAATTCAAAGAAGAATTAATAAATGATATACCATAAGGAATAATAAATTTAATTTAACTAATTTTTTTTATATTTATTATAAAAATATTATAGAAACTAAGAACATGAGATTGTAAAACTGAGATTTAAACAAGCTAGTAGTAGCCTTTTAAAACAAGGTTTTCTTTAAATGTGACCTTAAAAATGTGTGCATATTCCGAATTTTTATGAAAGACACAGATTTCAAACAACTTTCAATCTAGAAGTTGATTAAAAATGCTAGTTAGTTTACATATATGGTTTCATACATCATTGTGTGTGTATGTGTGTGTATGCTAATTAATTAGGTAAGTATTATTCTAATTTTCTAGTATGAAACTCTGAAAGCTTTTTTGGTTTTGCTTGCAATTTTCCTTCTTTCACGTGGGTTCTGTTGTACGGACTTTAGTTATGTTTATTTAATCAGATAGTACCTTATAGTTGACAAAAGGAAAACCTCTATAATTTTACATTTATTGTGACTTTAACCCATAAGCAGTGGCGGATATACACACAATACCTTTTTACTAATAAAATTTTGTGTATAAATATTTATAAAATTATTGATAACTTATACGTATAAAATAAAAAATTATAAATTTAATTTTTTAATATTCAATATTTTCTTATAAATTTAATAATTTAAATACTTTTAATTAAAATAAAATAAATATAATATTTTTTAAATTAAAAATAAATGTTAATAATATATATATAATGAGGAGCTTTATTTATCAAAGGTAAAAGGGCGTTTCATGTTTGCTTCGTGTCTTCCATATAGCCCACATTCGACGACAATTTGTTTGCCTACCAGTGTTGAGTGTAGCTAAATTTCTTTCAACTTTTTTTTTTCTCTTTTATTGTAGATTATTATATTAAGTAACATATATATGATTTTTTTTAAATAATATTTAAACACTTATATATATATATATATATATTAATGATATTATTATACTAAAATAACTAATATATGGTTTATCTTAAATAACTTTAAATCTCATCAGACAAAAAAAAATGTTGGCTCCTATTATGCTACTTGTGGTAAAAATTCGATTACATAGTTATTTCACAAGTTAATATAAACAAATATATATATATATTTGCTACCTCTATTATGTGTTATTATCTAGAATATGTTACATAAACTATGGATATTAATCATCCTAGTATACTATGGGGATCGATTGTGAAATTAGTATTAAATCATGACATTTAACGAAGAAAATTGTCCATCATAATTAAATATAATTTTACTATAATTTTTTCCTCACTATTGTCAAAAAATATAACATTATCATTTAAAAACATTAATAAATGACTGTTTTTTTTTATAAAATTATCATAATATAAAAAAATATGACTATAATTTATTGAATAATTATCATAATATAATATAATATGACAACAACTTATTTTATAATCGTGGTTCAAAGCTGAAAGAATACTCAATTATTTAATTTTCTTAACAATTTGATGGATAAACTCAATTATTTTATTTAAAAAAAAATAATCAGTTAGCTACTTTTTATTTATATTAATATTAATATTTATTTAATAATTAATAATTATATTTTGATATTTTTTTTATTTTCGTTTTTATTTGTTGTCTTTTTAATTTAATATATATGACTTTATTAAATGATTCACTGAAAGAATCAGTTGCTTAGTTAAATGTTTTTTTAGCTTAGTAACTCAATAAACAAACTTTAAATTAATTAAATTGAACTAAACAACTTGATTGATATCTCTAATAAAATTATATTTTTCTCGATTTGATCCATAGAAATTAAAAAAAAAAACTACTAAACTTCTCTTATTTTACTACAAAATAAATTTCATTTTCTTTATTCTTTATACTTTTTTCTTTTTTTAATCTTTTCTAAAAATTGCATTTTGTTAATTCGGTTTACACATGAGTTTTGATTAAATAAGAGCTAAAAACAGGGGTGGAGCTTTATGGGTTTGGGTGGGCTGTAATTTCCGTTAAAAAATTTACAAAAAAAATTAATTATATGTATGTTTTTAATATTAAATAAATATTTTACTTATAATAATATTTTATGTTTAATTTTTTATATGCATATTTTGATATATGATTATTTATATAAATAAGATTTAACAAATATGTAGACAAAAATGATCTAAATAAATTACAAGTAAAATGATTAAAATATAGATACTTTATTAACGTATTTGTCAAAAATTATGAAATTTTATTTAGTTAGGGATCTAATAAGTTAAAGAGGATAAACATATAATTAAAAAATATATAATAAATTAAATTTTTTGCAGATAACTAGGCATGAAATTACGTATAAATAAAATAATATATGAGATTTTTAAGTGAAAACAACTTAAGTTACAACAATGACTTAAAAGGAAAACTATCGGTTCATCGAACCACTGAACCACTTAACTATCCATTATGAAAATAGTGTGAGATTATAAAGCTAGAACTCAAATTACCTACTAAGGTAATACCCATGAGCCTCTATTTTCTTTTACAGTTTTCACAAGTAAGGTGCTCGAATCCAGATTAATGTTTTAATAAACTCAAGTCACACAAGTTATCAAACTCGTTCAACTGACACATGAAACGTTAGTACAAAAACACAAGTGTAATTTGTATCCCAAAATGAATTAAATAATGAAAAACCTTAACTAGATGATTTAATAGAATGATAGATAAATCAAAATCACTAGCAACTTTAGGATAGGTGTTCAAACACAATGTCACAAATATTATAAGCTTGTTAATCCATCAAACACAATAAATGTTAGGACTATGAAAATAAATTTTGATTATAAAACTAGGACTCAAACTATTCACTAAGATAATGCCCCCAAGTAACCTACTTACAAGTCTTCACTTTCTTTCACAATCTCTATAAGTAAGATTTTCAGATCCATACCAACTTTTCGATAAAATTGAGTCATATGAGTTATCAAACCCGTTCAGCTAACACCTAAAATATTAGCACAAAAATCCTAGATAAATGATTTAATAGAATGATAGATAAATCAAAATCACTAGCAACCCTATAACATATGTTAAAGCAAAATATCACAAATATTATAAACTTGTTAATTCATCAAATACAATCACAAAATATTTGATAAATTAACTAATGAAAAAAAGTTTCCCATAATGGTTTTTACAAAATAGATTTAGATAGAAAACTTAGAATGTAAAAGTTAATTTAAGTATGGTTAAATAAAATAAGAAGCATCAAGTTCTTTTTATAGGAAAGAATAAAGCACTAATGCTATATTAAAGTCTTACAATTCTATCTATTAAACAATTCATAGAGGAATAAATAATAGGGACAACATAATAATCGAAACATTTAACTAGAATAAAATTAGGTTAAAATTTAAAACCTGACCGCTCGATCGATAGAGCCAAAAAGTTCGATGATCTAGGATATTAAACAAATAAATCTAAAGACAAGTAGATCAATGTTGTCATTTTTTTATTTATCTAGTACTTGATCGATCGATCAATAATAACTCATCGATATACTCAAATGAAATATTAATTATGAGACTTTTTAATCTGAGTAGATCGATTCTACTCGGCTCAATCGATTGAGTAACTTAAATTTAAAATGTTTCTATGTATCTAATACAAAATCCAACGTGTAAATAAATAGAGATATACCTGAGATGTGTTCGTTAAAGCACAATAGTTTCTTTGGTTTAAAAATATTATTAAAAAACACATATAAAAACTAAAATTATATTTGGATGTTTTATTCACGAATATTAAAAACACTCATCAATCATACACATTAATTAATTGAACACATAGAATTATAATAATATATATTATATAAAAATGTTTCTTAGATCCATATAGTGTATTTCAAAAATATATCATATATTTTACTTTAATTCATGATAATAAAATTTTGGTGTCAAACATTATAAAAATTAAAAAAAACATGATAATAAACTTAAAACTAAAGTTATTAAGATCTTCATTCATATATTTTAAGTTTCTTATATTTTATTTAACTCTAAATTTTTATATTTTGTAAGGTGTTAGTGGATTAAGAAAGTATTGAAGCCATATATTCCATAACCTACGAAAGTGTACTGTGATAATAAAGCTAACATTTCTATTGCTCACGGACAAACACTTGATGAAGGAAAAGATAGAAAATGGATTGATATGTATGTGCTCACAAAGTGATTTCTTACAAAACAGTTTCAAATCAACAGTGATTTCTTACAAAACAGTTTCAAATCAACTTGAAAGGGAGTATTAAAAAGGAAAAGATTTTGTAGTTAAACGAGAGGTTTTGTCCACCGTAAATATTTACACTATTAGTCAAATGCTATAAATTAGAAAAATGTTATAAATTAGAAAATTAGTTTGGTAAATGATTTGGCGATTAGTATATTGATTTTGTATGATTTTGTTATTGTAGTTTTTCTGATAAATAGAGCTCATGTAAACCTGTAAATTAAGAGCAATAAACAGAAATCTCATTTCACATTTTCTAATCTCTGTCAAGTTAATACAATTATTTCAGGAAATGATATGGTAATATCATTGGCAGTAAATATCAAAGGCTTTTGGTATCTTCCTTTTCAAGTACTGATTTACTTCCTTGGAAAAGTAACTGATTTGCAATTACACGATCATTAAGACATACATTTCCCACAATCATAGGTTCCCAAAACTGCCTCAATCAACAGCTAAATTCATGGAGAAACCAAATTCTTTTAATCATCTCTTTTATATCACTTTATTTTTAAATTCATAATGTTTTAGAAATAATCTCTAATTGAGGAATAAAGATATGTATATTGATGAGAATTTTTTCTATAATTCCATAGTATCGACTCCTTTAAAGAGAGATAGAATAAAGACAAAAAAGAATGGTTAAGAGTGAGAAATGGATGAAATCAACAATATATGAATGAATCTAGCGTTATGAATTTATGTCTTTTCAAAAATATCCACTTTTTAATACTACATAGTATTGAATTTTTTTTCTTCTTATTTTGGTTGTATTTAGGTAGCAGTTCTCTCTATTTAGCAATCATTGGTGGAACCCTCAAACCCAATTAAGAGATATAACCACCTACTAACTATACTAAGTATAACTTCCGCAGAGCAACTCTACCCCAAACCACCCACCACAAAGTCATTTTGATTGTAATATTAGCATTTTTTTTAAATATCACAACTCATTCAATGTTTATTTTAGTAAAATAATAATGTTAACTTTTAGACATGGATGAATTCTTTTTTATGTATTTAAAACATTCAAAGTATAATATTATAATTATATAAAAATTATCATTAAATAAATTGTGATATTAATGAGTTAAATCAATAACACTGTCACTTATGTCTCTTTTTCACTAAATAAAAGAAACTTTTGTCTCTTGAAAACAAGTAACATAATAAAATTGAATAATTAAAATGAAACTTTTTTATTATGTATATATCAAAGTCCAATGTACGTAAAAATCTCAAATTTTAAGAACATGATTTTCTTATTTTATTTTGAATATTTTTCCTTAAATCAAATAATATTTATATGATTCAAACATTTGACTTGAAACAAGAAAATAATGAGTTTTATCACAATATCAAAGAATTGTAAGTGTATTGATTAAATTTTAGCTTATAAAACAATTTAAACAATTTTTAGTCCTTTTTTTTCACCATCACATGCCCAGGTGTATATGGATCATTGGTGGCATATGGAGCATAAAACATTAAAATTAGACTAAGTACATTATTTCTCTCCATTTCATTAAATATTTGTGTCTTACAATTTTTCTTATCATCTCTTAGTGCCTCTCCTATTATTACATTCCTATATGTTTTAAACTTTTGAAGTCATTTTAATAGTGGTTTTTGTTTTATTTTAACTTTTCTCTTGAAGTTACAATATGTTGGGAAATTACGTAAATTCTCGATAAGTCAGATTTATGAGAAATTAAGAATAAAAAAATAACACACAAATTTGATAACGGAGTTTGATCAATCTTGTTTGCCTCTCCGGATTTGCTGCAAATCTTTTTACTGAAAGGGGAGAAATTATACAAGGTATTTACAACACTCACAATTCACAACCCACAACACAATTACTCTCAATTGGAATAAACACTTGATTGATTAATTCAATACAATTACACATCTATTTATAGGAAAATTCACTTCTTGAATTACTCCTTAAATTAATGGTTCATTGAATTACTCATTGAATTAAGCTTCTTGTTTTGCTCCTTAATTTAAGGAGCTTTATAACAATCTCTCACTTGAAGACTGATTTCAATTTGTCTTCCCACCTCGATCAATGCAGCAGCTTTTCTAGTCTTATTACTCTAGTAGACCAACTAAAGTTGAGCACAACTTCAATTTCATAGCAAGCTCCCACTTGTTGGCATCTCTAGTCTGACAAGCTTCATCATAACATTCAAGCTCTCCTCCATCAATCAGTAACATATAGTTCATGTATCTCATGTTAGGCATATGAGATCGAGAAGACCTTCTCAATACAAGAGGTGTAGTAAGAGGTTATGGTATGTCGGACTACTGCATACAACTTTTTCCAACAAGTTTCTCTGGATGAGGACTTATTACAATTGGTTCTGTTGCGGAACTATCTGCGACATCATCTACATCTGCAAATACTAACACATTTTGCTCTGAGTCATTGACGTCTATTTTATGCATATCTGTATATATCACTCTTTCATTGAAAATCACATCTCTGCTACGAATTACTTTCTTGTTTTCGTCATCCCAAATGCGATAGCCAAACTCATCCTTACCATAGCCGATGAAGATGCATTTCTTATATTTGAGATCAAGCTTATTCCTACCTTGATCACTAATATGCACAAATGCTACATAGCCGAAAACTTTTAGATGTGATAGTTTTATCTCTTTTCTACTTCATACCTCCTTTGGTATTCTATGCTCCAATGGAACAGATGGACCTCGATTGATCAAATAAGTTGTTGTGTTGACTGTTTCTGCCCAGAACTACTTCGATAGACCTGATTGTATACGAATGCTTCTGGCTCTTTCTGTCAACATTCGGTTCATACGCTCAACAACACCATTGTGTTGAGGCGTGCCTATTACAATTCTTTCCATTCTGATCTAATGCTCATAGTAGAAATTTTTGAATCTGATGTCTTCATATTCACCACCATTATCAGTTCTGAGTTTTTTGATCTTCAAATCTGTCTCATTTTCCACCATAGCTTTCCATCTTCTGAAAGCCTCAAATACTTCAGACTTATGCTTTAGAAAGTAAACACATACCTTCTGAGAGTGATCATCAATGAAATGCACGAAATAGTGTTTCCCACCAATGGATGAGATGACATTGGTTCTCAAGCATCAGAGTGAATGAGCTCTAGCCTTTCTTTCTTTTGGGTTCTACCCCTTGTCTGAAAGCTAACTCTCTTTTGCTTTCCAAGTATGCAATCTTCGCACATGTCTATCTCTGTAGACTGTAGGCTTGGAAGTTTTCCCTTTGAGTGCATAATCTTCATCCCTTTCTTACTCATGTGGCCTAGTTTCTGGTGCCATAGATTTGGTGTTTCATTGCCTGATGCAACTACGATTGAACAACTTGCCTCTACTGTTATGTAAAGAGTGTCACTCTTCTTGCCTCGAGCAACCGTCAATGTACCTTTTGAAATCTTCCAATCACCACCATGGAAAATCGTAGTGTAGCCTTTACTAGCCAATTGTCCTACTGAGATTAAGTTCTTTCTTAGGTCAGAAATATGCCTAACATCCTTCAGTTCCCAAACAAACCCGTTCAACTTAATCTTCATTATACCTTTTCCAATAATAGCACATAGTTGATCATCACCAAGAAATACCTTTCCAAGGTTTCCAGGGACATATTTCTCGAAGAATTCTTTATGTGAAGTAACATGGAACGATGCTCCAGAGTCTAACACCCAAGATTCTTCGTTACTCTCCAAAGAGCATATCAATGCATCATCTCCTCCATCTCCTTCTGAGGTGGAAGTAACATTTGCCTCTGTCTTTACTTCTTTGTCATTCGGTGCACTTTTGCACTGATTTTTGTAGTGTCCGGTTCTCCTACAATTCTAACACTCGATATTCTTCGAGCTATGGGAATTATTATGATTCTTGGATTTGGGCCTCATATCCTTTGATCTACCTTGGTAGTCTGTTCTGCCACATCCATTCTCTTTGGTTGAATATCTTCTTCTTGACTGTGTATGCAAAACTGAAGAGGTTGATGATTCACCTGACTCTTTACGTCGGATCTCTTCATTGAGAACCAGATCACGAAAATCGTCAAATTTCAACTTATTACTTCCTGACGAGCTACTCATAGCCGTGACAGTAGCATTCCAGCTTTCTGATAAAGAAGACAAAAATATCAATGCTCGTACTTCTTCATCAAATTCAATTTCAACTGAACTCAACTGCGTTGTGATTGTTTTGAGTTCATTGAGATGTTGAGCTACCGATGCGTCTTCTATCATCCGCAAGTTGAACAAATGCCTCATCAAATGCACTTTGTTTGAGACCGATGGCTTCTCATACATTATTGGATAGAGTTTCCATAAGACCCACCGTGGTCTTTTCCTTAGATAATCTTTTATTTGCATTTTCCAAAATCTGAAATCTATGCCATCAAATTTCTCGAATATGACTTTCTTCGGATCATTTCTGACTATTTTTGTAAACCATCGTGTATTAGAACACCTTTGTCAACGAAAATTGACAAAAATCACCACCAAAAGCTCTGATACTAATTGTTGGAAAATTACGTAAATTCCCGATAAGCCAAATTTATGAGAAAATAAAATAGACAAAATAACACACAAATTTGATAACAGAGTTCGACCAATCTTACTTACGTCTCCGAACCTATTGTAAATCTTTTTACTGAAAGGGAAGAAATTATACAAGTTGTTTACAATACTCACAACTCACAACACACAACCCAATTACACCCAAGAAAATTACTCTCAATTGAAATGAACACTTGGTTGATTAATTCATTACAATTACAAATTTATTTATAAAAAAATTAACTCCTTGAATTACTATTTAAATTAATAGTTCCTTAAATTACTCCTTAAATTAAGCTTATTGTTTTACTCTATGTTTTACTCCTTAAATTAAAGAGCTTTATAGCAATCTCTAACACAATATCCATCTTATCGATCGACCAAGCATATTATGAAGCATTTAAATTCATTTTCTTTGTTTCAAGTATCAGTTATGGTTTTAGGTTTTTATTTTTGAATTGTGAAGCATTATTTTTCCAATTTCATGTGGTCAACTTCATCTATAAATAAAGTAAAAGAATGCCACTCCATTTGTTTTTTACAAGATGGAGTGGACTATACATTTTAATTTTAAGCACAAAAAGGAAAATTAAAAATGAAATTCTGCTATTGGTTTACGTACGATGATGATTTTTTTTAGAGAAAGTTGAGAAAATTTTATTAATTTAATGTTGACATAACTTGTCGAAACCAAACAGGCTCAATTTCAATCCATGTCATATAATCGTGAATAATTAAACTAAATTTAGCTAAAGGAGTAGCGACATTTGCTTTCCTTGAACAATAATTATACGAAAAAATCCGACAATACTGAATAAACCTTTAATGTCCCCAATAATATGTCCCTCTATCGAAAGATGTCTCAAATCAATATTACTCAACTGCATAGCTTGCAAGGAATCCATTTCCAAAGCAAGTCTATAAAAGCCAATATTGGTCAAACTGAACTGCAAACCAAGCCATAATGCCTAAAGCTCCACAGTTATCATTGTAATTCTTGCAACCCTCCTATCCACAGTAGCCCCCATAGTCTAACCCACGTTTCTAATAATACATCCAAGCCCCACCAAACCATCTGCAAAGACCGCAGCACCAACGTTAATTTTCCACACGCACCCACCACTTGAGGAGACCAACTGTTCGGACGAGTACCCACCATTACCCACTGACATTGCTGCACACGTCGGAAATCAGCAACATGTTCCTATGCCCACTGCACGACAACCACACACATCCAACAGTTGCCTTCATACATAGTGTCACACCTAACATGCCATATCCAATATGCCATGTTTGCCAAGAGCTCCATTTTACCCTCCTTCATCTCCACCAAAGCATACCAGGTAGCTTCCACCACGCCAATAGTTTTAAACTGTATAAAAATCATATAAACTAGAGCTCTTTCAACAATCCTTTGCAACAGTGCACTCCCATGTGGCATGATTAAGTGTTTCCACCTCCCCCACACACTTTGCAACCTAAATTGGAGGTGATATGTCGATGAACTACTGCAACATTGCAGGGTAGTATCCCTTTAAGTAACCTCCAAATAAAGTGTATAATTTTCCCCATGACAGCCCAACCTCCTTCAACTTTGCTAATCTATAACCACTATGCACCTTGTATTGCCCATTATCTTTATAGCTCCATATGCACATCAGCATGCCGAGAAGGTGCAAGTGGTATGCTTGATATTGAGTTGGCATCCTCCTCCTTGAATGTAGTTGAGACAAGAGTAGCATTCTACAACCCATTCGACTGGATTAGTGTAGCAACCTTCGTGTCATTAGGAAAATAGTATTCAGAGTGCACCATAAAATCACTGCGCCTATTAGGTAGCCATGGATTCGAGTAAAACTGAACCAATTTGCCATTCCCAATTCTTTATTGCACACCTTTAGCTAATAGATCCCAACTTATACTTTGACCACTAAAATACTTGGCTTTCATAAACTCTACAAGCCAGTGACTCGAGTTGTTGCACTATCCACCACACCTACTTGGCTAACATTGCTTGGTTAAATTCTGTTAATTTCTTGAAGCCCATACCAAGACATGTTTTGGCTTACACGTTGCATCCCATGCAATCTACTGGATTCCACTACCTTCTTTTTTGTTGGACAACCATAATCGCACCCCCATTTTTCAAGAATTAACCAAGATTCTCTAAAGTATCAAAATTCCCTACCTGTTTTAGGATTTCATCAATCATATACGCCATTTATCGACATCCAAGCATTTCATCTTGTCTCTTCCACAATTTGTACTTTGCATTCACAGAACCATCACACCCCAGTTTCTTTGGAGAATTTTCTAGAACATAATCATCTAATTCTAAACTGCATAGAATCTTTAAGATCTGAAGACTCCAGATCATATAGTTGTGGTTGTTAAGTTTTATAGTAACAAGAATACTATGAAAAGCGAAGATTTCCTTTTTTGATTTTGTGGTATCGTAGTTAACAAATTGATTACTTGTTAACTTGTTTTGTCCTCCATTGTTTATCTCAGGATCTTGAAACTCGCTGAGTTTTAAGTTTTGATACCACGTGAGCTAGAACAGAATAGCATCTTTTAAGCAAAGCAGAAAAGCTCACGCAGAAGCAAAAGAGAAGAGAATAGTTCTACATGAATAATTCTTTGTAAATTCCATTCAATAAATAATAGTTTTTTAAGATACAATTGTCTAGTACATACATTCTCTTACATACTGATTACATTTACTTCACGTGGAAAATGATGCAGAAAGGCAAGCCAATTGAGAAGGGACATTTCAATGAATTGTCCCAAATATACCTTTCACATGGGTAAAACTAATCTTAACTACTTCTCACTTTTAACATATTTGGATGAGCTCCTTTTACAATAGATTTTACAAAAATAATCCCTTTTGCAAAAATTAATTTTTATTGTGATGAGACCAAAAATTGGCTCGTTGTCCAGTTTTGGTCTGCTACACACCAATCATAGTTTTTTATGTTCAAGAGTGTGTTCCGAATAAAAATTCGGACCATATATTTCTGAAAACTAGACTTTAACACCTTTCTGGATATATAAAAAAATCACAAAAATATTCAGAAAATCACAAAAATATTCAGCAGTTTGCGAGAAAATTACATTTAAATTGCTGGTTCCAATACTAGAGACCTGATCGTAGTACTTCTGTAATTTTAATTTTCATACAAAATCCTTAATATTTTTCCATTGCAAAATATAGTTTTTCAGAAACTAGACTTCATTATCTTTCCAATGATAGGTGGCTCACAAAATCCATTCATCCAAACTCAAGTTATACTATTTTGAATCTCAACAAAACAGAAAACTGGACACAGCAATTTTCAACGTTAATACCCGTTTTTCCATTTTTGATTTACCTTAATAAAACGGCCTAACCTTCCTGTTTTATTTTAGAGTTTTCATCCACACATCATAAACTAATGTAGGAATTTTTAGATCCACAAAAATCGTGATTCAAAAATTACTAAAGTGACCAAATGCCTTAAGGACCCAAAATGACAGATTTATGAACCATGAATTTGAGAGATAATTAACCAAACACTTAAGCACTTAATCAAGCACAAATTAAATAGTCTAATTGTCACAAAATCAAGCCATAGCTCTAATATCATTGTTGGGATTTCATGTGTATGCCTATATGGTGAGAATTTAAAATTTTCTTATCACCACTTGGCTCAATACACAAAGGACCTCATTTGTATGACAATTGCAAGCAAGATTCTCTCTTAAGCATTTCAACAAACACCTAATGTGCACTAAATAAAATAAACAAATCTCATCTACCTTATTGCTAGAGATGAAGAAGATTATCTTTACCTAAAGAGATTGTCAAATCTCTTGAGTAGAGGGAAGTTGATTTCCCTTCTAGATCTCTTGGAAACCACCTCTCTTTCGGGAGCACCTCTTAGTTCACCTTGAACCTAAACAACGAACTACCACACCTCTTAGATAGATGGATGTAGAGTTCAAGGCTTAGATCCAACCACCTAGCAAGAAGAGATGAGAGAAGAGCTTTCGGCCTAGGGTTGAACCACCTAGGTTTCGGCCTTGAGCAAGCCTTTCCAAGTTTCGGCCTTGAGCAAGCCTTTCCAAGTTTCGGCCTAGGAGAAGGAAAAACGTGGCTGCTCAATAGCAGATTTCGACTAGGGTTAGAGGCAGAAAATTGGATCAAATTTTCCTTAATTATGCCTCCTTAAATAGGCAAAGGATAGGGAAACTCTTTGTGTAAGGTTTGAATCAATTACACAAATGTCACTAGCCTTATTTAGCCATCTCTTGCTCTCTTTAATCTCAACTTGTGATTGGTTTAATAAATTAATTTATGAACAAATAATATTATTATATTATACAATGTCTCTATTATTCTTATAATGCATTCAAACATTATATCAAATAATATTTGCATAATTTCACAAATTTATTTATGGTATAAGCATGTCATATTATGACATTTTATTTTAACATTTCATTTCATGTATTTTATCTTATACATTATTATGAAATGTAAAATACTTGTTGTTTCTCTTCAATTGGTGTGATCGTATAAATGATTTATATCATCTTATCAATAATATAAAACTTTATATTATTGACTATAAGAGGTACTATCATTACATTATAGTTTTCCAAATGGCATGGTAATTATTTACTCGATCCACTAATTTTGTATCTATCTTTATCACATGATATTATGAATAATATGCAAAATAAGATCGTGTCACTTTTGCATTATATTTGTTTTCTTGGTGTCTCAAATGAATTATAATTATAACTACATCAGTTATATTCCATGTGATATAATTCCATTTTACCAAGTGGCCCAGTAATATCATAACTCAAAATCGAGGAACAATGATAATATTAACATATAGATTTATTTCGCACAGATTGTACACAACGAACTACTATTTCATTTCTATCATAAGATAGTATTTAAATAGCAATCACATTATATAATTATCATGTGAAAAACCTACACATCTCATATCTAAGTCTAAAAACACAATGGAAACATTAATGACACAAAACACAATCCATATAATGTTTCATCTAGTTAGATCATGTTCAATATATAAAATACACATTTTATATACTCATGTCATTAAATGATAATCCTTTATCAACATTTATAGAACTACAATGTACTTTTAATCGACAAGACAATCTTTCATGGTAATTAATGTTCCTCCTTAATTACCACAATTATGAACATATTTAGGATTACATGTTTCTCATTTTAAGAGTTCTATGGTTCAAGACCAAGTACATTTTCTTAAACACTTCCAAAATATAACATGTTAATCTCAAAGAACAAGAATACATAATATTCAAAATCATGAACAATACATAATCTTTATCAAAAAAATAACTTTTAAAACATACATCCTTCGGAGACTACCACGAGTCTTTAGATTCGTCTTGTATTAATTCTTTGTCTAACAAAGGAACCACAAGTTTGCTAGTTTTTGTTTCCAGGTGAAATTTTGGACATGCTTTATACATTTTAAAATCCCCTCTGCGTATTCAATAAGGCCTAGAGCTGGTGTCTTAATTAGCTTAAGGGTGATACAGAATACTTTGTCACTCTCTCTTTTCAACCTCCTTAAGATTAGCTCCAAGATTAGCTTTATTTTCAGCAACAATGTCAACAACCACAAACTTTCACCTCTCTTTTTACCACAAGCAACAAGCAACAATCACACTATCTTTCATCGCAATTTCATTCATGTCATCTCTAGGAGCATCAGAATCAACAATAACATTATCAATCTTGTTTAGGGGACATCCTTTGGGTTCATGTTTAGGTACACGTCCATACTTAGAACATAATATTGAGTTAACATGTAGCTCTTTGATTGATGATTCATTTAGAATTTGGGATTCAATACAGGGGTTAAATTTAATTTTGCCTTGGTGGCGTGTTTGAGGTGGGTGAGGTTTACTACTAGTTAAGGGAGTATCTGTGTGGGTTGCTGGAGCTGTTTGGGTGGGTTGAGCAAAATACTTTTCATGCATGGGTCCTTAGAATTCAAGTTTTGATTCGAACAATTTGATTGGAATTTAATAGGCATAAATCCAGAAATCTTAGGCTTGTCGACAGTATTTTCATAACTCATGCTCATCAATTTATTGAGTAGATATTTTTGAGTATACCTGTGTCCTTCAAGAGTCGATTCTCTAATTTGTTCATGGTGCTCTGATTCAGCTCCAAGAATCCTTCGAGAACGATGAGCTCCAATTTCGAACTCTGCTTCAGAATGCAATCTCTCAGATTTAGTGATTTCTTTAATTGAGCACGAATCAGTAAATCCAGATGGTGAAGCTTGAAAATAATGATAACGAAAATCTTGCCTCGTCGGCGGTGGAGTACGAGGAATGACTCGCTCACAACTTCGTCAAAACTGAAGATCATCTTTAACGCCATTTTTGAATTCATCTACAACTTTTCGAAGTTCTGTAGCACATCTAGCAAACTTCAAATCAAGCCTTCGATTGAAATCTTCCATAGCTACCCGAAGGGCCTTCGTGACGTGATCAACGTCAACGACACGGCGGCTTGGAAGACTCAAACTTGACATCGTACCATAGGCAAACCTAGGGCTCTGATACCAATTTGGCGCAATAGCCTTAAACCAGAGAGTTCGAACTCGCAGTAGGAAAAATCTTCTATGGATTAATCCTTCGAAGACAAAAATACATAGAGATCACCCTCAAACAAAATCAGAAAAATACCAACTGAGTCTCTCCTCCAACTACATCTGCCTATAAGCAATACCACGCACTTGTCCTCAAACTTCAACAATGGCTCATCTGCAACCTCACACGAACAAACAAAAAGTACAAAACTAAGAATTCACGTGCTATGCACGACTTTAGGGAAAGAAATAAGCTAACAACAATAGAAATATTAAACGACAATAGTAAACTCCAAACGACACACACAAACACACTACACCAATTATTTTAGGCTCTTTATTTTTTTATCAATCGATAAGCAATAATTTAGTGCGCCGGGAAGAGGGGACTATTACCTCTGCTAAGGCTCAAATCCACGATCCTTTGGACGTGGGTCACTCTCGTTTACCACCTGAATTTGGGTTAGGGTCTAGTCACTATTATTCTTTAATTCCTAAGCTATTCTTTCCTCTTTTTTCTAGTTAGTTTCAATTAAGGATTTTAGACCGGGTTACCATTTTACTTGCCTAAAAACAAAATCGCTATTATCTACAAAAAAATTAGTGTTTTTTTTTTAAATTAATTAAAATTTATTAAGAATATTACGAGAAAAATTATTACAATTTTAACACCATTAACAATTGAAATTGAACTTATCTTAATATTTTTTTATATACATATGATACTATCTATATTTGAACTGAAACTAATAAATAATAATGTTTCACAACTCTATGACCATAATTATAGAAAAGAAATGAGATTTGAGTATAATTAATGTTCAATTTTCATTTAAAAGCTTAATTTTTAAATTATGAATCTAATAATCTAAAAGAGTTTAATAAGTTATAATTCAAAATATTACTAATTAAAATTCTTAGAATACAAAAATATTTTACATATAACCACTTGTCAAAATAAAATTTTAGCACATGTAATTTATGTGTCAATAACATAGGTCACTAAGATTTAAGAAAAAAATCATAAGTTTTTAAATCGCTTAACTTATTTACAATAAATATTTATGGTTATGTTTGCACAATGTATTTTACTAAAGAAACGTCACTTTTTTCACAGGCTCTATGGTTAATGAATTTTATTACAGATTTGTGATTTGTTGATTCTACGTAACACCCATTAAGAATTTATTGTAATAATTTGGGTGTAGTTTTCATCTCCAAGAATACAAGTGCGGGACCTGCAATAAGTATATTCACATAAAGTATGTGGTTATGAGAGATCATTTTAATAACCATGAGATTGCTATTGATCACATAAGTATTGAGGTAATGCTTGTAGATTCGATGTTTAAAGGATTATCGTCAAAACAATATAAAAATTATGTGGATTATATAAGACTTATTAGCTCGTTTAAAGTCCGATCTCTTTTGACATTGTTATTAATTTGTATAAATTTATAATCTTAAAGAATAAATATGATGTTTTTATTTTGTGTATATTAAATTTCTGTTGGGCACAACAGGTAAAAAATAAAATGAATTTAACAGAATAGAATAATGACACTGAAAATTTTACATGGTTGACCATTTAATTTGGGCTAAGTCTACGGAATAAACTTCGAAAAATATTTTTCCACTAATAAAATTAATGAGTACAAAATGAGAGGTAATACAATAAATTGAGATAAACCCAAAATAGTGTCACACAAGTGTTTCCTAAACACACTATTTTGTAACTCCTTATAGAAAAATATTTCAATATTTTTCTAAGATATTCTTTCCCACTTTCTTACACACAACACTAGTTTTTTTCAAAAAAAAAATTATTCTTTTGACTTTGGTTTGCTTCTCTTCTTGTTTTGATGTGTTGATATATCTCTAAGACAAAGACATTGCCTATTTATAGGCAAAATTGCATATCAATGTTAGATGCACCTAACATTTGTGGTTGCACCTACCATTTATGGTTGCACCTATCATTTGTAGTTGCACCTAGCATTTGTGTTTGTACCTACCATTTATGTTTTCTTCCTCTTCAATGTAGGAGGGACTTACAAATCTCCTCCTCCCGACTACATAGAGGGCTCCACTAATCCAGTAACTAAACGACAGTATTCAAAATTTTGTCTTGGGAGAATTTTCGTTAACATGTTTAATCCATTTTCTTCTGTATGGATATTCTCAAGTTGTAATAGCTTCTTCTCCATTACATCCTTAATCCAGTGATATCTCACATCAATATGTTTTGATCTTGAATGAAATGAGACATTCTTTCCAAGATGGATAGCACTCTGACTATCACAAATAACTGATAATTGTCTTGTTTTAACCCAAGTTCTTTCAAGAACCTTTTCATCCATAGCAACTTTTTACATGCTTCTGTTGTTGTTATAAACTTTGTTTCAGTAGTGGACCATGCAACACATTTTTGTAACTTTGACTGTCATGACACAACTCCCCCTATAAATGTAATCAGGGTAACCTGAAGTAGATTTTCTGGAATCCACATCACCAACTATATCTACATCTGTGTATCCAACCAACATAGGTTTGTCATTTCCAAAACATAAGCATATTTTGGAAGAACCTCGAAGATACCTGAAAATTCATTTCACTACAACCCAATGTTCCTTTCCAGGATTTGACAGAAATCTACTCACAATTCCAACTACATGAGTGATATTTGGTCGTGTACAAACTATGACATACATTAGACTTCCAACTGCTGAAACATATGCAACCTCTTCCATCTCTTCCTTCTTTTTGTCTGTAGAAAGGCTCTGCTTAGAACTTAGCTTAAAGTGATTAGCAAGAGGACAACTAATCGCTTTAGCCTTATCCATATGAAATCTTTGAAGTACAGCTTTCTCAATGTACTTCTTCTGTGACAACCATAATTTCTTGGCAGCTCTGTCTCTAATAATAGCCATGCCAAGAATCTACTTTGTTGGCCTCAAGTCTTTCATGGAAAAAGACTTACTCAACTGCGTTTTCAAGTTGTTGATTCTAGAAATATTTCGGTCAACAATCAACATATCATCCACATAGAGCAAAATAATAATGAAATCACCATCAAATAATTTCTGCACAAAATACAATGGTTTGAAATAGTCTTTTTGTAGCCTTGCTCCCCCATAACACACTCAAACTTTTTGTACCATTGTCTTGGTGCCTATTTTAAGCCGTAGAGACTTTTCTTCAATTTGCAGACACAATCTTCTTTTCTCTTTTGCTAAAAACCCTCTGGCTGCTCCATGTATATCTCTTCTTCCAAGTCACCATGTATGAAGGTAGTTTTGACATCCATTTGCTCAACCTCCAAGTCAAGACTTGTTGCTAACCCTAGCACAATATGGATGGATGTCATTTTTACAACTGGAGAGAAAATCTCGTCAAAGTCAACACCTTTTCTTTGGTTGAATCCTTTGACAACCAGTCTGGCTTTGTATCGTGGACTGGAACTGTGTCATTCATGCTTCACCCTAAACACCCATTTATTTTTCAAGGCCTTCTTCCCTTTGGGAAGCTTCATCAGCTCAAAGGTTTTGTTCTCATGCAAGGACTTCATCTCATCTTGCATGGCTTCAATCCATTTTTGTTTGGATTCGTCATCCATGGCCTCTTCATAACTCTCAGGTTCTCCCCCATCAGTGCAAGTTATATACTCATATGAAGGATATGAGATAGAGGGTCATCTCATTCTATCACTTCTTCTCAGCGGAACAGGAGAAGCCGCGGGTGTTGGTACTGGATAATGAACATCATCATTTCCCTCATCTTCAGAACCAACTTCTATGGGAGCATCATCTTCATCAGGTGGATAAACCTGGTCATCATCTCCAACTTGTCTTGGCACTGATGTTGGAGGAATTAATTCCAAATCTGATGATTCACCATTGGAATTAGGAACATCTTTCTTCATTTTGATAATATCTTCAATGGTCTCATCTTCAACAAATACAACATCACAACTCTTGACAAGTCTCTTTGCAACCATATCGTAAAATCTATAGCCAAATTGATCTTGACTATAGCCAATAAAAATACATTGTCTTATTTTGGCATCAAGTTTAGATCTCTCATCCTTGGGGATATGAACAAATGATTTGCAACCAAACACTCACAGATGATCATAGGAAACATCTTTTCCTGACCACACTTTATCTGGAACATCTATCTTGAGAGGAGTATAGGGTGAAAGATTCAACACATGTGCAACTATGAGTATGGTTTCACCCCCAAAAATTTTTAGGCAACTTTGCATGTGAGAGTAGACATCTAACTCTCTCCATCAAAGTTTTGTTCATCCTCTTAGCTAAGCCATTCAACTGCGGTATCTTTAGAGGTGTCATTTGATGCTGAATACCATGTTTTTTGTAATAAGCATGGAAAAGTCATGTGTATTCTCCACCATTGTCTGTCCGGATGCATTCTAACTTCTTTCCAGTCTGTCTCTCAATTGAGGCATGAAATTCTTTGAAGATATCTAGCACCTGATCCTTTGTCTTTAGAAGATATACCCACGTCTTCCTTGAATGATCATTAATGAAAGTCACAAAGTATTGAGCACCACCAAGTGACTTTGGCATTGGTCCACACAAATCTGAATGAATCAGATCTAAAATATTATTCATTCTGAAAGGAGGGAAACTCTTGAAAGCACCCATGTTTTGCTTTCTTACTAGACAATGAACACATTTCTCCAAATGTACTTCATCCATTCCGGGTAATATCTTCTTTTTGGCTAGACTTGTCAAACCTTTTTCACCCATGTGACTCAGTCTTTTATGCCATAACTCAGTTGCATTGTCTTTCTCTATAGCATTTACTATGTCGGTGGAAAGCTTTGCTTGTATTATATACAGAGTTGTATGCTTCTCACCTCTAGCCACTACTAAGGAGCCTTTTATAAGTTTTCATTTGTCATAAATGAAGGAGCTACAATATCCCTCATTTTCAAGTTTGCGCACAAAGATCAAATTCGGACGCATATATGGAATATGCCTGTCATTCTTCAAAAAAAACCTAATTCTGTTCTTTGTTTCCAAGCAAACATCTCCTCTGCCTATAACCTTTGACAAGCCTTCATTTCCCATTCTAACAACACCAAAACTTCCAGGTGTGTATGATGAGAAAAATTCTTTATACGATGTAGCGTGAACTGTAGCACCACTATCAATCACCCAATTGGTCTCGTGTGATGCAGGATTGACAAAATCTTCATCATAAATGATATTGAACTCGTCTATGGTATTTGTTTGCTCATCATCACTGTTATCGTCTTTCTTCATTACACTGCCTTTGTTCGTTTCTTGTTCCTTCTTGAACACTCGACAAAATTTCTTAATATGAACCTTCCTTTTGCAGTGATGGCATTCAACATTGGCAAATTTGTTTGATTTGCCTTTGCTCTTGCTTCTGGGTTTTTTTTCTTTGTCCAGTCTCCTTCCTCTAGACTTTGTGATAAGGGCTTGTGTTTTTGAATCTCTTTCCTTGTTTTGTTTCTCATATGAGAACAGGGCTTCTACAACAACTTTTAAACTCCATCTTGTTTTTTGCATAAGTCAAAGTTGTTGTGATATGATTATATGATGAGAGTAGTGATACCAACATCATCACAAATTTCTCTTCATCGCCGAAACTCACATTAAATCTTGCCAAGTGAGAAAGCTTGCTATTGAAATGGCTAACATGTTACATCATACTCACATTTTCTTCATTCCTCATCTAATATAGCTCCTTCCATAAATAAAATTTATTAGCAAAGTTCTTTGACATGTACACGTTTTCTAGAGTCTCTCATGTTTCTTTAGCAGTCTTGCAATTTTTTGATTCAATATTTTGCAAGACATTGTCTAAGAGATTTAGACGGATTGTACTAGCTGCAATATCATCTATTTCCTCCCACTATTCCTCGGGGACAGTTGCTACCTTCTTTTCTTTTCCCAGTAACGTCTTATGGACTTTCTGTTGAATGAGAATATCCTTCATCCTCTTTTGCCATAAAGAGAAATTATTATTGCCCTTAAATTTCTCAATATCTACCTTCTAGCTTGACATTTTTTCATTGTATTACTTTTTTTGCAAATAAATATGCCCTAGACCTAATAAAATCTTTTCTGATGTGGCAGATCAGTCTATACTGTAACCACAGAGCATATTAAGAATTTTACTAGACCAGCTCTGATACCAATTGTTCGGCACAACGGGTAAAAAATAAAATGAATTCAACATAGTAGAATAATGACACCGAAAATTTAACGTGGTTCACTCTTTAATTTGGGCTAAATCTACGGGACAAACTCCGAAAAATATTTTTTCCATTAATAAAATTAATGGGTACAAAATGAGAGACAATGCAACAAATTGAGATAAACCTAAAATAGTATTATACAAATATTTTCCAAATTCACTATTTTGTTACTCCATTTTTAGAAAAATATCTCAATATTTTTTTAAGATATTTTTTCTCACTTTCTTACACATAATACTATTTTTCTTCAAAAAAAATATTCTTTTGGTTTTGCTTTGCTTCTCTTCTTGTTTTGATGTTTTGATATGTTGATGTATTTCTAAAGTAAAGATATTGTATATTTATAGACAAAATTACATATCAATATTAAATGTACCTACCATTTATGGTTGCAACTAAATTACAACTATTATTTATAATTGTATTTAGGAACTATCATTTATATTTTTTTATTGTTTAGACTTACAGTTTCATCATGTTTGATATCCGTTTGGATAATAAAGTTAATATTATGAATAACTTTTAAGAATTACATTTTTCAATAAACTTCATTATTCATGCACGAAGATATACTAATAATTACTTTGGGTAATATATTACTACTAATCAGCTTTTGGTGTTTCTTTGTGGGCAAGTGAGAGAATGTTAATAGTTAATTGTAAATAAATAAATTAATTAGTATAGTGGCCCACGTTAGATAATACCAAAATAGTTTAAGTTATTTGGTACAGGTCATATTATATTCAATATAAGATTTGTGATATCACTTACTGATAATTACTTACTTAATTATTAATCCGTCGGGAAATTTGATAAGGACAATTATTTGGTAAAGGGTCTAACTCTCTCTATATATATATATGCCATATGACCTCCATCAGTTAAGGACAATCAAAAAGCCAAAAATAAAATATAGAGCAAAATCTAGAAGACATATTATCGTAGTTGTATTTTGATAAAAAAAAAAAATTATGAGCTTATTTTGAGATTTGGCGACCATGTTTGGAGATAATTTAATTTTTGGCTGCAAATCTTTAATCAATATTTTATTTTTCTTAAAATATGGAGCTGATCGAGTGTGTTTGGATTGCAATAGAATAGCTAAATAACCTGCAGTTGGAATTTTACAAGCATGGTGGACAAGAATTGGAGAAGCCACTGTGGGTAAAGTTTTCAGGGGGCGATTGAAGTCGACGGGACAAGGTGTTTATGGGTGGGCTGTGCAACAGGTTGATGATTTTCACAAGTCTAACCCACCGCTGGTAACAACACAGGCTGCACAGTCTAGACGATGGTATTTGCATGAAAAATAGTTGCGCTGGGATGGGCTGTGTGATTCAAAATAATCGTGGGGGGCGCTATTTCAAACAGGAGGGTGGCCACAACGTCACAAAGAGCCGCTGAATTTTGGGCAATTAGTGTCGTTCTCCTCTTTAAGCTTGGATATCGAATTTACAAGGGCGATTTTGAATTTTGAGCTAATTATGCTGCTCATGAGCTCTACTTAAGTCTTATCTTTCTATTTCATCTCAAATGATGCGTAAGTTAAAGTTTTCCTTTAAAATATGCTTATTAAAAAAAGGATAAATTCAGATTAATAATCAACATTTTGTTTACATAAAATTCAGATTAATAATCAACATTTTGTTGACATATTTGGTTAATGTGGGACTAAACACTCTAACTCACATCAGACAAAAATATCGTAAGATCGATTAAGTGACAAGTAAACCAGTAAAGACTCATGAATTAACCCCAAGAATTTATTCTAATAACAAGTAAGCTAATCAATTAAAACTTTTTCTCAAACACGTTTATCAAGAAATGGATAAATTCAAACTAATAACCAACAATTTGTTAGTATCTCTCATCGATGTGTGACTAAACAGTAGATTAAGATTAAACCGATTTGATATTATTTAGTTAAATCATAGATGTAACAATATATTAATTTAATAAAATAAATCTTATTTAAAACAAAAAATTAGTCATATATACTTATATTTGATTATTCGTCTTAATATATTTTTTAATGAGTATTAAATTATAAGTTTCAACCATTTATAATTATTAAAAGTAATAATATTATTGCAATGGTATCCCTACCTATAATCACGATAACTGCTTAAAATTTAGAAAGAAAGTGAGTGTGAGTGTGAGACTGAGAGGACAAATTATTCTTTGAAAAAAGAAATAAGAGAAAGAGGTAAACGCTTGAAATATAAGGGAGATAACTGTTGGGACTTTTTTTTTCTTTTTTCATTTGTTTTAAATTTATTAGTTAGTGCTATCATTTTTTTAATTACATTAGGTGATAAATACGTAGCTCTATTAGCAGTTAGTAATTTTTGTAAAAAAATATTTCGTTATAATTTAGATTTTAGGTTCGTTATCAAGTTTTTAAAAAAACATCAAAATTATAAATAATCTTATTTCAAATATAATTTTAATAACTATCACATGTTTATTACATTTAAAATCATTTTTCATTCTAAAGTATGTGTTGGTCGATAGATCAATTAAAGGTCTCAATTGATCAAGTTACAATCAACATCTATCTAGTCCTCTAGGGTGAGTTTCTATTTGGATACATCTAAGAATGGGTAAAAAACTATGAGTTTTGTTATTAACCAAGCATAAAGTAACAAGTAAAGTTTAGGTATAGTTATAATGATGATTGTTGCTCATGTCTAAAATTAATTATATTTAATTAATTAATTTATATATTTAATTAGGGTTTTCGTCATTCTCGGTCTTCTTTCTGTTGCTCTTCTCTTCCCTCTATTGACTATCGCTTTGCCCTCTACTGCTTTGCATGTGTTGCCTTTATCGACTCATCGTTCTCGTCTCTACGTCTGTCGTCCTCGCCTTGAAAAATCTTCCAACACGCTTCTTGGAATCTCGGTAATCTCTAATAAGTTTGTTTTAAGTTTCTTACTTTCTCCTCTATTGTCCTTGCCTTGGCGAATCTATCGACATGCTTCTAGGAATCTTGATAATCTTCGATAAGTTTGTTTTAAGTTTCTTGATCTTCCTCTCTCTGTGTAATCTCTGTTTCATTCATTTGTTTTTCATTGACTAAAGTTTCAAGGCTCTCTCACATCCTAACCACGTTCATTTGTATTTCATTTATTTGGTTTGCAAATATGCATCGCATAATTTTTCCTAACCACGTTCGTTTGTATTTTATTTTTCTGGTTTGCAAATATGCATCGCATAATTTTGTATACCAAAAACTAAGTGAATTAGAAGGTTTCTCATAAAAGGATAGCCAAATGAGTGGCATTGGATCTCTTCAGTTGATTTATCATTTGTCTTGAGATTCCTTTGTAGTTTTTCTTTTCTAAAGCATTATAACATTTTTTTCAAGTATTTTTTAACAATCATCTTGAATTGTTACCCGTGAGTAAAAAGTCGTCTTCAAACTATAAGAGTTTTTTATTACACATTTTATAATTTGATTCGGGGATAGTTATATCAAAAATCATCTGCGCATGTATCTGTGCTCATTGCTAGCTAGATAAATCGGTCAAGCTTTACTTGACTTTGACCTAATCCCCTCAGTTGAAAATTAAGAGCATAGTTTATCGTTGATCGATCGAGCTCAAAATTTTTCTTTTAAAATATTTATTTAAACTCAAATAAATTTATAAAATTATCATTTATTTTTTATAATTGCTTTAGTGTTTTAAAATGTGCCTAAAAATTAACTTAATACTTAAAGATTTTAATGGGATTTTGATAATTCAACCCAAGTTAGACATAACCCTACTTTATTATCACTTATACATACGTTTTTTTTTATGTAGGCTATGGGTGTGTGTCGAAAAGATATACAAAGTAGTAAATAAAAAGAAACCAATACATACATCATCCACTACCGACAACTAAAAGTTCATTAATTAGTACAATCTCAAGATAATTAAAGCAAAAGGTGATATTAATTTATGTGATAAGATGGGATATCAAAGAAGTGGTAACATTCAATCATACCTTCAACGAATGGTAATATACTCATATTGATTTAGGAGGTTTCAGTAAGATTATTGACTGTTAAATTCATTTTAGAGCAAACATGAAAACTTGTATTTTTATGCTTATTTTGTTACAGACTATTCTGTGTACGTATCTTATTAACAGGGAATTAATTGAAATGTGAGTTAAGATTAATTTGCACCAATCTTGGATACTCTCGTAATAGAATAGTAACTTGTAAATAAAAGATATGAGATTTTTATTTGTAAGGATAGTATACAATAGGGTTTGTAAATTGAACGTTTATGTCGTATAGATTAGTCCAATAGAACATTGATTTTTCTTTTTTAAATCATTGTTATAACTTGGTTCTTTTAACTTAAAATCTTTTGTATTATTTTTAATATTTACATTTTATTATTTACACTTAATTGTATATTTAATAGTTTATTTATTTTACAAAATCTAGAGTTGATAAATTTAAAAATTAAACTATTCACGCTATCCAAGTATATTTAGTTAGTTTTGGAACTCTCAAAACAAATATAAAATCCTTTCAGTTATTTAAAACTTTAATCATCCATGAAATCATCATTATTATTAATCGAATTAGCTAATGTTGTTAGACTCTGAGGTCTTATTTGATCCATTAAAAAAAATATAATGGGAATTATATAACTTAAAGTTAACAATTTCAGAACTTAAATACATTTTAAAACTAATTTAGCATTTTTTCATTTTTATTTAAATATTTGTTAAATTTATTTAGATAAATATGTATTTTAGTGAAGTTATAACTTTTACGAATTTTTAAATTTTTTGAGAATAAATTATAAGATTTAAAATTTTAATAATATAAATATAAAATTTTAAAGTTATAGAATTTCATAAAAGTATCTAAGTAAAGTCTTTTATCTTTAATTTTGACTTCTATTTACTCAATTGTTGAAATGATGTATTATTATGAAAAGAAATTACAGAAATGTGAAAGTTCGTAATTTGAACCGAACGAACCAAAAAGAAGACCAAACTGCTACGACACCACTTATGTTTTGGTTTGAGTCTGTATTCGGTGCGGGTTCGGGCTCGATCTAAGCTTCGGACCAGTTTTACAAAATTTAAAGAAAAATTGAAACCAACCGAACCTACCGCTACTTATTTAAATATGATTATTTTAAAATGTTACATGTATTAATATTATTATATATATATATATATAATTATATAAAATAATAAAATTTTAATAATAAAATATATAATATTTTTAAAAATTAAATTAAATTTTATTTATTTATTTTATTAAAAAAAATAAAAATTAATATTTTCAATAATATTATAAAACAAAAAAATAAGTTAATATAATAAGGGTAAATTAATTAATTACTACAAATCTATAACCAATTTTTTTAATCAAATACATTTAAAATTAATATAAAATAATTATAATTATTAACATAAATTACTACAAATTCATAGCAAATATTTATTAATCAAATATATTTAAAATTAACATAAAATAATTATAATTTTTAACTCTGTACATCCTTACTTAAATTCAGTTCTTACACAACACACAGTTACACATGATCTTTTGTTGCATTAAGATTTTCTTTTGCTAAAGATTTGCTGCGTTAATAAGGAATATACAAGTATCATATTTGTATAAATAAAGTATCCTTACAATATTTTTCGCAAATTTAACTAATGAAAGGTTGCAGGACAAAAAAAACCATTATTGCATTTTTTTTTTCCAATTACAAAAGAAAGATAGGCTTTTAGAATGAATCTTCATCCTTCTACATGCCAAATACCATAAAGTCCTTGACAAAAGATTTGAATCCAAATTCTCCATCCCGAACATGGAAGGGAAAAAAGAACTACAAAATGAAAGAACTTTAACGTGAGTATTTTAAGAGCAAAAAAACATGAAATTTTGATGACAAAAGCTAAACTCTAAGCAAATAAATGCTGAGTTCAGGACCACCAGACCCATCAGGATTCATCATATAAAAAGCTTCAGAATCTTTAGACCCAACAACTCTCTCAAAACGGGCTCTCATATACATGAGTTCCCCTAATTCGGACCCATCTTCTTCATTCCCTTCACATAACAAACCAGGCAAAACACCACCACCAATTGAAATTGGCTCCACAGCTTTCAAAACTTTCCAATCCTCTGCACCACACTCTCTTCTCATTGCAAACCCACATTTCTTTCCGTTACAATATGTCCTCCAATTTTCTTCCTCTATCAATTTCTTCTTCTTGAAATTACCCTTCGTCATTTTTTCTTCATTTTTGTTCATCTTCTCACATTCCAAGGCAAATCGAACCAACCCAGATGCCATTTCTTTAATCAAAACACTTGTTGGCATTGTTAATTCAATTAGAAAAACAGGGCACAACTTGGGATCTTCTTGAAATGCAAAATGAACATGCCCTCTTCTATATCCAAAAAGGGTACCAATAAGTTTGTTACCAAGACTATAATGGTAATTTGAAGACCGGTTCTTACTGAAAACGGTAAAAGCCCATTTAGAAATTGGAAATTTTGAACTCATCTTGTTTCTATTTGGAAATAAGATTTTAAGGTCTTTTTCTTGATCTTCCTCAAAGAAGTGAGAGGAAGAGTTTAAGGTTAATGTTTTTTTCTCATTGTCTTCATCATCCTGATCAGCTTTCTTTCTCCTGTAATTGAAACACCTTTTGGAGAAAGAGAAGGAGGAGTCATGAGGAGATTTTGCAGCCATGATAGTTCTCATGATTGGTGAATGAGAAGCAAGTAAAAGAAGGAATATTTATCAAATTGATATGGTGGGTATGACTACGAAGAAGAAAGTGATTTGTGGGTTAAGTTTCATTTTCTAATTTTTTTGTAGGAGTAAGAGACTTGTAGGAGTGAACTCAAAAGGAGTGGTTGCTGACAAAAGATATGGTGATCAGTCTCACCTAATTGTAACAAGAACGAAGAATAGCAGATATATATAGAGAGAGGGGGGGAAAAAAAAAGACGAAGGTAGTAGGGGCCTTTTAGGAGTAGGGCGAAAGGGGGGGGGGGTTAAAACAGTATACGATTAGAAATGTGTCTTAATGATACCTTTCATTAAGTTATTAGAATATTTTTTGTTTTTTTTTCGATATTCAAAATTGTGTTATTTAATATCGGGTAAAACCTATTTAGTTTTTTATATTTTATAAAATATATAAAAAAAATTATTATTTATTTAATATTTTGATAAATTTTTTTACTATTTATTCAATATTTTAATGCACTAAATAATCTATATGTCTTAATATAAAAACTCTTATAATATTTTTCTCTTTAATATAATAATTTAAATTATATTTTTTTAATAAATTATTATTAAAATATTTTTTTATACATTATTAAAACACATTTTAGTTAAAAAATTAATAAAATATTTGTTTTAATATTTATTTTATTTTAAAAAAATTAAAATATATATTTAAATAATTTTATATTAAATTATTATTATTATTATTATTCCTATTAAATTTATTTTTATTTTTATGGAAGATTAAAATTTTAATTAATTTATATAAAAATAATAAATATTATATATTTCTTTAATTTATAATTTTTTTCAAAATCAAATAGATTAAATAATATTATTTCTTAATTTAAGATAACAAATAATACAACTTTTTTATATAGAATAGATTAATAAACTTGACTTTTCGCTCAATTATTTTATTATATAAATATTAATTACATAAAAATTTGTATTAAAAAAATGCACACAAAATGAAAAAAATAAAGAAATAAATTTGTTGGTGATATAATCTTAATTTAAATTGTTATTATTATAATGTGTAATTAATAATAACAATAAAATAATATTAATGTATAATTAATAACAATAAAACAAATATTATATAATGTCATCATAACAATAATAAAAATAATTATAATGTTATTTTATCTAATAATTTTTAATAGCATATTACGTACAATTATAAAATTAAGTGTAAAATTATTTGAATTTAGCATCACTTTAATGAAATTTCATTATTATAGGTGTTGGGCAGGAAACAAATTGAGAAAGTATTGGTGTGGGTATTTAGAGAGAAAAAAATAAAAAAGTATTGGTAGGGGTAGAGACATGGAAAGTGATCCTTCACTAACTCATTAAGAATTTTTTGTTAAGTACTATTAAAAATTTTAATTTTATAAATTTTGTATAATTATATATTTAATTATAAATAAAAATTTCATAATTATGTAAAAATTGAGTATTAATAGTAGGTTTAGATGGTATTGAATTTTTTATTTAACTTGTCTAAAGTTTTAATTTTAAAATTATGTATTTTTATTTTTTTAAATCATAAATTAAAAATATTTTTATTTTTAAAATATAAAAATAAATTAGATATTAATTTAAATATTTTTTATAATATAATAATTTTTATTAGTTAAAAATCTATATAAAATATTGATTATGAATTTTATTTAATTATATTATAAAAATAATTATTATATAATTTAAATTAATATAATTATACTTCATTTATTAAATATGATACGTCTGCACTTAGTTTTCTCACTCTTTGACTAATCACTTGGGAAACAGAAACAGTTTTATGAGCAGGTAGAACAACACCAACCGTACCAACTAGGGCCATCCTTTTGTACAGTCCTTAGTCTTTTCTTGCCCACATTACTCTCATTAATGTACTGATGCACCAGTTCTTTTTCTTTTCTTTTCTTTTCTTTTCTTTTCTTTTCTTTTCGTACTGTTTCCCATTACGAGCCAAAAACTAGCCTCCTTTGTGTTTTGAATCTCAATTTTGTCTTTTGAGTTTATAATAATAATAATAATTAAGGATGATTTGATTTTACATTTACAGATTTCCTCTGCTTTTGCAGCTAATTTGTGGAGTATCAAGCAGTGATTTCCTAAAGTCTGGAAGGTTCTGTGATGTATGTAACTAGTCTGTAATATTCAATCTTAATTAATTATGTCACTGTTTATAGTGTTTTGTGTACGGTATCATACTTATTTTGAAGAAGAAAAAATGTCAGAACTTTGTTACCATGTATAGGGGCAGTTGGCCGATTTATAAAGTAATTCAAATTATATATATATTTTTAAATTTAATTATACTAATATTATTAATAAATATATTCTTTTTTATATTACATAATTAATTTGAAGTTATTGTGTAATAAATTTTTTAATCTTTTTCTTTACTATTTTCATTTTAACGTATTTTAATATGTTTGATTGATGTTGATTTCTTTCTTTTCAAAAAGAAATTTTTTTTGTTAGGTTACATAATTAAAATCATTACATTTCAATTTTGAAATTTTTGTTTGAATATGAATAAAATTTAACTATCAAATTTTAATTATATATGTATTAATCTATGGCTAGTACAATTAATGATTTTCATATAATTCGTTTTTTTCTAAATTACAAATTCAAGCATTAAGATTGTTATAGTTTCATTTCTATTTTAGTTACAAATTTTTTTCAAATTTTCTAAGTTTGTTTTATTGGCTGAATAATATTTATATTCTCTTAACTTTTATGGTTACACACTTTATTTTATTTTCTTTAAATTGATACAATAAGTTTTTTATTGTATAAATTTAATTAAATTATAAAAATTAGTTACCATAAGTGTTTTTAACCTTTCTTTTCCTTTACTTTTTCCTTTTTTTTTCAAATTATTTTATATACTGATTTTGTGATTGAATTTGTACATTTAACAATAAAGAAACATATAATTTTTTACAAATATTATTCAACATATGAATAAAATATTTCAAAATATATGTTGATTCGATTATTTTAAGCATGTATTTTTATACTCATGTTTTTTAAATTAATATATATTTTTATATTAAATAATATTTAATATGATTTGAATGGATAATGTAAAAAAAAAATCTATTATCTCATATAAATAACTTTTATCACATACATTATTGTAATGAATAAGTGTTATAGTTATGTTGGAAAACTCAGTAATTCGTTAAAAAGAACGGAGAGATTATTATACTCCACTAAGGCTTTAAAGATTCTCAATCCTTATATTTGATTTGTAATTTTTTTTATTATCAACTTATAATTTTGATTGTATTCAGATTCTCAAATCTCTGTTTTTTTATGCCAAGTTTCCCTCTTGCAGTGGACGTAGAGCTAAAATTCTTTTTTTTTTTTTTTACAAAAAACATATTTACATAAATCATAATTATATAGTAATGTATTATTAATAATTATAATTAAATTTTTATAATTATATCTAATAAAAATTATTACATTAAATATAATTTTGATAACAATTATTTCACTTCAATATATTGAATGAAGTAATAATCATGGTTGAATATACAAACTCATTGAGCCAATAAACTGCTTTTTGACAGAGAACAGATGCTACTTATAGTAATAGCCTAGATCTCCGCTTAAACTTTGATGAAAAATTAAAAAACAAATAGCCTAGATATCATTATTACTTATTGTGTTCGAATTAATACCATTACTTTTATATAATCCATAATTTTAATAATATATATTTATCAAATTAACTTAAATATTTTTATTAAATTATGAATGTCGGTTAACTCAACTTATTAATTATAAGGTTAAAAAATATATTTTTATAATAATCATGTACCGAACAACAATTTTCCCTTATTCTTACGTTAAATTTAGTTCTATAATTAAAAATATATATTGCATTATTTTTAATTCATTATATTCCGAGGTAAGGTTTTCCATAGCTGAACTAAACATGCTCCACATGTGACGCAACTAACCTTTTAGGTCAAAACTGAATTGTATTTTTCTCTGGTGGCAACACTTTATCTCCACCAATCATCAATCCAAGTGGGGCTTAATACAAAAGCCAAATATTTGCCATACTTTTCTATCATCATCAACCGACCAAATATCATGCATGAGTTCTACTTCTAACCCATAGACGAACTTAAGAAACTACATAATATGCTTTTTATATCATAAATAATTTGATTAATTTATTTAAATTAAAAAATTTAATTCAATTTATTAAATTCAGATAGAATTAGATTGAATTTTTTTGTAATTGAATCGAATTTGGATTGAAAAGTATATAATTCGTTTAAATTTAAATTGATTTCGAATCGCCATATTTTATAATATATTGTATTGTATTTTATCTGAACCCGAGTTACTATTAAATTATAAATAAATATATATTTTTTATAATTTTTTTATATTTAAATATTATACATACTATAATTATATTATATTAGAATGTTAGCTTAAAAATAAATATAAATATTTATAATAATTTAATAATTGTACTGTCATACTTCTTATTTTTTTACTTTTTTTAATTATAACTATAAATAATAAATTTTACTACAAATATAAAAATTTAAAATTTAAATATTGTGTATATTATGTTTTATATATAATAATAATTTATAAATAAATTTCAGTATCAATTTGATCTTATTCGATCTACAAAAATATGATATGTTCATATTTTAATTTGTTCAAATTGAAAATCTTTAAATTCGATTTAAAATTGATCAGATTTAAATTAGTTAAAAATATATCCAATACCCTGGATATATATATATATGCTTCTTATTAAAAAATTTAGATGTTATTAAAAAAATTATTTTAGTTCTCTAATTAAAGTGTTGATTTTTTTATTTTAAAATAATAATCAAATTTTTTTTACACATTATTTTTTAACTTTCTGATGAAATACTTTTGCTTCTTTTTTTTCTCTTTAGAAATATAACTGAAAAAAGTGAAGATTATTAACTTTTAAATTTTTTTTCTTACAGTAATACAATTTATCTGTACTGAACCCAAAACCACTAACAATAAAAATTATTTTTCAACTATAATTAATTAAAAAAACACTTCATTAAAAGGCTAAAAGGATATTTTTATGAAAAAATTGTTATTACACAAAAATATAAAAAAGTAGCAATATTTAAATTTGGTACTAAAATAAAGCTTTTTAATAACATAAAATATTTGAGGTATTAATATATTAACTGATGTATCTTTAAGATAATCTCTTTTTTACAACTAGAACTAACTTTTTCATTCCAAATTTCACATCTAATTCAAAATTAACATGTCACTTAATGAATATTAATATCGATTAAAATATCAAGACTTAGATTTGATGAAAATATCTAAAAAAAATTCGTTGTTTAAGAAATTTTTTAAAAATTTCAAAAAATTTATAAAATTCAAATAATTTTTTTTATTAAATGTTCAAAAATACCAAATTTAATACTTATAAATGTATGTAATATTTATTTTAATCATTAAATCAAAAAATTATAGGATAATTTATTAAAATATTTGAACTAATTATTTAGACTACTAATTAAAAAGATGTACATTTTGTTGAAATTTATAGTATAATAAAAGGTTTTAATATAGAAGTTCAAATTTTATTGATTTTATAAAAAAAATTAATTGATAACATAAAAAAATTCTAAAACTAAATATAATTTACTATTATAATTTGAAAGAAATAATTTTAAAAATTATAATTAAATAAAGAGCAGATATTGGGTTAATAAAACCTTGCACAACCTTTTGTAAGAGTAAGCACTCCAAAATGACCTTTCCATCGAAGGTGGCAGACGAAGAGACACTAACAAAGATTCCTACCCATGGATACTTAAAAGTTTAAATTACTATCAAAACAATTTAAAATTTAAAAAATTATAAAAAAATAAAAATTATTATGATAAAAAAATATTAAATAATATTAAATGAGATTTAATTACATTAATTTAGATAAACTGTATTTCAATTTAAATTGTGTTTAATATGAAATGATGTCCTAATTTTTTAAATATATATATATATATATAAGATAAACATAAAAAATATATTTTTATAATTATAAAATTTTAAAGATATTATTATTATTATTATTTTCTATTTGGATTCCACACAATATGCACCGTGCCGGTTAGTAACTTCAAGATTGAGAACTAATTATAAATCAAAAATCTAATATATCATATATTTACATTTAACATTGAAAAGTATAAAAAAAGCATGTTTAATAATTAAAAATAACAAAAATAGTATATTTAATAATTAAAATGAATAATTTTTTAAAAATAAATAAATAAATATATATATATATATATATTAAAAAAACTAAAATAATACTAAATATAATTGATTTATGATTTACGATTTAAGTTTACAATTAATGATTAAGTACCAATAAATAAGTATTTTTTAGTAAGTTAATATTTTTCTGGCTTAAAATAGGTATTCTAATTAATGACCATTATTTTTATTCATTTTAAATAACACCTATATCAATCTCGAACGTATTATGAATAGTGAAGTTTTCTTTCAACAAGTGAGTAGGGGTGAAAATTTGTGTCATAACTCAATTGATCGAATTGAACCTGAATTGTAGAATTCGAATCAAATTAAATTTAGGTCAAATTCTGATCATTTCAAATAATCGAAAAAAATCAAGTTGGATTAGGTTAGGTTTAAGCGATTTCGTTAACCCAAAATATTTAAAAAAAAACATAACACATAAACATTATAATTTACTCGTTATATTAAAAACTTAAAATTGAACAAAACACATTTATTCTTAATTCTCAGTCGACTCAATCTTTCTCTAAACTCTCTACTTCTCCAATAACCAATAACAATTGATTTTCAACAATAACCCTACGTCCACCACTATTTCACTCTTCTATAATAATAACCCTACGTCTATTGAAATAGGTTAAAGTATTTTTCGTACCATCCTAAAAAGATGGTTTTTCTTTGTATGATTACTATATGATTTATTTAAATTTTAAAAGAGCTTTATATATATATTATTTATTTAATTTTATTTATATATTTTTTTGTTCAGTACCCCGGGGATATTCTATTAAAATTTAGAATTCTTTATTCAAACTATAAGTTTTTATAAAAAAAACATGACCTTTGAATTTTATATAAGGAGAGTTTGATGACGTTTATATTTGTCAAATTTATTTAGAAAATTCTTATCTTAATTTATGTTTATTAATATTTTGTTTTGTAATTAACTAATTAATGTAACATAACAAGCATTTATGAGGAGTTGTATTATCAACGTAAACTTTATTATATGCGTGCGTTATTTATTCAAAATTAATTTATCATCTATTTTAAAGACTAATTGTTATAATATTATTTTCTTCTTTCGGTGTTTTATGTAATGTTGCTTGAGTTAAGGAGCTTTAATTATTAAATATATTTTATGATTTAAAAAATATTCAATTAACTAAAAAAACATATAATTAATAATTCGAGTTATTTTGAATCAATTCAAGTCAACTTGTTTGTGTTTAGTTTAAATTCGAACTCATATTTACTAGTTTAAATTAAATTTGAATTGAGATAAGATTTGATCAATTTGAATTGTGTTAATTCGAGAGTAACAAAAATTACTACCCTAATCAATGCTATACTTTTCAAATTATTATCATATTAGTTTCTTCTTACCCTATAATCTCGTTTTCTCCTTTTCACTAATTTTTTAGTTTCTTAAAAATTTATGATACTAGATACCATTTAACAACTTCATCCATTTTTGATATCTTTTCCTCCATTAAATTTCGCTAAAACCGCCTTTTAAATCTGATCCTACCTTAATCTTTAGTCATTCTCCATTCTTTTTCATTTTGCTTTTCTTCAATTTATTTGAATCGAATTATTTTTTGCTTCTTTTCTTTTACTTCATATTCTTTACAAAATCAAATTTATCTCATCAAAGAGTAAAGAGCAAGTCTAAGAGAGAAGATAAGTCTACGTAGAGAGAGAATAGTGTTTCAACAGTAATTGGACTATTTTTCTCTAATATAAGGAGTTACAGTAAAAACTTGATATAAAAGTAATAGTATTGCTATTTGCATAATGTGATAATTATCTAATTAGACTTTTTTTTTCTAACTACCATATATTATTATTTTACAATAAATTAATATAAATTGAGTTTTTGTAAAAATAAACTAATTTCTTCTAAAATCATTGAAAAACTAAGATTGTGAAATTTTAATCTAATAATGGCTTAAACATTGATATGTATCTTACGTGCATGTATTAGGTAGAAGGATCCTAAAAAAAAACATAGTGTAAGAGATATCATTCTTTTACACACCAATTTTAATATAAAAAAATTAACAAAATACAATTTTATTTCAAAGAATTCTCTCTTTAATTGAACCAAACTCTTCTCTTTACTATAATAATTTCTCATTAAATAGTCTAATGATAAGACTCACATCCTCGTTGTTTGAATGAAATTGGACAATGCATGTCTTCAACTAGTTCGATTGATATAGCATTAATTTCTGCAAATCTAACGAGAATAAAAAATATTGCTCTCTAGAATACAACTTTGAATTACCGAGTTCTCCCAATGTCATTAGGGATAAGATAAGCATGTGCACATACACGTGTCTAAGTACTGCTTAATGATACACTGATACTTTATGTATGATCAAAGAACTTCTATTACATTCCCTGTTAAAAAGATCACTATCAGTTTGTCTATATCCAAAAGTAAACAGGGCAAACAAGAGAAAAACTCCCTCATGCTAAATTGATCATCAAAATGAAATAGTCTTCACAGTGATTTGAAGGCTTGAATCATCCAAATTACATAATTGGTTGATAATAAATTCTAGTTCATAGGAAAGGGATTAAAGCCAGACAATACCATTTTCTGCAAAGGCCAAAATAATGGCTTTGGGAGGTTGTCCCAGTCATACCAATCCCAACCATCACACTTTTGAGGCTCAAGATTCTGGGGAACTTGTTCAGCATCAAGCAACATTGCTCGCATGAAGATGGTGACATAGTGAGAGGGTTTTGGTTCCTCTGAGAAAATGTTATTTGTTACTGTCAATAACTCCAACTTAATGATATCTAAACCAGTCTCTTCCTTTACTTCTCTTGCTGCACATTCCTCAAAACTCTCCCCTAATATCAAGTGAATCACATACATTGTAAACCGAAAATCAGCTTTTTTGGTACAAATTAATTTAATGAAATTAACTACTCGGTGATCCAAAATATAGTAAGATAAAAGTAAAACTAAACAACTAATCAGAATCATTTTTTAAGAATAGATACCTTTGTATTATACATATTCTTGTTTAAGTAATTTTTTGATTTATGTTCTCAACTGAAATACACGAAATATCCTTAATTAAATTAATGGTAATTTTTGTTCAAATTTAACAACAATCTCAATAAATTGAGTAAGAGATATTATTACTAACGAAATTAATCAAAATATGTACCAATAACTTAAATAGAAGTGTTTGATGTATATTAGTTAAGAATAAATGTTCTACAAAAATAAGAATATAAATAATATAAAGTTACTAACTCTATTTTATGATTCAAATTTTCTAAGAGAACGTTGCGGCATTAAAGACACTCATCTGTTCTTCTTCTCACAAACAAATCACCTACGTTCTTAACACAAATAAGGATGGAGAAGAAACACGTATTGTAATGCATTGCCAAATAGCTCTAGTAAAATGGTAAAGGCTCCTAGTTCAAATCCGATACCCGAATTATTGTTCCATAAAAAACAACACTAATATAATGTAGTTAACAGTTACGCAGCCAAATTAAAGTTCCTTTCCACAACCCCCGTGTATCAAAGAACTATCCAAAGGAGCAATGTGTTTAATCAAAAGGCGGGAAAACCTTTATTTAGATATTAATATTACCTAAAAAATTTCAATTTATTATGTAATTTTGATACTTTTTGTTTCAATTAATTATTCTAGTAAAAATTAATAAATATAATCGAAAAATTTAAATCACATGCAAGATACATGAAGTAATGATAATAATATCTGATTCTTATCACGCTCTTATAATTTCACATGTTTTCGTATATGTGACTTAAATATTTTCATTAAATTAATTAATTTTTTATCAAAATAATTAATTGAAAAGAAGAAATATATAAACAAATTAAATGTTTTCAGCTAATTCAGCCAATTGAAGGCTTTAAATACCATGGAGATTCTCTTTGCAACCAGCTATCCAGCCGGTCACTTCTTGTAAGAATCTGTTTTAAAAACAATACAACACCAATCTCCCTTCGGATGTAGCTCTTGATTCCTGAACACAGCTAGCGGTTCAAAATGATCAACTAACAAATGAAAAGCCATATGCTTTCTAACTTAAACACAAATCAGCTGCAGAAATCCATGGCCTAACTCCCTCCAAAAGAGTTCTCAAAGAGGAAGGTTTGCCATAGATTTATAAGTGCAGCGGAAACCTAGCCCTTCCGACCGGGGATATGGAGCGCCTCCCCCTCACACCGGCGTATCTATTCCTAACAGGGTGCAGGAAGCTTTAGCTGACCAAAAATGAAAAGATGCTATGAATGAAGAATTAAGATCCTTAGAAATAAATAGAACTTAGGAACTTGTCAATCGTCCACCAACAAAGAAAATTGTTGGATGTCAATGAATTTTTTTAGTAAAGTATCAAGCAGATGGTATGATTGAACGTTATAAAGCAAGAATGGTGGCAAAAGGATACACTCAAACATATGGGATCGACTATACAGAAACATTTGGACCTGTAGCCAAAATTAACACTGTTCGAGTCTTGGTATCTCTAGCTGTAAATTTAGATTGGCCATTATAACAATTTGATGTAAAAAATGCCTTTCTACATGGAGATTTAATTGAAAAAGTCTACATGAATTTATCACCAGGAATAAAGAAATCCAAAATCCATGATGAAAAGGTCTACAAATTAAAAAAATCACTATATGGATTGAAACAATCCTCAAGAGTATGGTTTGGCAGGTTCACAAGGTCAATGAAGGCATTTGACTACAAGCAAAGCAATTCAGAACATACTTTATTTCTAAAAAAAAGGTATGGTAGATCACTGCACTTATTGTATATGTTGATGATATGATAGTAACATGAAATGATCTTGAAGAAAGAAAAACGCTACAAACTTATTTGTCCAAAGAATTTGAAATGAAAGACCTTGGTTCCTTAAAATATTTTCTTGGGATTAAGGTTTCTCGAAACAGAAGGAATCTTCTTATCTCAAAGAAAGTATACCTTAGATTTATTAAAAGAAACTGGTATGTCAGCATGTCAACCAGCTAATACACCAGTAGAGGAAGGATTAAAGTTATGTATCAAGGTTGATCAAGTTCCAACAAATAAAAAAAGATACCAAAGGCTTGTTGGAAGGTTGATGTATTTGGCACACACAAGACCAGACCTTGTCTATGCTTTAAGTATTGTTAGCCAATTTATGCATAATCCTGTATAACAACATATGAATATGTTGAATTCAACAAACACTGCACCGACGTCAAACGCCTACCAATATACACGGCGCCTACCAAACAATTGTAAACCATGTAATTCAATCATGGTGGTTGTTGAAATAATAATTGATATTTGTCTATATAAACAATGTACATATTCGATACAAATTAAGAAAATATATACGGAGAAAAAACTTTAAGCATCTTACCCACATTTGCTAAGGAGTTTGCAACATGATCCTTTGTTGTTTCAACAATGGTGGCAGTAGATATCTGTCGTGGATTTTTCTTCCGAGAGTCACGGTTGTGATCCCACCAGTCAGGATATCCCACAAGTTCAAAACATCGTTCTTTTGTATGACCCTTTTGATGACAATGGGTACATTTAAATGATGATTTATCAGTCACCATTCGTTCTTGTTGATTGGAAAAAGAACAATTTTTAGATATCATGACGGAAGCGTTAACATCTCCAGATTTTTCCTTCAATGAGATTCGACGTACTACCTCCCGTCGAATCAAGGAATAACAACCTTCTAAATCTAGGATAGTTTCTTTTCGCAAAATTTCTCCACGAACCTGCTCAAATTCATCATCTAATCCAACAAGAAAAATATGTATCCGTAGTCTTTCAACAGACTCTTGATATGATATTAGATCATGAGGGTTTTTCATTACCACCTTATCACGATGGTCTAGCTCTTGGAAAAATGCAGTCGACTCTCCATAATACTCTGAAAGTGATTTTCCATTTGTCTGGAAGTAAAGGCTTTTTGGTTTATAACAAATACCTGTAATTCGTCACTTTCATCATAGAATGCTTTTGCCAAAGCACCCCAAATTTCAAGAGCAATAGGTATGTGTAAATATCGCTTCATGATTTCTAGACTCATTGACATAAGTATCCATCTCTTCACTTTTTGATTTTATGCATACCACTTGTTATAATTGTTTGATGTTTTTTCTGGTTGCAAATTTTTGTCATAAATATAAGAGAGTTTTTCTCTCTCTACAATATGAATTTCTATTATTTGAGACCAAACATCATAATTAGTTTCTGTAAGAACAATTCCAGCATTAAAAACAACTTCAAACTGAACAGATTGTACAACTGGAGTTGATTCCTCCATAGGTAATGAAATTATACCCTCTGTCATGATATTAGGGTTAACAAACTAGAAAATGGTGTAATAATTTTAGAACTAATTTTTTTTCTTTTTTTTAATACACTAAACCGAATAAAAAACAACAAAATCGGGTAAAAATTGGTTTAAAAACTTGAAAAACTAGACTAAACCAGTTTTAGAAATCCAAAATCGAAACACTGGTTGAACCAACCTGAGCCGAACCGAGGTGCGGGCCGACTACGCCCTCGAGCCAAGCCGTGCCGAACCGAACCGAACCGTGCCGCGTCGAAAACAGCCGAACCGCTCCGAATGACACGTCATCGTCTTCAACCTCCAGACGACGCATGGAGCACGTGAAAAATGTTTCTTTCACTTCAGGCGGCGCATGGGGGCACATGTTGAACTTTTCTTCTACTCTATTTTTACCAAATTGTTCAAAATTGTGTTTAGAGTAATCTGGTAAAATTAGGTGGGACAAATACCGCTTCAAAAATGATGTTTGTAATTAATATTTGTAAGGGTGTTTGAATGAGATTTTTTTTCACGAGAAGAAATATTTTCAGAGAAAGAAATCTCTGTTTTAGAGAACAAGAGTTTCAAATTTGTATAAAGCAACGACCTAGCTCTGATACCATGAACAAATCAATATTTAAAGAAATAATCAGAAGAAGAAATAAACGTTTTTTCCGTATATATTTTCTTAATTTGTATCGGACATGTACATTGTTTATATAGACAAATATCAATTACTATTTCAACAACCACCATGATTGAATTACATGATTTACAGCTCCTTGGTAGGCGTTTGGCGTCGGTGGAGTATTTGTTGAATGAGTTGCAGTGTTTGTTGAGTGTTTGTTGAATTCAACACGAGCGTCTAACAACATGCAATAATTACATCAATAACACAAATCCAACTCTCCACACTTAAGTTTTGAACCCAAAAAAAAACCCTCTCCGTACTTTAGTTATTATGTTTGATTGGTCTATAATATTATTAACTCAAGTTTCAAATTAAACAACCAATAATCATAATTACAAAATAATTAAAAAAAATCTTCTCAATATTACTTCAGGGTCATTGGTGCATTTTTGTATTTTGAAATTACATAAAATAATACTATTAAAACTTATAACAATAAAAATAATACCTAAATAATATTAAACAGATCCAATTGATTGAATTTTAACAATAAATGGATCTAATTGGTCAGAGTTCAACCTGAATAACGTCTAATTGATTAGCGTTTAATATAAATGTTTGCACTTGGATTTTTTTAAATAAAAATATATAAATTAAACATAAATAATATTATTTTTTGTTTTAAAGAGTGCTATAAATATTGTTTCATTTTTTCACTTAGCTTCAAAAGGATTCCCCTCCCTTATATTAGTGATTTTAGATGAGTATCATAAGCAAAAGGACACTTGAACCACCGAACAAGTTCAACAAAAAAGAACTTTAACATTTATTTTCGGAATTAATATGAAATAAATTGTTAAAATGTATAAATAAATTATTAGGTTCACCTTTCACATGTTTAAATTTTTGGGAGAATTGATCTCTAAAACTTCTACATGATATCCGAGCAATAAGGTTTTAGGACAAATCCTTCTGGTAACCCCAATCTTAAAATTTCAAGTTTAATGGATTTCACAAACAAACAAAAAAACTTGCTATTAAAAAAAAATCAAGTAATAAGTCTTTATAGAGACAAAATGTGTACCAATAACTTAAATAGAAGTGTTTGATGTATATCAGTTAAGAATAAATGTTCTACAAAAATAAGAATATAAATAATATAAAGTTACTAACTCTATTTTATGATTCAAATTTTCTAAGAGAACGTTGCGGCCTTAAAGACACTCATCTGTTCTTCTTCTCACAAACAAATCACCTACGTTCTTAACACAAATAAGGATGGAGAAGAAACACGTATTGTAATGCATTGCCAAATAGCTCTAGTAAAATGGTAAAGGCTCCTAGTTCAAATCCGATACCCGAATTATTGTTCCATAAAAAACAACACTAATATAATGTAGTTAACAGTTACGCAGCCAAATTAAAGTTCCTTTCCACAACCCCAGTGTATCAAAGAACTATCCAAAGGAGCAATGTGTTTAATCAAAAGGTGGGAAAACCTTTATTTAGATATTAATATTACCTAAAAAATTTCAATTTATTATGTAATTTTGATACTTTTTGGTTCAATTAATTATTCTAGTAAAAATTAATAAATATAATCGAAAAATTTAAATCACATGCAAGATACGTGAAGTAATGATAATAATATCTGATTCATATCACGCTATTACAATTTCACATGTTTTCGTACATGTGACTTAAATATTTTCATTAAATTAATTAATTTTTTATCAAAATAATTAATTGAAAGGAAGAAATATTTAAACAAATTAAATGTTTTCACCTAATTCAACCAATCGAAGGCTTTAAATGCCACGGAGATTCTCTTTGCAACCAACTATCCAGCAGGTCACTTCTTGTAAGAATCTGTTTTAAAAACAATACAACACCAGTCTCCCTTCTGATGTAGCTCTTGTTTCCTGAGACAGCTAGCGGTTCAAAATGATCAACTGACAAATGAAAAGCCATATGCTTTCTAACTTAAACACAAACCAGCTGAAGAAATCCATGACCTAACTCCCTCCAAAAGAGTTCTCAAAGAGGAAGGTTTGTTATAGATTTATAAATGCAGCGGAAACCTAGCCCTCAGTCGATGTGGGACTTCAACACTCCCACTCACATTGATTTCTGACCGAGGATATGGAGCGCTTCCCCCTCACACCGGCGTAGGATCCATCCCCTACAACCGGCCGGGTACCGATTGAGTCACCTGGCTCTGATACCATGAAGAAATCCATGGCCTAACTCCATCCAAAAGAGCTCTCAAAGAGGAAGGTTTGTCATAGATTTATAAGTACAGCAAAAACCTAGCGCTCAGTCGACATGGGACTTCAACACTCCCCCTCACATTGATTTCCGATCGGAGATATGGAACGCCTCCTCCTCACATCGGCGTACGGTCCATCCCCTACAACCGGCCAAGTACCGACCGAGTCACCTGGCTCTGATACCATGAAGAAATCCATGACCTAACTCCCTCCAAAAGAGCTCTCAAAGAGGAAGGTTTCCTCACATATAATTTGTCTTTCTTCATAAGTAAACAATTTATATGTAAGGGTCTGAATTTTAGCATGGTAATAACTCTCAATATAGAAAAGACTCAAGGGAAATGGAATCAAGTCCTCATCAACTTCAAGATCATCAAGCAAGTTCCTTACTACCACTAAGTGAGTATGAGTTTCCTTCTCCACAAGCTGCTAATATACCTAACCAATCGTTTGCAAAAGATGTTCCAACTATTGAACCAGCCAGAAAAATACTTTCATCACGTCCTAACAGAGGTATTCCTAAAACCATGTATGAACCTGAGATTTCTAGTAAAGTCAAATATCCCATGAGTAACTATATGTCTAAACATCGTTTGTCAAAATCAAACGTATCATTTGTGAATCAATTATCTGCTGTATCTATTCCTAACAGGGTGTAGGAAGCTTTAGCTGACCAAAAATGGAAAGATGCTATGAATGAAGAATTAAGATCCTTAGAAATAAATAGAACTTAGGAACTTGTCAATCGTCCACCAACAAAGAAAATTGTTGGATGTCAATGGATTTTTTCAGTAAAGTATCAAGCAAATGGTATGATTGAACGTTATAAAGCAAGATTGGTGGCAAAAGGATACACTCAAACATATGGGATCGACTATACAGAAACATTTGGACCTGTAGCCAAAATTAACACTGTTCGAGTCTTGGTATCTCTAGCTGTAAATTTAGATTGGCCATTATATCAGTTTGATGTAAAAAATGCCTTTCTACATGGAGATTTAATTGAAAAAGTCTACATGAATTTACCACCAGGAATAAAGAAATCCAAAATCCATGATGAAAAGGTCTACAAATTAAAAAAATCACTATATGGATTGAAACAATCCTCAAGAGTATGGTTTGGCAGGTTCACAAGGTCAATGAAGGCATTTGACTACAAGCAAAGCAATTCAGAACATACTTTATTTCTAAAAAAAAGGTATGGTAGATCACTGCACTTATTGTATATGTTGATGATATGATAGTAACATGAAATGATCTTGAAGAAAGAAAAACGCTACAAACTTATTTGTCCAAAGAATTTGAAATGAAAGACCTTGGTTCCTTAAAATATTTTCTTGGGATTAAGGTTTCTCGAAACAGAAGGAATCTTCTTATCTCAAAGAAAGTATGCCTTAGATTTATTAAAAGAAACCGGTATGTCAGCATGTCAACCAGCTAATACACCAGTAGAGGAAGGATTAAAGTTATGTATCAAGATTGATCAAGTTCCAACAAATAAAAAAAGATACCAAAGGCTTGTTGGAAGGTTGATGTATTTGGCACACACAAGACCAGACCTTGCCTATGCTTTAAGTATTGTTAGCCAATTTATGCATAATCCTGTAGAACAACATATGAATATGTTGAATTCAACAAACACTGCAACTCATTTAACAAATACTGCCCCGACGTCAAATGCCTACCAAGCAGTTGTAAACCATGTAATTCAATCATGGTGGTTGTTGAAATAATAATTGATATTTGTCTTTATAAACAATGTACATATCCGATACAAATTAAGAAAATATATACGGAGAAAAAACTTTAAGCATCTTACCCACATTTGCTAAGGAGTTTGCAACATGATCCTTTGTTGTTTCAACAATGGTGGCAGTAGATATCTGTCGTGGATTTTTCTTCCGAGAGTCACGGTTGTGATCCCACCAGTCAGGATATCCCACAAGTTCAAAACATCGTTCTTTTGTATGACCCTTTTGATGACAATGGGTACATTTAAATGATGATTTATCAGTCACCATTCGTTCTTGTTGATTGGAAAAAGAACAATTTTTAGATATCATGACGGAAGCGTTAACATCTCCAGATTTTTCCTTCAATGAGATTCGACGTATTACCTCCCGTCGAATCAAGGAATAACAACCTTCTAAATCTGGGATAGTTTCTTTTCGCAAAATTTCTCCACGAACCTGCTCAAATTCATCATCTAATCCAACAAGAAAAATATGTATCCGTAGTCTTTCAACAGACTCTTGATATGATATTAGATCATGAGGGTTTTTCATTACCACCTTATCACGATGGTCTAGCTCTTGGAAAAATGCAGTCGACTCTCCATAATATCCTAAAAGTGATTTTCCATTTTGTTTGGAAGTAAAGGCTTTTTGGTTTAAGACAAATACCTGTAATTCGTCACTTCCATCATATAATGCTTTTGCCAAAGCACCCCAAATTTCAAGAGCAGTAGGTATGCGTAAATATCGCTTCATGATTTCTGGACTCATGGACATAAGTATCCATCTCTTCACTTTTTGATTTTCTGCATACCACTTGTTATAATTGTTTGATGTTTTTTATGGTTGCAAATTTTTGTCATGAATATAGGAGAGTTTTTCTCTCTCTACAATATGAATTTCTATTATTTGAGGCCAAACATCATAATTAGTCTCTGTAAGAACAATTCCAGCATTAAAAACACCTTCAGACTGAACAGATTGTACAACAATTGGAGTTGATTGCTCCATAGGTAATGAAATTATACCCTCTGTCATGATATTATGGTAAACAAACTAAAAAATGGTGTAATAATTTTAGAACTGATTTTTTTTTCTTTTTTTTTAATGCACTAAACCGAATAAAAAAACAACAAAATCGGGTAAAAATTGGTTTAAAAACTTGAAAAACTGGACCATACCGGTTTTAGAAATCCAAACTCGAAAAAAACAGGTTCAGACCGAATCACTGGTTGAACCAACCTGAGTCGAACCGAGGTGCGGGCCGACTACGCCCTCGAGCCAAGCCGTGCCGAACCGAACCGAGCCGCGTCGAAAACAGCCGAACCACTCCGAATGACACGTCATCGTCTTTAACCTCCAGACGACGCATGGAGCACGTGAAAAATGTTTCTTTCACTTCAGGCGGCGCGTGGGGGCACATGTTGAACTTTTCTTCTACTCTATTTTTACCAAATTGTTCAAAATTGTGTTTAGAGTAATCTGGTAAAATTAGGTGGGACAAATACCGCTTTAAAAATGATGTTTGTAATTAATATTTATAAGGGTGTTTGAATGAGATTTTTTTCACGAGAAGAAATATTTTCAGAGAAAGAAATCTCTGTTTTAGAGAACAAGAGTTTCAAATTTGTATAAAGCAACGACCTAGTTCTGATACCATGAACAAATCAATATTTAAAGAAATAATCAGAAGAAAAAATAAATGTTTTTTCCGTATATATTTTCTTAATTTGTTTCGGACATGTACATTGTTTATATAGACAAATATCAATTACTATTTCAACAACCACCATGATTGAATTACATAGTTTACAGCTGGTTGGTAGGCATTTGGCACCGGTGGAGTATTTGTTGAATGGGTTGCTGTGTTTCTTGAATTCAACACAAGCGTCTAACAACATGCAATAATTACATCAACAACACAAATCCAACTCTCCACACTTAAGTTTTGAACCCAAAAAAAAAACCCTCTCCGTACTTTAGTTATTATGTTTGATTGGTCTATAATATTATTAACTCAAGTTTCAAATTAAACAGCCAATAATCATAATTACAAAATAATTAAAAAAAAATCTTCTCAATATTACTTCAAGGTCATTGGTGCATTTTTGTATTTTGAAATTACATAAAATAATACTATTAAAACTTATAACAATAAAAATAATACCTAAATAATATTAAACAGATCCAATTGATTGAATTTTAACAATAAATGGATCTAATTGGTCAGAGTTCAACCTGAATAACGTCCAATTGATTAGTGTTTAATATAAATGTTTGCGTTTGGATTTTTTTAAATAAAAATATATAAATTAAACATAAATAATATTATTTTTTGTTTTAAAGAGTGCTATAAATATTGTTTCATTTTTTCACTTAGCTTCAAAAGGATTCCCCTCCCTTATATTAGTGATTTTAGATGAGTATCATAAGCAAAAGGACACTTGAACCACCGAACAAGTTCAACAAAAAAAGAACTTTAACGTTTATTTTCGGAATTAATATGAAATAAATTGTTAAAATGTATAAATAAATTATTAGGTTCACCTTTCACATGTTTAAATTTTTGAGAGAATTGATCTCTAAAACTTTTACATGATATCCGAGCAATAAGGTTTTAGGACAAATCCTTCTGGTAACCTCAATCTTAAAATTTCAAGTTTAATGGATTTCACAAACAAACAAAAAAACTTGCTATTAAAAAAAAAATCAAGTGATAAGTCTTTATAGAGACAAAATAACTCCAAAAAAATATAAATAAATTATTAAACTAAACTTCCAAAATATTTAGATTGCATGATATATAGAGATAATAATTATGATATCATTATAAAAAATTATTAAATATATAAAAATATTATTGATTTTTCTCTCGGTAACTAAATTTTTTTTAAGGGTCATTAAAATCAAAAGAACTAATTCAAATTAAAATGTTACTCGGGCTTTGTAAGAGATACTGCAATTTCATATCATATAAGCGGAAAGAGCAATGCTAGGTAACATTACTGAAAAGTGTAGTAACTAGTAACATTTACCACCTCTTGCATGTAATCACTTTTTAACCCGGCATGTGGAATTACGGTCAAACGGTTAATGCTAAATACTCCTGATTTTTCTAGCATTTCTTGAAAATTTAAAATGTCATAAAAAAAATTAAAATTAAATTATTTGTATCTTTAATCTCTTATATTAAAAAAATGATGTTATTTAATATATTAATTTTGTTAAAAAGACCAACTAAGAAAAAATTATATTATTTTAAAAAAAATTCATTTAAAATATTATTATTTCTTATCAAATAATTAAAATACCAGTAATTAATATTATAATATGAAATAATTTATAAAAAAATAAAATATAATAAATTCAAACCAAAATTATTTAAATATATATTTTAATTTTTAACAAAAATTAAAAATCAATATAATATTAAAATAAAATAAAATAATGATAATTAATAAATATTAAAAAATTAAATATTTTATAGAAAAATAATAATATTTTAATAAAAAATTATTAAAATAATATAATTTATAATTAACTGAAGTTTTTTATCCAGCAATATTTTTAATCTAAGAGATTGGGACTAGGATAACTCTAAAATTTGTTATTGGACAATACTGAAACAGGGCTTTGAATGGTCGTGTTATTAGGTGTTATTCTTTCTGAAAGAAACAGAACAAGAATCGCCTTAAAAAAACTTAAACAAAAAACTGAGAAAATCCAAAGAAAATTAAGGCAGATTAACTATAATTAAGAAGAAACTAAAGTAGGGAACATAAATGGAGAAAACTAACCAAACTCAAGGTGGCCACCGGGGAGGGCAAACGGGGAATCCCCAACTGAGGAGAGTCTCCGTCCCAGCAACACCGATTTGCCTCTAACTAAGAACACAACCACAGCAACTCTCGGAATCGCAACCACCTTTACGTTCTCCATTTTCACTGCGTTTTCAAAAAAGCTTTGCTTCTTTGCTCTTTCCTCTCAAATCCTGTGTAATTAATATTTGAATATTTTGGTCAAGAAAATATTTCATTGTTAAACGGTGTCGTCTCATAATTTTCGTATCGGAATCATTTTTTAAACGAAACCAAAACGTGTCTTGTTTTCTATGGTGGGAAGTGGAATTGGGTATGACTCATGAGATTCGTCAAGTGTCAAGTCTCCAATTACAAAGCGGAATGTGCCGAGTGGTTAGTTAGTACTTAGTATGGCGAAATTATTCATTCTACAGCCTAAATAAATGTGAATTACTGCAATAACTTTTTTTAAAATATAAATATTTAATAATTAATTAAAAAATGAATAATTTAATTAATATATAGTATAAGTAACTCCTTGATTAACACATATTATTTGTGAAATACAAGAATGAGCTTTTTCAATAGGACTAGGTACGAGAGCGTGTGCATTAAATAGCTAATTTATTTGATGAAATGTAATATTATCATAATTATTTTTATTATTATTATATTAAATTTATAGATATTTTTATAATTTTTTATTATAATTAAAAATAATCAAATAAAATTATTTATTAAAAAAATTGCATTATGTTAATCGTTATATATATAATAAATTATTTAAACAACAGAGTTTATTTTTTTTTCTTTTATGAAATGAATTACTTTTTTTCTGGAATTAAAAGGTAATTAAAATTGCAATTGTTTAAGGAATTGATCAATGAAAAAATTAATACTACTAATTAATATATTTATTTAACCAATAAAATTGATATGTGTAAAATTTGAAACAAAACCTATATATTGAAATAGAAAAAAATTAAAATAAATAAATTTATTGTGTTACAACTTACAAATGATAAATTGGGAGAAACAATTAAATAATAACATAATTAAATTAAAGAAATATAACAATTCCAGGTAATCAATAAGGGGGTGCATGGGAGAAATATAGCAATTGTGATTAATGAATTTTCAGACGAATGATGGAACAGTTATTTTTAATTCATTGTAATGGTCAAATTAAAGGCAAAAATATAATAAAAATTCTCATTTTCATTTCTATAATTATCTTCAAAATATGATGGTGTCCAAAAGTTTATGGTGGCCCTAATTTAACACATATTCGAAGATGTTAACTATTAAATAACGCGAGCGTTTTTTTTTTCTTTTTATAAATAATATAGATAAATATATTTATCAAATAATCTTGAAGTATATCTTATTATGAATATATTAAAGTATTTTATTTACTTATTTGTATCTAATATTAATAAATTTATAATTGTATGTTTTAAATTTTACTCAACATATATAATTTATTTATAATTTTATAAATAATATACCTCACCAATTTTATTAAGCTTTGCCTCTAATTACCTAAAATTGTATACGGTGGTAATATGTATTAATATCGCAGAATAAATTATGTGAGAAGATGTTACCTAATTTTATTATATATTTGTTAAAAAATTGATGTTGAAAGGATAAAGTTTTAAAGTCCTATCCAAATAAAATAAGTTTTTTTAAAGTTATATTGTTTATTTCATGTTTTCATTACAATTATATAACTATATATAAAAAGATTTATTCTTTGAATTACTCATTGAATTAAACATTCTTTGGTTTACTCATTGAATTAAACATTCTTTGGTTTACTCATTGAATTAAACATTCTTTGTTTTACTCTTTGAATTAAAGATTGCTTGTTTTACTCCTTGAATTAAGGGTTCGTTGTTTTACTCATTGAATTAAGGATTTTTTGTTTTACTCATTGAATTAAGGATTTTTTGTTTTCTTCATTGAATTAAGGATTCTTTATTTTTTTTCATTGAATTAAGGATTCTTTGTTTTCTTCCTTGAATTAAGGATTTCTTGTGTTTTCTTCTTGAATTACTTCTTAAATTAAAGATTCTTTTTTTTACTCCTTAAATTAAGTATTCTTTGTTTTTCTCTTTGAATTATTTCTTAAATTAAGGATTATACCTTCTTGAATTAAGGTTCTTGATTTACTTCTTGAATTAAGGTTCTTGATTTACTTCTAGAATTAAGGTTCTTGATTTATTTCTTGAATTAAGGTTCTTGATTTACTTTTTGAATTAATGTTCTTGATTTACTTCTTGAATTGAGGTTCTTGATTTACTTCTTGAATTGAGGAGTTGACACTCCTTAAATTTATCTCTAATACTCCCTCTCAAGTTGGATCCATAAGGTTTATGGATTTAAGCTTGGACAAAAGTCGTTGGAATTGATAAGAAGCCAAGACAGCAAAGGTAAAACTAACAAAAATGTTGATTGCGATAGCAAAAAAAAATTGTTTTTGACATGAGACCTTTCCTTTTACCACAATACTCCCCCTCCACATTAGGTAGGTAAGAGCTGTAAGAGAGATTTAATCCATCATCGCCAAGACTTGGTGTTGATGTGAGACATTTCCTTTTACCACAATACTCTCCCTCCACATCAAGTAGGTAGAAGCTACATGAGAGATTTAATTCATCATCGTCAAGGGGTTGGTGTCGATGTGAGACCTTTCCTTTTACCACAATATTCTCCCTCCAAATCAGGTAGGTAGAAGCTGTAAGAGAGATTTAATCCATCATTATCAAGGGCTTGGTGTCGATGTGAGACATTTCCTTTTACCACAATACTCTCCATCTAGATCAGGTAGGTAGAAGCTGTAAGATAGATTTAATCCATCATTGCCAATAAATTTGATTTGAAAAAAAAAATGGAACAAGAAATCGCTTTGATAGAGTGTCGAATGCACTTTGAGACATCACAGACTCTGTTGTCGAAAGTAGAGATAAAATTATAAGAGCTACAAGTATATGTTGTTTCAGTAGAGGAATAACAATTTTTTTCACGAAGATCGACTTGCTTTGATACCATGTTGAAAATTGGTATTGAGAACGCTAAGACCAAAGGCCAAGTCCTAAATGCCTATCCAAATAAAACAAGTTCTTTCAAAATTATATTGTTTCTTTCATGTTTTCATTATAATTGTATAGTTATATATAAAGAGATTTACTCTTTCAATTACTCTTTAAATTAAAGATTGATTGATTTACTCTTTAAATTAAGGATTCTTTGATTTACTCTTTAAATTAAAAATTCTTTGATTCATTCTTTAAATTAAAGATTTTTTAATTTACTATTTGAATTAATTATCTTTTTATTTTCTAATTGTTACTGAAAAGTGGTAATTCTAATTCCATATTGTTATCATGTTATTATAAGTACTTAATTATGTTAAATCTTCTTTGATTTAAAATCACATGCCCTGTCTTATTATTTGAGAAGATAATTCGTTATTGAACAAACTTATCGAGAAAGACTTGACGTACAAATTAAAGCTTGTGAGAGAAATTCCTTTAGCCCTTTTAAATGAAGTGAATAAGCTAACATTATTCATTGTCAAGAACATGCAATAGTCCTTTTCGAACATATTAGTTATGAGAGTTTGATTTTTTTTTTACATATATTCATGAACTTATTATAGTTGCACGAACGTTTATGGATCCATTATATTTTGTGTTTTTTTTCATCATGAGGTTTAGGAGGAGTATGTGTGGAAAGAAGATGACTCATTATATGTTAAGACTATAAATATTGTTAGTTTTATAGATAAAATATTTATCTATAAATTTATTTTTAGATCTTTTATTAAATTTATAAAAAAAAATTGAACAAATGCTAGAGTTTTAAATATTAGTATTCCAGATATATCTTCTATAACTATAACATATATGATTGTATTCATATATTTAATATCATCTGTTTATAAATATGAAATTATTTTTGATATTAAAATATTTATTTAAATTTTAATTAATTTATGAAATTATTAATTAAATATGTTTTTAGAAATAATAGTTTAATGAGAATAGGAACATCAAGGTGCCCAAAAAATTACACATATTCATCATGAGCTATAAGATGTTTGTAACTACTCGATATCTATTCATCTGTTATAAAAATAGGATCACATATTTATATTTTTTATTAAATATGTGTATATATCATGAACATATATTAACATAAACCATTATCTTGGTCATATGAACATCTAAAATCATGTTATTTTTTACGAGATATACATATATTTAAAACAAAAAAAGAACAAAAATTGAATAAATACTAACAACTTACTTTAATATTTTATGAAATTAGTAGATTTAATATGTTATTGAATAGCGTTAGTTAAGATTATAACAATTGGTATCAATTTTAAAATAAACTCTCATCACTTCTTATTCTTAGTATGTATGTATGGACATTTTAGTTATATATAATTAAAATTATGATTATTTATTAAAAAATGATAATTTTTTTATGAAAATGATCGTAATCAATAAGATGTTGGACGGAAATGATTATTACAATATTAAAACTGTGGTTAATCGAAACCGAATATATATTAACATTATTATTTTATATACATATAATTACATATAAAGTATAATTTTAATAATAGAACACACAATACTTTATATAATTAGGTTTAATTTTATTTATTTTTACTTTATATTTTTTATTTCACTTAAAAACATATGTTAAATAGTTAAAAATGAAAATTAATATCAATATTTTAAATATATATATAGTAAAATAAGAATTAAATTAATATTTAATTTTTTTAAATTAAATATATTTTTAAATAAATATTAAAAAATAAAAAATATAGTTAAATTAGGAGAAAACTACTATCGATTTATAATCGATAATTATTAATTAAATATATCTAAAATTAATACAAAATGATTATACGTAAACGTATTTCGTTACACATATTTATATTAGTGATATATAAGTTGTGTTTATTATATTTGTTTGTATTAATTTTATATTTTAATTTGTTGTACCTTGTTTTAAGGAATTTCAATTGAACTGTTGTAAACCTCAATTACAATCCCTTAGAAAAGGGGTTGCAACAGGTGTTATGATGTCCAGCGCTTTTTTTTCAAATATTTAGTGAAGTATTTATGAAAATTAAAGCATAGATGAAAAATGTGTAATTTTAATTGAAAATATTTCATTTTAACCTTAATAAGAGCATGAAGGAGCAATGTTAACTTCTTTTTTTAAATTAGGGCACATATTTCCAAGACCGTTTATTTTATTTTATTCTAAGGATTAAAATTTTGGAAAATTCAACACTGAAATTTTGTACTATTGGAAACAAAAAACTGGGTTTCTTGTCCAATTCTTTTAGGATGAAAATTTGGTTTCGAAGTTTGAATTTTTTAAAATAAAATAAAATAAATACGGTTGATTTTTTTTGAATTTTTAAGAGAGAGTTATTGAAATTGATTTTGGCTTAATATCCAATGTTATATTTATACATTGAAAGGAAGAAACTAGTTATTACTAAACTAGCCGTTAAACTATTCGTTATTAAACTAGTCGTTAGAATTCTAATTATTCTCAACACTCTCCCTCAAGTTAGGTGTGTAGATATCGGTCAACCTTAACTTGCTTAAATTTTATTCAAATGATTTCAGATCTAAACCTTTGGTGAAGATGTCCGCCAATTGTTTTTCACTTCTCACAAATGGAGTTTCAATTTCCTTTGCTTGAATTTTTTTCTCGAATGAAGTGGCAATCCACTTCGATGTGTTTTGTTCCCTCGTGAAACACCGGATTTGATGCTATATGTCGCGTTGCTTGGTTATCACAAAACATCTTCATTGGTTCTTGAATTTTAATTCCGATATCCAAAAGAAGTTGTTTGATCCAAGTTAGCGCGCTTGAGGTTGATGTCATGGCTCGATATTCTGCCTCGGCACTTGATCGTGCCGAGACATTTTGTTTCTTGCTTTTCCATGTGACTAAATTTCTGCCTACAAACGTGCAAAACCCAATGGTTGATTTTCTATCAAAGCTACCAGCCCAATCTGTATCGGAGTATCCATACACTTCATTAAAATTATTATGTTTCATGAGAATTCCTTTACTAGGTGTCCCTTTTAAATATTTTAAAATTTTATGTATAGCCTCTAAATGTGGTGTTCTAGGTGTATGAATAAATTTACTAATTTGGCTTACTGAAAAAGAAATGTTTGGTCAGGTTACAGTTAAATAAATTAGTTTTCCTACAAGTCTTTGAAATTGGCTTATGTCTTCTAAGGGTTCGACATCCTCAATATTTAATTTTCATTTACTATCTATTGGTGTAGATGTTGGTTTACTCCCTAATTTACCAGTTTCTTTCAATAGGTCAAGTGTATATTTTTTTTTTTGTGAAATAAAGAGTCCCTTGGGTGAATGTGTTATTTCTATTCCTAGAAAATATTTTAATAAACCTAAGTCTTTGATATCAAAATTCTCCTTTAATTTCATTTTCACTTTTTTAATTTCTTCCAAATTATTTCTGGTAATTATTATATCATCTACATATACTAAAATTATGGTTGTGAAGGTACCATAATTTTTGAAAAATAATGAGTGATCGACATTATTAATTTTAAAATCACAAGAAATTAAATAAGAGCTTAGTTTTCCATACCATGTCTGTGGAGATTGCTTTAGTCCGTAAATAGATTTTTTTAACCTACACACTAGACTAGAATTGTTTTCTTTTTTATGACCAGGTGGAAGCGTCATATATACCTCTTCTTCAAGTGTTCCTTGGAGAAAAGCATTCTTGACATCCATTTGATGTAAGGTCTAATTTTGGTTTACCACTATGGAAAGTAAAATCCTAACGGTATTCATTTTGGCCACGGGTGAAAATATTTGTTAATAATCTACACCATAGGTTCAAGTGTAACCTTTTGCCACTAATCGTACTTTGTACCTTTCAATAGTACCATCACTATTAAACGTAATCTTATAGACCCATTTGCATCCTACGGGTTTCTTTCCTTCAAGTAGTTGTACGACTACCCATGTTTCATTTTTTTCAAGTACTCTAAGTTCTTCTTCTATTGCTTTGCACCATACCAGTTGGCCTATTGCTTCCTCATAGTTATTTGGCTCATTTTCTTTGGAAATTGAGGTAAAATAAGTCCTATATTGTGGTGTAACATTTTCATAAGATAAATAATTTTGGATAAGATATTTTACCTCATATGTTACAAAATCCCGTAATCTAATTGTAGGTTGTGGAGTTCGATTAGACCTTCTCAATGGTATTATTTCGGTAGTATCATCTTCCCCCTCACTTTGAGAAGTTTCTTCCTCTTCATTCTCATTTATTATTTCATTTTCATTTTCTACTACTATATTTCCTTCTTCAGAATAAAAAAATGGAAATGTAAATTCATTTGGTTTCTCTTGGTTATTAGTCTCCTTTTCTAGTGTTTTGTAATATGACTCATTTTCTTGGAATGTCACATCTCTTGAAATGTAATGTTTTTTGTTAACCGGATCATAGCATTTATAACCATTTTTGTGAGATGAATACCCCAAGAAAATAACTTTGATTGATGTATAATCTAACTTGTGTTGTTTAGTTTTGTGCACATAACATGTACATCCAAATACTCTTAAATGATAGATATTGAGTTTTTCTTGGTAGAGGATTTCTAGTGGGCTTTTGAAATTCAAATTAGCACTTGGCAATCTATTAATTAAATATGTTGCGGTGAGAACATCATTCGACCAAAAAATTATTGGAACATTATTTTGAAACAAAAGTATTCTTGTTACTTCAAGTAAATGTCGATTTTTTCTTTCTGACACGTCATTTTGTTGGGGTGTGTAAATACAAGTTTTTTGATGTAAAATTCCTTTTTGCTTGAAAAAAATTGTAAAATTTTGATTTACAAATTCCGTTCCATTATCACTTCTAAAAGTTTTAATCTTTGCATCATATTGATTTTCTACAAAATTATAAAATTCTTGAAATTGAGAAAATACTTCACTTTTATTTTTTAACAAGTATAACCATGTGGTTCTTTAAAAATCATCTATAAATATAATAAAATATTTATAACCATTAAATGACTCAATTGGAGCAGAGCCACAAACATCAGAATATATTAACTCAAAAGGTTTTTTTCTTTTACAATTGGATAAACTAAATGGTAACCTTGTGTGCTTTCCAAATTTGTAAATTTTACAACTACTACAATCTAGTTGTTTGAAATCAAAAATACATTTCAAAATCTTATCGGAACGATGTCCAACTATCTTATGCCAAAGAGTGCCTAATTCTTCTTCTTTTTTAATATTGAAGTTGCATTTTTATTCACTCATAATATAAAGCCCATTTTCTAGAAAACCTTCACCAATGATATTCTTCGTTATCAATTCCTGAATAATCACATTTTTGGATGTAAATGTAATTTCACAATTTAAGCCTCGTGTGATTTTACTAATGGATAACAAGTTAGATGTACAATTATTCACATGCAAAACATTTGAAATTTTTCTTGAAAAGAGACTAATTGAATCATTTCCTAAAATTTCCATTTTTTCACCATTTGTAACGATTACAAATTGTTTAGTCTCAATTTTTTTGTAATTATTGAGTAAGTTTTTATTTCCAATTATGTGATCAGTTGAACCTCAATCAAGAATCCATTTGAAATTTAAATAATTTTGAGTAAGGTTTGTAATCATACCAGAGGTTTTTGGAGATCGCGGATAATTGTGTATACAACTGTCTCATTTGATCCATATCCACCTCACCTTTTATTTCTTTTTAGCCTCGTTTGTACTCATATCCCTTTTTTCCTTTTGTGCAGAGTAATCCATTTTCTCTTTGCTCTCTACCCGATTTTGTCGCCGATCTCCCCCTCTGACGAGGCCTCCACCTCGCCTTCCCTTTTGTCGGAGATGAGGGTTGAGACACCAACATTCCTCGCGCTTGTGTCCTTCCTTCTTACAATAATCGCAGCGAGTGAGTGTTTGGTCTCCCCAACTTTTTGGCCTAGAGTTAGATCTGGTGACGAAAGCCTTGGCTTCGGGGTTGTTAGGTAGTTGAGTACCTATCACTATTCTTCTTGTCTCTTCTCTTTCAATCATCCCAACAATCTCATCAAAAGATGACAGCTCACCCATGAGAAGAATTTGTGAGCGTACCCCCTCATAGCTTGAATCGAGCTTGGTGAGGAAGGTGAAAATTCCATCCTGCTCCTATCTTCTTTTGATTTCATCAAAATCGGCTGTGAGAAGTCGATACACTCTAATCTCATCCTTCTCATCGGTGATAGATTGATTTTGTTGTTGTAACTGTTGAAGTTCTTGCTGAAGTTGATAAATAAGAGAGTAATTTTTCTTTTTTTTGAACATTGTCTCGGCTTTAACCCACATATCTCGAGTTGTATCTAGATATGTCATGAGATCAGAGATGTGGGGTTCCATGGTTGCCAGTAACCAACTCATGACTAGATTGTCACTCTTTCTCCATTCTAAAATTTCCTTTTTTTCTTCAACTGTTGGGTGTGTTGGATCTTCGACTTTTGGTTTTGATTTCTCACCAGTGACATGCTCAAATTTGTCTCTACCGATTAGACCAAAAGTCACTTGACGTGCCCAAAGATGGTAATGTTTACCATTTAGCAGCACACCTGAAAGTCTCTCTATATGTTGTGACATTTTCTAGATTTCTTGAACTGATACAGTTCTTGTTTGTGGGATTGATTTGGAGCAAGATCAAATTTACTATGATACCATGTTGATTTTCTCTGAATTTTTAAGAGAGAGTTATTGAAATTGATTTTGGCTTAATGTCCAATGTTATATTTATACATTGAAAGGAGGAAATTAGTCGTTACTAAATTAGCCATTAAATTAGTTGTTATTAAACTAACTGTTACTAAATTAGTCGTTAAACTAGCCGTTATTAAACTAGTCATTAATAAACTAGTCGTTACTAAACTAGTCGTTACTAAACTAATTATTACCAAACTAACCGTTACTAACTAACCGTTATTAAACTAGTTGTTAGAATTCTAATTATTCTCAACAAATACTCAATTTATCACTAGAGATTGCTACAAGTTTAACTTAATAAAAATAATTTTATATCACATTAAGTCAATCATCAATTTTTTTAATCTTAGGTTAACTCTTATATATATATTTATTAAATTTAAACATACTTTAAAGCTTATTAGTTTTGATATAAAACTATTTAAACATAAATAATATATTTTTATAACTATGATTAATTAAAAATTATTACAATGTAAACGATAAAATAAAGACGAAAATAAATTAAGTTATAATAATAATATAAGAGAAAAATCACGAATCAATCGAACTAACCAAATATCTATCGTAAAAATCAATATTCAACTATAAAATTAAGTCTTACGTTACTCTTTATAAACAAAGCTTTTAATGTAATTTTAATATGAACTGTAGATCTTTTTATTATCTCCACAAATTAAGTGTATGTGTTCAAATCAACGTTTCGATCTTTCGAGTCTCGTGATAATCAAATTCGTTCAATAAACACTTAAAAAATTAACACAAATAACATAAATAGAAAATATTTTCGTCTTATTGTTTATTTTATTTCCCACCTTTTAAGTGGATTTTATGATATTATATATTGGTGAGAAAACAGTAAATATAGGATTCTCCCCCCTCCTTCTCTTTGTTATATTGTGGTTACTGAATGGTGAATTATTCAATCATGTTTTGCATAAGGCTCTGTAATGGGTAGATTGGGAGTGTTGATGTCCTTACTCTTTGTTTTGGCCTCTTTAGGACTAAATTTCTAAGACTCACCCGTGCAATTCTGAATTTCTCAGCAATCAAAAAGTGTTGTGTGGTGATAAACAATAATAATATTGACAATGAATAACGAGTTGGTTTTTCATTTGCTTGATGGGAGAACTTGGGAAAAAGAAAAGAATACGGGTTCTCGTTATTTTCTATTTCGGTTGCTAAAAGCTCTTTAACAAATTTTGTATGAGGCTTTGTAGTGGGTAGATTGAGAACTATTGTCTTTCTTATTATCTAGTCAAGTGATTGAGTGTTTTAAAACTCAGGTTTTCATTTCCTTGTGAACTTATCTGCAATCAAAGAGTATTGACAAGATAATATGGATTTGGTTTTCAGAGAAAAGCAGCTCGCTTCAGAGACTTTACCTCTAGCTTGCTCGTGCCTTCACCCATTACCTTAATCTAACGAGTATTGCCGAAACTCATTACAGGTAATTCTATAGATTACTATTTGCTTATTCATTTCCTTCTTTTAGGGTAGCATCAATTAGCAACAGCGTGTATGGTTTGAGGTTGGAAAAAATATGAAGTTCGTAGCAATTAAAGAACTGAAAAGGAATGTAACTTTTGAATACACATTGTTTTATTCTTAGTTCATAATACAATGAAGCTATAATTATCCACATTAGCAGCTCAACTATGAATTTATATATTTGTTTGAAAAGGGAAATGAGTTATGAGGACCTTGAGGGTAGTATACGCAGTATTTGTTTGGAGAGTTTGAAATTTCTCGAGGCTTTCAAAATCAAGTTACTGGTCTTGTGATTTCTAAGAAGCACCGAAAAAACTATGTAGAGTCAGGAGGAGTAGTGGCTCCCTTTTAACTTTTGATAGTTGTATTTTAGATGTAATATTTATAAAATTATAGACAAATTACATGTCTAAAATAGTTTTGTGTCTCTACATCCGTCACTACCCAGAAGCCAAATGGAACATGTGTGTTTAAGTTTATTTTTGAAGAGCTTGTTTGTGCTTATACTTCTTAATTTTAACTTGTGCTTGTTTCAGGAGGTTGAGATTGTTCTTACTGCATATCCCACACAAATAACTCGGCCTACCTTGCAATACACACACATTAGAACTGCTGTAAGATAATTAATGTCTTTGGCATATTTAGTTTCTCATAGTATTTTCTGTAACTGCATTATGTTAATTAACAAAATACTTTTCCTTGAAGCATCTTTTAGATTATAAAGGGTGGCCTGATTTAAGTTTTGAAGATCGATAGAGAAATGTTAATCGAAGATCTGGTATTGTTTCTCCAACCTGATTTTCTTCTTCTTATTGTCTTTATTGTACTTTGCAAATGAGTTTTCATTTCATTTTTGGAATTTTATTTATGATTTTGCAGGTTAGGGAGATAACTTCGATATGTTTAACAGATCAACTTAGATGACATAAGACTAAATCAGTATAGATGAAGCTATGGCTGGTGTGCTCCTTAAATTTTGAATTTAATATTACTTGGTTTTGTGCTTTGGTTTTTTGTACCTTGTGCATTCATGCTACTGACGAGCTCATTTATCATTATACTAGGTTTAAACATAGTTAAGCAGTCACTTGGAAAAGCTGTACCTCACTATTTACGCTGTATCAGCACTGCTTTAAAGAAGGTTCTGTTTTTTAGTACTTTTTATTGATCAGCATACTGGAAAGCCGCTCCCATTGACATGCACTCCAATAAGGTTTGGATCTAGGATGGGAGGTGATGGATGTTGGGAAATTACGCAAATAACTGATAAGTCAGACTTATAAGAAAACAAGAATAGAAAAATAACATATAAATTTGATAACGGAGTTCGAACAATCTTACTTACATCTTCGGACCTGCTGTAGATTTTTTTACTGAAAGAGGAGAAATTATACAAGATGTTTACAATACTCACAACTCACAACCCACAACCCACAACCCACAACCCACAACCCAATTACACCCAAGAAAATTATTCTCAATTTTCTGTCACAAAAGTTTTTCTCTCAATTAGACTGAACACTTTGGATGGTTAATTCATTACAATTACACATCTATTTATAGGAAAATTCACTCCTTAAATTACTCCTTAAATTAATGGTTTCTTGAATTAAGTTCTTTGTTTTGCTCCATGTTTGCTCTTTAATTTGCTCCTTAAATTAAGGAGCTTTATAATAATCTACAACAATAGAGATGGGGATCCGAATGTCACAGCAAAGGTGATATCTCTTAACAATGTTTTGTTTTTGTTTTTATGTCTTTCATCTTCCCTTACCTGTATGAAATCCTACACTCTATGATGGGCAACTCTTAGTTTAAATACAAATGGTCTGTTATAATATTTGTTGTGCACGAAAACAATAAATAATGGTATATGAATAAATCAAAGCGGTAAAAGAATACACAAAATTTAAGTGGTTCAGTAGTTCACCTAGGTCCACGGGAGACAACACATATTATTTGAATTGAGTAAGAAATATACAGAATATAGATACAAATTTCCTCACTAGTAATATCTCTCAAGTGTTTCCCCAGACTCAGAAAACTTTCAATCTCAGTAAGTATTTTCTCTTTTTGAGTTTGCTTATGCTCTCTCTGTTTTTTTTTCTTTTCTGATTTTTGCCTTGTTCTTTAATGCATGAACTCTTTCTTATTTATAGATGAAACAAGGCTCTATTTCCCTAAACTAGGCCACTAATTTTCTTAAATTATACCACTAACTTCCTTAAATCATGCCACAAATTAGGCCATTAATTTCCCTAAATTATGCCACTAATTTGTTACTTTTAGAGCCAATATTCAATAATCTCCACCTTGGCAAAAAAATTCATAACGTTGCCTCCAAATACGCCCTAGGCACTCTAAGCTTAAGAGATGTTGATCAAGTTCAAGCAATGTTGAAACTTGATCCCTAAAACCACCTTTCTAAGCATATCTGCAGGGTTATCTACAGTTCCAACTTTCTGGAGAATAAAATTCCCTTCATCGATGATTTCTCAAACAAAATGAAATCGAACATCGATGTGCTTGGTGCGACCATGATGAACTTTGTTCTTTGCCAAAATAAATGACACTGACATTCGTAGAAAACCTCCACGTTCTTCTAAATAATACCCAAATCCTTGGTCAACCCGAGAAGCGAGATAGCTTCTTTGAATGCTTCTGTTACAACTATATACTCTGCCTCTGTAGTAGACACAGCTACAGTTGACTGCAATATTGATCTCCAAAAAACTGGTCCTTCTGCCATTGTGAACACATAACCAGTTGTAGATTGACGCTTATCCAGATCTCCAGCATAGTCAGAATCCACATATCCAACTAGGTGTTTGCTTTCAGTAATGTCTCTCTCAAACTTCAAACCAATATCCACAGTACCATAGATGTACCATAGAATCCACTTCACTGCTTGTAAGTGTCCTTTATCGGGATTATGTATGTACCGACTCACCATACTAATAACATGGGAAATATCAGGTCTAGTACAAACCATTGCATACATCAAGGCACCAACGACATTTGCATATGGAACACGTTCCATTTTCTTCTTCTCATCGGTGGTGCTAGGTGACATCAATGCACTCAATTGGAAGTGAGGAGCAAGCAGTGTACTTACTGGTTTGGTTTTTCAGCAATGTCAAACCTTTGTAGTACTTTCTTCAAATACTGAGTATGTGTCAGACAGACTGTGCTTGCAACTCTCTCTTGTGATTTCCAGCCCAAGAATTTTCTTAACTTCTCCAAGATCTTTCATTTCAAATTCTGAACTCAACAAAGCCTTCAATCTATCGATCTCCACTTTCCTCTTAGATGCAATCAACATATCATCAACATATAAGAGAAAATAAATGAAGGTACCATCTTGGAGTTTCCGAAAGTATACACATTGATCAAATTGACTACATGTGTACTTCTGCTCTATGATGAAGCTATCAAAGCGCTTGTACCATTGTCGTGGTGATTGCTGCAAACCTAAATTGACTTTGTCAGCTTGCAAGCCCAATTCTCTCATCCTGGAATTTTGAAGCCATCTGGTTGAGACATGTAGATTTCTTCGTTCAAAGTACCATTGAGAAAAGCTGTTTTGACATCGAGTTGAGCTAACTCGAGATCAAATTGTGCTACGAAAGCCAATAGTACTCGAATAGATGAATGCTTAACAACAGGTGAAAATACCTCATTGTAGTCTATTCCTTCTTTCTGAGCATAGCCTTTTGCTACCAATCTAGCTTTGTATCTGATGTTGTCTGTACTAGGAGCACCTTCCTTCTTGGCATAGACCCATTTGCAACCAATAGTTTTCTTTCCTTTGGGAAGTTGAACCAAATCCCAAGTCTGATTCTGATGTAGAGACTTCATCTCTTCATCCATTGCCATCTTTCACTTCATACTATCAACTCTTTGCATGACTTCTCTGTAAGAGCATGGGGCATCATCATCAATTACTGGAAGTGCGAATGCTACCATGTTTGTGTATCTGGTAGGCTTACAATCTCTCTTCTTGGTCGAGTAGTGACAATAGATTCTGGTTGCTGATTAATCGGTGGTGATGGTGAGAGAATCTCCACCTTAACTTTAGATCTCTTCTTGATAATCAATTTCATCTTCACCATGATCGGTAATCGGTGCAATATTTTCTAGATCTTCCGGAGTCTTAAGAATCACCTTAGAAAGAGTATTTAGACTTTCATTCTCTTTCTCTGAATTTATCTATCTTAACATAACAGACTCGTTGAATGTAACATCTCAACTTAAGATGATCTTCTTGGATTCACCACACCAAAGTCGAAATCCTTTAACTCTTTCCTTAAAGCCCAAGAAAATAACTTTCTTTGCTCTAGGATACAGTTTAGATTCACTAACATGAAAATATAGTAGTATTATACTCAATTCAAATAATATCTGCTCACTTCCGTGGACCTAAGCGAATTATTGAACCACGTAAATTTTGTGTATTTTTTTGCCACTTTGATATATTCATATACTGCTATTTATTGTTTCCGTGCACAACAATATTATTAGGTGCAAATATAACTTTTGTGGTATAAGATACAATATCTTTGTACATGACTTATATTTCTGCTCTTTCACTAATCAAACTATTATTGACATACTTTTTTTTTAATTTAATGATATTTTTGAGATAAAGGGAGAGTTGAACCAAGAATTTCTTGAGAAAATACTAAACCTTTATCATTTTATTAGAAGGTAGTTAACCATAAGATAACTTTGAGCTGTAAAGGCAATGTGTCTTAATAATAAAAATAATACCGAAAAGCCATTAACATAATATGTATAAATTTCTACATGAACTAATGACATTCTTTATAAAACAAATAACCCAATCCAGTTTGAACATAACCAAGTCAACACATAAGAATAACTTCATTAGTTCCTTAATTTAGTTTGAATTCTAGCTACACTTTGAGTTTACGATCTTTTCATTGTGAAAAGAGTCAGTGAGGTTGCCCCATCCTCAAAGCCACGTAAGCCAAAACCCTATAACCTATTAACATTACAGCCAAAGCAGCAACATCCCACCACAAATTATCAAAACCGAGGTACTTAATAGCAGGAAAGTCGACTACCCTACAATGAATTCCAGGTCCACATTGATAGAAATCATTTATTGAATATTGTACTCCCACAAGAAGCTTATAGCAGTAGTGACTAAATGATATATACTTCAACCAAGCTATAAATGATGGAATGTTCTGGATGTAGTATCCTCCTGCTAACAGAAACACCAGCATAGTCACTGAAGCTAAAGTTGTGCCTTGTTTAACATCCATTAGAATAGCACCAAGTGCTAGTCCTAAACCTTGAGCTACTAACACATTGAATAGCATTATAACAAGGGTTAGTGTAAATGTGATTAGTGAAGGCTTTAGACCACCCATCCAATAACTGATTGTTATAAAAGCTGTTGGAAGAACAAGTTCCATTGGTAAATCACCAGCCACCCGTGCAAAATAATACGAAGATAAACGATACATTCCCGACGAACGTTCTTTTATAAGCATTGGTCTTTCTTGTGGGAAGGTAAATATGGCATTGAATAGTGGAAAGAAGCCCCAAAATATGGAGAAGAAGAAGAGAAGTCCAATCTGTCAAGGATCATTAGGTAAGTTGTTACAGCAAAAAATAGGAGTTATATAGCTTTAGTACTGAGTTTTCAATAGTACTTTGTTTTGGTACGTTTGAAATTAATTTATTGTTTTTTATCTATGAAAACAAAACGAGTATTATTTTAATTAAAACTATGATATTGTTATTAATATTAAAAAACAACATCAATTAATATTTTAAATAACTTTTAAGATAATTATCAGTATTTTAAATACTAATGGAGTATTATTAATTGATAAAAAACAAGAGCCTCAAATAAATTATACAATAATTAAGGGGTTAAGAGTAACAGTAATCATTACTTTAAAATATAAAATATGCATGAAAATTTATTCAAAATTTTATAAAGTGTGATTTAGATTTTTATAAATAGTATAAATATAGATAGAGGTGGTGCAGATTAGATACCTGATCTTGTACATGAGAACGGTCAGATTGCCACCATAAAAGACCTGAAAGAATTGCCACAGACATGACTTGGAAAATCCTTAAACCAGAGTAAGACTCATGCTTTCTTTCTTTTAAACCCCTTTTCAATAGCACTTTAAATTGCTCCAACCAGCTAGTGACCCATTCATTTTCACCACCTACAAAATAACATTAGCTAATTTTCATCATTCACTGAACCAGAGTTATGAAAGTGCATGCATGTGTCAAACAATCTAGGACATATTTGAATTACCTCTTGATGATGTTGATCTATTTGATGTTTCAAAATGTGAATCTTTGTAATTTTTGTGAATCTCAGTCTTCAAAGCAGGGTATAGATTCTTTTTGTAAGATAATACCAAGTTCTGCTTAATTGAATTTTGATCATGATCATGACACTCCAATTTTCCTTGAGACTCTACTTGATCATCCTGTTTCATATCAGCTGCTATACCTGCAATTAAAAAAAAACATATAAATAAAATTTAATGATTTTATTCTTTTATTTTCTCTCTTTTGGAAAAATAGTAAAGTGATGAGGAGTGAACAAAGAAGGTTGAATGATGTTAAAGAAAGGTTGACCATATCACAATTATTATTAAAAGATCTAATCCCTTATCTAATTCCCAATGGACCCTCTAATTTGATCTTTACAACTACGAAGTATTCATTTAATGATTTGCTTTGAGATGTATCTCAAATTATTTAAAATAGTATTATTATTATTAAGTATTATTGGATATTAATTTTAATTCAAGGAATAAAACAAGTACCTTAATTGAAGGAGTAAAACAAGAAATCATTAATTTAAGAAGTAAATCAAAGAATGCTTAATTTAAAGAGTAATTGAAGGAGTAAAATTTCATTATAAATAGCTATACAATTGTAATGAAAATATGAAGAAAATAATACAAACTAAAGAGCTCTTTTGTGTAGAGTTATTTCTTCTTTTCTCTACATGATATCAGAGTAGGAAAATTAACTTGTTTCTGCTTTATTATTATCTTAGCATCTTTAATCTTTGAAATGGCTGAAGACAAGCCGCTAGAATCAGAAGCTGGAAGTTCATCGGTGCTTTCCTTCATGAATATGCATGAGATGGATGTCAACCCAAATCAAAGATTAAGATCAGTCTTATTGAATGAGTTTAATTACTTGGCTTGGTTAAGAGTAGTGTCTTTGGCTTGGTCAAGAGCAGTGTCTTTGGCTTGGTCAAGAGCAGTGTCTTTGGCTCTAGGTGGAACGTCTAAGTTGGGGTTCATAAATGGAAGCATCGAAGTATCTGATGTTTCCTCACTAACCTATGAATCCTGACTTAGTAAGGATCAATTGGTTATGTCATGGCTCCTAAATTCCATGGAACGTAAATTAGCTGAAATATTCAGTTATTCTGTCTGAATCTACATACCAACTATGGGAGACGGTCAAGAAAATGTATAGCAATCAAAACAATGTTGCACGAGTTTTTCAATTAAAGAAGGACATCTCAGATCTGTAACAAGATGACAAGCCTTTTGTACAACTCTTAGGAAGCATGAAAAGCATGTGGAATGAGTTGGAAATATATCGTCCTCATACAACCGATATAGCTCTGCTACGAAAAAGAGCGAAAGAAGATAAGATATTTCAACTTCTATCCAGTCTCGATTCAACATATGAAGATATACGATGCCACATACTCATGAATACTGAACTTCCTTCCTTGACCAATGTATGTGCGACAATTCAACGTGAAGAAGTAAGGAGGAAAGTCATGAACAAGGGTACAATGACTAGTGCACCTGAGGCAAGAGCCTATCTAACCAACGAGAGGAAGTACAAAGGGAAGCATCCAAACTTGAAGTGTCAACACTGCAACTATACGGGCCATGTTAAGGACACATGTTGGATTCTACATCCAGAATTAAAACCTGATTTTATAAAGGATAAGGGTTTACAGAAAGTGAATCGTACTGTACACCGTGCAAATCATGCTTTTGCCTCTACCTCTAATGGGTCTGAGAACTTCACAGCGAATCCAGTTGAACGCATGAATGAGTTTATGTTGTATCTTCAAAGCAAGATAGGAGGAGCGAGAATTGACTATATGGATAGCATAGAAGAAGGAAACTCGACAGCATTGCTAGGCAAGTTTGTGGGTTTCTTGACAGATACAAAACTCATACCACAAGAGGACATGCAAGGTATCATAAAAGCCTTTAAAACTGCTCTTAAAATAAATATGTTGCATGATTTTTGGGTTGTAGATTCAGGTGTCATAGATCATATGACAATGGCACCGAATACATGTCCCATATCATGAAACAATATTTGAGCATTGACATTATGCATCAAACAAGTTGTGTTGGCACACCTCAACAAAATGGTGTAGCTGAACGCAAAAACCAGGACTTATTGAAAAAACTAGAGCATTAATGCTACAAATGAATGTACCAAAGAGATTTTGGTCCCAAGGGGTTATGATAACTGGTTACATCATCAATAGATTACCTAGTCGAGTTTTGGATTTCAAGTCTCCCCTGGAGGTTATGAAAGGAAGGAAAATTAACCTCTCACACCTTAGAGTCTTTGACTGCATCTGTTTTGTACATATTCAATCTCATCATCGAGATAAATTGGATCCTAGAGCTGCTAAATGTATTTTTCTTGGTTATTCATCTACACAAAATGGATATAAATGTTATGATCCCCAACTTAGGAGATTAATTGTGTCTAAAGATGTTCAATTTTATGAAACTAACCCTTTTTTTAGCAAGTCACATGAAATCACAAGTCTAAGGGATGTCATCTTGCATGTGTTTCCATTACCAAGAATCGAACTTGAGGTTCCACAACAACAAGATCCCAGTCATGTCAACATTGATGCATCTCTCACTGAAAGTAACAATGAAGAGTCTCGTCTTAATGGAACACTACATGAAGATGGTGATAATCAAGATAATCCTAACAATATGGTACAAGATGTGAACGAGTATGAGATAACTCCTCTTGCTCCACGACATAATCCAATGCGTGTTAGGCAACCTCTCACAAGACTTCAAGACTTTGTCACCTACAAACCCACACATCCCATCTCAAATTATGTGTCATATAATAGAGTGACATCAGCCCATGCCGCATTCCTCAACACTATATCGAGTTACAGTGAGTCTCAAAACTTTCATGAGGCCAACAGTCAAGAGGTGTGAAAGGAAGCCATGCAAGAAGAACTTAAAGCCCTAGATCAACACAACACATGAAGCATCACCAAACTTTCAAAAGGCAAAAAAGTTGTGGATTACAAATGGATCTATAAGCTTAAATTCAAGTCAGATTGATCAATTGAGAGATATAAAGCAAGATTGGTGGCTCGAGGATTCACTCAAACATTCGAGGTGGATTACAAAGAAACATTTGCACCTGTTGCAAAAATGAACACAGTAAGAGTGCTACTGTCTGTGGCTGTAAATAAGGGGTGGTCTATGTACCAAATGGATGTGAAGAATGCATTCTTGCATGGTGATCTCAAAGAAGAAGTCTATATGAAATTACCACCCGAGCATCCTCAAAGCAATGAATTGGATTTAGTGTGCAAATTCCACAAATCCATTTATGGTTTGAAACAGTCCCCACGAGCTTGGTATGCCAAGCTAAGCTCAGTTCTCACTAGTATTGGTTTCAAAAGCAACAATGTCGATTCCTCACTATTTGTTCACACAGAAGCTATGGGAAAATTGGTTGTGCTGATTTATGTAGATGATCTGATAATTACAGGTGATAATGCTGACGAGATTTTCAACCTCAAACAATCCCTCAGACAAAGGTTTGCAATAAAAGACCTTGGGATATTGAAGTACTTTCTTGGTATAGAAATGGCAACCTCGCACAAGGGACTCTTTCTTAACCAAAGAAAATATGTCCTAGATTTTCTCAAGGAAGCTAACATGAGCGATGCTAAACCAACCATTACCCCCCTTGACAACAAGCTCAAACCTAGCTTAAAGGGCATGCCACTCACGGATATAAGTTATTACCAGCGACTGGTTGGTAAGTTGATCTACCTAACAATCACCAGACCTGACATCACATATTCTGTAAGTATTGTGAGCCAATTCATGCACTTCCCGACACTTGAGCATTTGACCCTTGTTAAAAGGATCTTACGCTACTTAAAAGGATCAATGGGTCGTGGTATCATCATGAAGAAGAATGACAACACACAAATCATGGGGTATTGTGATACTGTACATTTGTCGGTGGAAACTTGGTCACATGGAAGACTAAGAAGCAAACTGTCATCGCCAGATCAAGTGCCGAAGCTGAGTATCGTGCAATGGCTTCAACTGCGTGTGAGTTGATATGGCTTAAAGGTCTTCTGTGTGATTTAGGTGTTCCTACAACTCTTCCTATGTCCTTATTTTGTGACAATCAGGCAGCCATGCATATCGCATCAAACCCAGTGTTTCACGAGAGAACGAAACACATTGAAGTTAATTGTCATTATGTTCGTGAACAAGTTCAATCACAGGTGATTCAGACACATTATACAAGAAGTTTCGACTAACTGGTTGACATTTTCACCAAGTCCTTGGCTTCTCATCAGTTTCAACGACTTTTGTCCAAGCTTGGATCCATAAACCTTCTAGATCAAGCTTGAGGAGAGTATTGGATATTAATCCTTAATTCAAAGAATAAAACAAGGACCTTAATTCAAGAAATAAAACAAGAAATCCTTAATTCAATGAGTAAAACAAGGAATCCTTAATTCAAGGAGTAAAACAAGGAATCCTTAATTCAAGGAGTAAATCAAGGAACGCTTAATTTAAAGAGTAATTGAAGGAGTAAAATTTCATTATAAATAACTATACAATTGTAATGAAAACATGAATAAAATAATACAAACTAGAGAGTTCTTTTGTTTAGAGTTATTTCTTCTTTTTTCTACAAGTATAATTGAGTATATAAAATTATATCGAATTAAAAACTAAGATGTTAGTTAAGATTACTATAAATTTGTGATAATCAATATACAAATTTAAAATTAACTCACTATTTATGTATATAATAAAGTAATTTAAAAGGCTACAGCCTTACACTATTCATCAAACATAACACAACTGATCAAATAACAACCTTAAGCTTATAAGCAAAACTTGTTCATGTGAACCTTTTTCACTATTCCTTTCAATTCGTGTTTAAAAACAACAGAAGCTTGCTTCCTAATCAATTAATAATAGTCGGTGCAAAAGCATTATAGTTTGTTGCCAAAATGATCACTTATTACCCAAACATTTTACTACTAGAAGTTTTTCAAAGTTGCTGAAGTAGTTGTAGGACGGTTATGGAAGTTGTCAGGTACAAAGACCTCAAAACCTTAATTGCATCACACAACTTTCTGAAATAAATTAGAATCAGTTACTAACATTGAAGAGTAAAAATTTGAATTTTTGTTTGAAACCCAATTTAAATTAACTTGGAATTAGTATCATGAAATTAATTAATTATAAGGAAAAAAATTTGCATACCGTTGGCAAGATCAAGCAAGAAATCAGCAGGGTTCATGAAATTGAAAGCAGGAACAAATCCAATGGATCCAAAATATTCCATAGCCCGACCCGAAGGCCCACAATAAATGGGACAACCCTCAGTCAAGACCAACACCTTATCAAACATCCTATACAGCCTGCTAGAAGGCTGATGGATGGTGGTCACCACCGTGCGGCCACCGCGTGACAGCCTTCTCAAAGTCGCAATAATTCGCTGAGCTGTAGTCGAATCGAGCCCCGACGTAGGCTCATCAAGCAACAAAAGACTCGGGTTTACCAACATCTCTTGTCCAATACTGACCCGTTTTCTCTCCCCACCTGAAACACCTCTTAACAAAGGGCCTCCAACAATACTATTCCTACACCTTGTTAAACCAAGCTCCATAATTATCATCTCAGCTTGTTCAATTTTCTCTTCTTTTGTCAACTTCTTTGGAAGCCTTAACAAAGCAGCATATGTTAAAGTTTCTAAAACTGTCAAGTGTGGATACAAAACATCATCTTGAGTAACAAACCCAGTTTTACGTTTCATTGAGCTTGAAAATGATTTCCCATTGTATGAGATTGACCCAGAAATTTTTCCAGGCAAACGACCAGCTAAAGCTGTTAAAAGTGTCGTTTTGCCACTACCTGATGGACCTAACATTGCTAGTAACTCACCGGGTCGAACGATTCCACTCACTCCATTAAGTACTGTTCTTGTCTTTTTGGGCTCTTGTGAACCAAAACAACAACTTTCCTTTGTGGGTTTTAGCTTAATTGTATAAGCAACATCTTCAAACTACAAAAATATTTTTATTTTTTTAAGTACGTGCATGATATTTGATTGCACTAATTCGTAAAACAGATTTACAACTTATATTTTATAACATACCTTAAGAGTAACAGGGTGCAAAGATTCAAGGAAAATTGAGAGTGTAGGAGAGCCTAGTAGTTGTTGTGGATGGTGTTGTTGGAGTTGCATTTCAGTAGAGCCAGCCAAAGATGAGTTAACAACATTTCTATTCGTTGTAGAAGAACATGATGGCTCGGCATGAACTACCGAACCATTCTCAGATCGGTTGAGATTTGTGAGCAAAATGTTATGTGGTGAAGGTGGTTCGCCTATTTTCATGCTATTAGTTTCTTGCTCTGGAGGCATCATTTCAATTGGGCTATTATGAATCAAAACCTTTAAGAACTTATAAATGAAATTCAAGCAAAAAAGGGTTTGTTGAGAATTAAATAAATTAAGAGAGTTCTAAATATTAATGAAGGAGAAGAGAAGATAAATGTATAGGTTGATCACAACTCACATGCAAGAACAAGTCATGTGACTTGTGTATAAAGTGAGGAGAGCACGAGAAGAAGAAATTTATAGTAAGAGTTCTATGACAATAAGACCTTTGGGAAGGAGCATTATATATATATATATATATATATATATTTGCTACAAAGAGACCCAACAAAAACTTAAATGAGTAGTTGTATTAATGTGTCGACTAGGGGTGATGTATATACGGTTTAATTTCCATGCTTTAGCTTTTTCTTACCTATACGTGTCTTAAAGGCATTTGTTATGTTACATTTTGTTGTGTAAACTGTAAAGTGAAAGAATCAGAGTACTACTCTGCTTTTTAAATACTCAATATACCATCAATTATTTTATGAAAATATTATTGATTGATTTTATACTATACTAACTTGTGTTAATTCATGTCAAATAACAAATATATATATATATTTACAGGTACAAAAGAATGAAAATATATAAGTTACTACCTAGCTCTCATCATTTTTCTCCTCTATATTGATTTTTGTTTTGTCCAGACCACAAATTAATAGTTTCTATTATTTTATGAATTTCTTACATTCTCTGTTTTGTTTTGTCCCATTAAATAATATAAACTTCACAGATTAAAGTTTTGTCATTAATCAAGTAATTGACTACTGTTTAATGCCCGTTCTTTATATGGTTTTCAGAGGTCTTTAACTTAATTGATTATATATAAATGGTCTGCTGACTGATGTTAGAATAATGGGATTTGATCTCATCAGAGATAAAAAGCATAAATTATTGTTTTGAGAAATTCACGATATGATAATCTAGTTGAATGAAATATAAAATTAATATAATTTTTTTAAAAAATTATATACATAATATTGGTATATTGAAAAAATAATATAATTAATAAGGATTATATTCAAAAAATAATGAATAATAATTCGAATAGATAAATTTAAATTAACTTATAAATACATATATTTTTTTTTTGAAAATATTTTTTAAAAAAAATTTAACAGAAAATGTCCTAAAATTATATCCCTCTATAGAATATGTGTATATGAAACACGTAACACCGTAAGCATACATAGCAAAGAACACCAATTTTTTGAATGTATGCCCAAATGAGGAACAAACAACTTCTTTATTATATAAAATAAATTGTTACCTTTTACGATATAAATAATATATGTATAAAAATGTATTCTTGATTATGCGGATTTAATACATATTGGCCTCAAACTAGAGGTTTACAAAATATTCTATAATCTATAAATTCGAATTAATCTATTAAATTATTAAATTTTTAGTGATTTTAAACTAAATATTAGATTTGATTGGATTAAAAAAATTATCCATTAAATTCAAATTGATTAATAGAAAATATCATGTATTTTTTATTATATTTTAATCTAAATATATTAAAACTAAATAATATTTATATTTTATTAATATGTTACTCTTTTAAAAGTTTTTACTTTTTATTATATACTTTCCCTCAATATACTAAAATTTTAAACTCTATAATAGATGTTAATTTCATTCATGAGTTCTCTTCCTTTCATTTTTCGGACTTAACTTTATATGCAGACATTTTTACAAATAAACTATCAAAAGCATTCAAGGAGCCTTAGTAAGTTATGGGTTTTTACAGATTCCGTAACTTTTGGTTTAAAATACTTAAATCCTATAACTTTTGATATGAGCTCCATTAATTCTAGAATTAAAAAAAATCGTTCTAATAACTAATTTTTTCTTTTCAAATGTACATTAAATAGAAGACATTTTTGATATTTCAAAAAAATAAAAAATAAAAAAACGATGCTAAATTTCATCCCCCATCTTTTTCACCTTAACCCATAACCCCATTTCTTGCACTAAACTCACCCAAATTCCTAATCCCTAACACCCCATATCTGCTTTAAAATAATAATGAGTTAAATTGATCCAACAATATATTTAAATCTCCTTAAATTATAACACAAGACATTTTCTTATTAACCGTATAAACAACAAATAAATATGAAAAGAGAGTAAGGGAAAAATGTTTTTTTTCTACTATCTTTAGAGATTGTTCTCTTCTTTTTATGTTGTAAAACAATCTTAGAATAGCATATTTGTGTGTATCATTGTGAAAGAAGAATGTGTATATGTAGTAAACTTGGGTCAAATACCACACATATGATGTGCACAAATATATAGGTAGTTAGTTATTGGTTAGGATTAAAAAATGAATCAAAATGAATGAAATACGTTAATTCTCAATAACGCAATCGATACCTCTATGAGATGTATTGATCCCTCCTAAAAATAAGTTACGCTTACGTAACATGAGGATCAAACTGTCTATAAGAGGAAATGATCCCTTTATGTATGAAGGTGTGCCCAGTTTTTCATATAGAGAAAAGGAGACCAAAGTGTGATCAATTACAAATCGATCTATACTAAGATCAATCCATCTACTATTGGGATTAATCCTTCTATCTAAAGAGGCTAATATATTTATCATGGAATATTAGAATTGATTTAAGTAGGAGCCTATATGAACTGCACTTAAACATGTATCAATTCTATGTGTAATGGTTATGAAAGATATACCTGAATTACAACTATCTATGAGCGTTTTTTTTTATTTTTCTTTAAAGACTTGATATTTTTGAGAAACTTGATAGCGAGTTTAAAGATAAAATTACATGTAAATATTTTATCGATAAAAATATCCAACACTCAAAATCTTTACATACGTTATTTTTGGAATTTTCAAGTAGAAAAACATCTCACTCACTACATGACACTTATAGAAATAAGATAAAAATACATCAATGTCCTAAACTTCATAGTGAAACTATCCTATGGTCCGATAATCCATATTCCCTGCAACTCGACAAGTTGTATATAACTGAAATCACATAGACAAAACATATGATAGCTTGGCTTGAAATCCTCATTGTGCATTAGTTCTATTTACATAGAAATATGTGAAATATAGAGAGCAATGTAAGCATTCATATCAATCAAACTTACATTAAAATAAAATAATGCAAAGCATTCTTACCCTATATATATTCTTCTTCTATATGCATAATAATATGAAACATGAAAACGAAATAATGAATCAACATACCAATGTGAAACATGAGAATGAAACAATGAATCATTCTCCCCTTTTTGACATGCGAAAAGGATAAAGCATTAGAGAAATTACAAACTTAAGGGCAAAGCATTGTACAAAGCCATGGAACTACACTCCTTCGAAAAGTAAAATAGTAATTTAAAAGCACATCAATGCAAAAGTATAATGCATTTTAAACTCCCCATAAGTCTTATAACTCCCTAATGATTGCAACACAAATTGTGTGTGCAATAAATACGCAAGTATATGTATCGTAACAAGTAATATAATGATAAATAAATATCGTTCTCTCGGAGATTATTTTTTTAGAAACTAATTTTTAAACTAAAAATAATAAAAATAAATTTTTTTGGTGTTTTTATATCTTAAGAAAGCAAAATTAAAATAAATAAAAGTAAATAGCAATAATTAATTAAATCATATTTTGTGACTAAAAAGATATATGAGAAAATATCTAGGAATACTTAATCCCCTAATTTTCTAAACATGTGAATCACTAAAATCCCCTCAATATAATATTAATTAATTACATGATTAATTGAATCTAACCTAGCATGTATTCCTCTATCAAGTAAACTACACACCATATAATAATTAATTTAATCACACTCTCATGCCAATTAAATTGCATACTATTCATTAAGTTCATCCATTATGGATCACATACATAAGAATCATACATCTCTACCTAGAAACTATGTATGTTATTTAATCAAGACAAACAATTAAATAAATTTCTAAAATCTATTTAATTGTCTCTATAGATATTATTGGTCAAACAATTAATAGCATAAAAATCAGATTAAATAATATAATTAAATTAATATTATAATTGAGAAAAAATATTAGATCATCACATGTTGAAAATTGGGTTCATAAGATCCCTAGATTAATAAATTAATTACACATAATTGTGTTCATAAAGCTCATATTTTTCATAAAGGAAGACATAAAATTAATAAACCCAATTAGGGTTTATGGAGTGATTAAGGGCTTAAATAAAACACAGATGCGATTTGGACAATCCAATCAACTTCAAATCAAGGACTATGATCAAAACAAGCAAAACTGACAGTTTCGGCCAATCACAATGTGACACGTGGTACCAAAAGTTCATTGGGCGAATCAGAGAGCGACACGTGGAAGAGGAGACCGGTCAAAGTCAATGTTCGCCAAGTTAGCACCACGTGACGCGACGTGATTTGCAGGAATGGATGGCGTGGTGCACAGGTGGGACACTTCGAGCAATAACGTGGTGATAAGTATCATAACGCGTTGACTGATTTCTGAACTCGGATTGAACGTCGTGCTGACACGTGGCGCATGTTTCTCCTCTCCACACACGGTGCAACGTGATTCGCTCTCTGTGCTTATGTGACATCTATGTGGCTTACTCAGTCAACTCCTATGCTTACGTGGCATGCCACGTGGCAGCTCTGATTAGTCCTACGTTAAAAATTCATAAAAAAATCAATAAAAATCCCAAAAATTATATTTTCACCCGTTTTCACTTAAACATTTATATTTTAATTTTTTTTAACCACAAAAATAATATTTATTAAATAAAAAAGTAAATATTAAGTTAAAAAGTACGCTAATGACTCTATTTTCATAGAGTCATCGCTTAATTATAAAACTAATTAAATAGTTAATAAATAAGAAGAAGATAAAAAATAAAAAAAAATGATTTTTTTAATAAATAGTCACATAAGGTAATAAATTCATTTAATTACAAACAAGTACAAAGAGAAATAATTTTTTAACTCAAATTTTGATGTAAGATTGCATTTTGTGAGAGAAATAATTACAAACAAGCCACATAAGCTTGGAATGGCGGATGCAATCATCAACATATAATGTCATAATCAAAGCGCCATTTGTTTATCCAAGAATCCTATGTTTATGATAGGTCTAAGAATATTGATGTAAGATTGCATTTTGTGAGGGATATAATTGGCCAAAGAATAATAAGTATTTTTAAAATACTTATCGAGGAAAACCCAGCAAATATGTTAAACAAACTTATACCACTTGCTAAGTTCAAGCTAAGAATTGTTGAAAATTAAAGAAATTGAAATTGGGAAGGTCAAAGTGATTCATTTGATCATGTGTATGTCAAGGCGGAGAATTGTAAACAATTTGACAAACAAATGATCGAAAGCATTCAAAGAGCCTTGGTACAAGTTTGGCATATGCACTAACTAATGATAAAAAATAGTTCAAATGTTAGTTGGACTATAATCCTCACAAAATATTATATTATAAGGGCCCTATAGTACTTATACATATATGATTGGAATGCTTGAATGTCTTTAAATCAAGTTGTAGATAGAACTTCAATAAAATATGTATATTAATCATTTTTTTTATCTTTTTATTTTTAGATTGGTGTTTTAAAGACTGTTCTCATTTTTTGCTTCATAACAAAGTTGTTCTTCCATCTTTAGATAATTTAATTGTTTAGTTCTTGGTTGTTGGTGAATGATCAGAAGGTGTTCTTGGTTTTTACACTACATTATATTTAATTTTGTATATATGTTGAAGTTAATATTATTAATATTATGAAACTATAGTAATTTGTATTTAAAATTTTCTTATTTAGTTATAGACATAATTAGCTATAGAATGGTGAATAGTTAATCAACAGGAAATAGTTAAATTGAAATTTTAGCAGAATGGCCAAGTATGAAATCACATGTAAATAAAGTAGTGCAAAAAATAAAGATCAACACATGAGAATCTTAGGTGGAACAACCAAAGCCATACCAATGACCTAAGAGGAAAATCACCGATCATCAGATCAATTAATTATCTACTATGAAAAATAAGATCTAATTACAAGACTAGAACTCAAATTATCCACCAAGATAATGCCACATAGTAATCTAATTACAAGTAGTTACTTTGATCATAGTCTATGCAAGAAAAGTGTTCAAATTTTGAATAATATTCTCATGAACTCGAGTCACATAAGTTAATCGAACCCGTTTAGCTAGCACGTGAAAATTTGGCACAATAACACAAGTAAAAATATGTGTCCTAAAACATATTCAATAATGAATAATCGTAACTAGATGATTTAATAAATATATCAGATAAATCAAAATTTAATTAACATCCCTAGAATAATTATTTTAAGTATAAATTCAATAAAGATAGCTTCTTGAAACACTAATAATCAAACCAAATAATTATGATTTGACACACATAAATATTTGATCTAATAATTCAAGAACGAAAACAAAGAATAAGCTATAAGAACATATGATCAAAATATTATAAATCAATTAGGCTTATTAATCAATCAAATACAACCACCAATATTTGATAGATTAATTAAATAAATAAGCTTAAAAAATTATGATATGATATTTGAAAAATAAGAGAGAGATTATGATGAAGAGAATAATGTTTTTATGTGGTTGATTGAAATGATAACCAATGAGTTTTATTTATAGGAAGAATTAAAATTTTTAATCCTATGTAATTGATAAATATGTTTTCTATTACAAATAAAATAGTAATACTCACTAATCAAGAATATTACTATTTAAATGAGAGTTTTTTACGAAGTATGCTCATTAATCAAGAATATTCTTATTTAAAGAAAAGTTTTTTTAAAGTGAACTCATTAATCAAGAATACTCTTATATAAATTAAAGTTCATTTTAAAGTAGAATTCCAACTATATCTAAAGCTAAGATTTAATTTAGATCTTATCCAATATTTTAGCATATATCTTAGCTTAAAATTTAGGACATATTTTAAAACAATGAAGTATATTAAAGAATATAATAACTAATAATTTCATAAATTGACTCGAGTTTAAATAAATATTTTAAATTGAAATTCTAGTTGATCGATCGATCTAAGTCGAGCTCACAATCAAGCCAAAAAATTCGATTAATCTAATCAATCCTCAATCAATCTAGTGGTAATAAAATAAATAAATTTTAAACAAGTAAATCGATCTACTTAAATTAAATGTAGATTGATTCTCGATCAATATAATCATGTCTCGATTAATCGAGTGATCTCTATTCAAAATGTTTCAATATGTCTAATATGAAATCTAACATACATAAAAATAAATATAAATATATATATAAAATGTGTTTGTTGGAACTCGATAATTTATTCGACTTGAAAATATTCTTAAAAAATACACTTATAAACTAAAATTACGTTTAGATGTTTTATTTACGAATATTACAAATATTCACATACTCCTTGCCGTATTATCATTGTGATATTTATGATTTTATTATATATCAAATACTTAGAAAAAAATAAGAATATATAGTAAAAACAAAAAGGAGCCAAAAAGTCATAAAAACATTATATATCATAATGTTCTAAGCTAATTTGATATAATCAAATAATTAAAATAAATGAGATGAATTTAAATTTAATAATTTTGAATCGATTAACAATGACTTAATTATCATTATTATCACTTTTTTTATGGAAATTATTTTCAATTTAATAATGTGGTATATTCATTATAATGAGTATGTATGATTATATGTAGTCCGAGATGTACTCACAATATACGAAACTTTTCTCAAAACTAGTAATCATTTTCTTAATAAATTACATTTTTTGGTGGTTGGATGTCATAAAGCACCTTACGTATGTAAAATTCTCATATTTGAGTCAAATACAACATACATATTTGAACAGCAAAGAGCCAATCTAATTGAGGACTCCACGATATTAAAAAATAAGAATTTTTTATGACATAAAAATTATAATATAAACAAAATTGATCTCATATATAATTATTGATTAAATATAAATTACATTTTTTGGTGGTTGAATATCATATACTTTTTTTTTTTTTTTACAAATTGGTTGGAAAATCATGCTTAGTGAATTCTTTTACATAGTTACTGTTTTGTAGATTGACATTGAGTGTAGGACAGCCAAAGAAGAAATGGACTACATGGGTCCAAATTTTGACAGCAAAAACATCAACCAAGTTAAATAAACATTATTTCTCTATCTTTCCATTAAACATTACACATATGTAACGATAGTGCGCAAGGAATATTTTATGTCATATTTCTAAGCTGAATGATCAATAGTATTCAGGTGCTTTTTTTAGGTTTTAAAAAACTTTATCGAAGTTCAAAAACACTTTATTCAAGTTAAATATATTAAAAAAAAATTAATTAAAATATTATAATAAAACCTTTTTTAAGTTTGGAAATAAATTCATTCAACTATTAATGTAAATAATAATATTATTAAAATGTGAGAAGCTACATAGCTCATCATCATCATCATCATCATCATCCCACTAAGGTATAAGGTGGAGGTTGAATCAATATTCATTAGCAACTCCAACAAGACGTATCCTACATGACCCCTTGAGTTTGATTTTTGACCGTCAATAGTTAAACACATTTTTCATTATTTAATTATTTTTGACACGCTTATTTTTTTAATTTTATGTATATATTGTTAAATTTTTTTCTCTATGTATAAATATTATGTAAAACAGAGTTTTATAAATAAATTATTATGTTTATTATTTTTAATTAATTTTTATATTGTAATAGTGCACTTTTCTTTTCAGAGTATCACCTTTTTCATTAGGATAAGTGCTGAGATATGAGAGAAAATAGAGAAATTGGTGGGAGTTCTCCTTATGCCCTATTTCTAGGTGTCAAATGCTTATTTAATGGAAGAGATAGTGGCCGAGATCTTGTCGTCTTTTCTTTAAAAAGGCTTGGTTTACAAGGTGGTGTCTTTATCATCGAAAGGTTGATCCCTTACGATTTTTTTATTTATTATTATTTTAACTAATTTTAATGGCATTAGAATTTTCGTATAAAAGGAGGATATTAATGGAATAGAATCATTAAGTTTCTGCTGGCTAGCTGTTTGCTCATTTGTTAGGTTCTACTAATTTAGTTATATTAGTCAAACTCACTTCATACATAAAAATTATTATGTTTATTTTTTTTGTTTAATTTTATCAATACTTTTGAAATATATACATATTAATTAATCATCAAATTTTGAGTTAATTAGAATATACTTTTGAACATTGATATGATAATCACCGTTAACTAAACTATATAAATTTAATTGTTTTTTCTAATAATTTTAAAACATAGATGAGATATTTATTAGTGAAATAAACTCGTTAATATTATTGGTTATTTAATTTGTAATTATATTCAATATCTTATTGAAGTTTGAATCTCATCTATTTAATTTTTATTTATTTAATAAAATATTAGGGGAGAATTTTAATACCCCTTTAAAAAAAATTAAAAGAAAAATAATAAAATTTATTTGTGATCTAATTGATATGAATTCTTATTTTTATTATTTTAGACCCAACCGTTTAATTTTTACTCATTTAATAAAAAAAGAAGTGATTTTTTTAAAAAAGTAAAATAAAGAAGTGGTCTTTAAACAAAAAGTAAAAAAAATAATAGTTGGGATTGGCTCGTAGTTATGACTCTCCACACTACTATAAACATAATTTTGTTGGTTGATTTGGTTTGAATTTGCAATAACTACTAAGTAATAACCCGAATTATTGGGATTAATACGTGGTTTAGCTATTAACTTTCACTCTATCATTATAGATATAAATTTAAATTTAACTTATTTATTTAATAAAAAAATTACATATATTACTTTTAAAAAAAAATTAAAAAAAATGAGATATTTATTAGTTAGAAAAGTAAAACCCTCAACTCTTTTAAGTTAAGATGCTTAATATTTTTTAAAAATTTAAAATAAAATATAAAAGAAAAAATATGTTTTACTATTTTAAAATATAAATATTTTATTAATTTAAATATAATATAGATTTTTATATATAATGTTAACGATTAATTGTTAAGTTATATATGTACGAACTAATTATTGTCGGTAGCTTTTATATATAGTTGGTAAATATTTAATATTTATTTCCGAAATTGCTGGTTCAAATCCCCGTCGCCTAAAGTATTAAAAAAGAAGAAGCTAATTGTAGTATTAAACTCTAAAACGTAAACATTCTTCTCCGAGAATCGTAGTAAATTTTGTCCCCCTTTTTTTTGGGAGCTTTTAAAAGTTAATATATTTTCTTCCATCTTCTTCTATACGAGAGTAAAAATAAAAATTAAAGTTTTCTCTATATTTTTAATAATCTTCTTAATTTTAATTTAACAATTTTGTTTGTTAAAATATTTAAATTAATAATTTTTTATATAGATTATATCTTTTGATATTTAATAAAATTTTATTCTTAAAAATAAAAAAAACTCTAAAATGTACCATAGTCCTTTCTGAAGGACGAGAGAAAATAAGATTCTATAAAATTACTCCATAAAACGTGAAGTACAAAGTTAGTATTGATACTAGAATTACATAATTAGTATATCATATCCTAAGGATAACTTATTGTAGAAAAAACAAAAAATAACTCTACACAAAAGAGTTCTCTAGTTTGTATTATTTTCTTCATGTTTTCATTACAATTGTATAGCTATTTATAAGGAAATTTTATTCCTTCAATTACTCTTTAAATTAAGCATTCCTTGATTTATTCCTTGAATTAAGCATTCCTTGATTTACTCCTTGAATTAAGGATTCCTTGTTTTACTCCTTGAATTAAGGATTCCTTGTTTTACTCCTTGAATTAAGGATTCCTTGTTTTACTCCTTGAATTAAGCTCCTTGTTTTATTCCTTGAATTAAGGTCCTTGTGTTTATTCTTTGAATTAAGAACTAATATCCAATACTCCCCCTCAAGCTGGATCCAGAAGATTTATGGATCCAAGCTTGGACAAAAGTCGTTGAAATTGATGAGAAGCCAAGGGCTTGGTGAAGATGTCAGCCAGTTGGTCGAAGCTTCTTGTATAATGTGTCTGAATCACCTGTGATTGAACTTGTTCACGAACGTAATGACAATCAACTTCAATGTGTTTCGTCCTCTCGTGAAACACTGGGTTTGATGCTATATGCATAGCTGCCTGATTGTCGCAAAATAAGGACATAGGAAGAGTTGTAGGAACACCTAAATCACACAGAAGACCTTTAAGCCATATCAACTCACACGCAGTTGAAGCCATTGCACGATATTCTGCTTCGGCACTTGATCTGGCAATGACAGTTTGCTTCTTACTCTTCCATGTGACCAAGTTTCCACCGACAAATGTACAGTAGCCAGTGGTGGACTTGCGATCAATTGCATTCCCTGCCCAATCAGCATCACAATACCCCATGATTTGTGTGTTGTCATTCTTCTTCATGATAATACCACGACCCACTGATCCTTTTAAGTAGCGTAAGATCCTTTTAACAAGGGTCAAATGCTCAAGTGTTGGGGAGTGCATGAATTGGCTCACAATACTTACAGAATATGTGATGTCAGGTCTGGTGATTGTTAGGTAGATCAACTTACCAACCAGTCGTTGGTAATAACTTATATCCCTGAGTGGCGTGCCCTTCAAGCTAGGTTTGAGCTTGCTGTCAAGAGGGGTAATGGCTGGTTTAGCATCGCTCATGTTAGCTTCCTTAAGCAAATCTAGGACATATTTCCTTTGGTTAAGAAAGAGTCCCTTGTGCGAGGTTGCCATTTCTATACCAAGAAAGTACTTCAATATCCCAAGGTCTTTAATTGCAAACCTTTGTCTGAGGGACTGTTTGAGGTTGAAAATCTCGTCAGCATTATCACCTGTAATTATCAGATCATCTACATAAATCAGCACAACCAATTTGCCCATAGCTCCTGTGCGAACAAATAGTGAGGAATCGGCATTGCTGCTTTTGAAACCAACACTAGTGAGAACTGAGCTTAGCTTGGCATACCAAGCTCGTGGGGACTGTTTCAAACCATAAATGGATTTGTGCAATTTGCACACTAAATCCAGTTCATTGCTTTGAGGATGCCCAGGTGGCAATTTCATATAGACTTCTTCTTTGAGATCACCATGCAAGAATGCATTCTTCACATCCATTTGGTACATGGACCACCCCTTGTTTACAGCCACAGACAGTAACACTCTTACTGTGTTCATTTTTGCAACAGGTGCAAATGTTTCTTTGTAATCCACCTCGAATGTTTGAGTGAATCCCCGAGCCACCAATCTTGCTTTATACCTCTCAATTGATCCATCTGACTTGAATTTGAGCTTATAGATCCATTTGCAACCCACAACTTTCTTGCCTTTTGGAAGTTTGGTGATGCTCCATGTGTTGTGTTGATCTAGGGCTTTAAGTTCTTCTTGCATGGCTTCCTTCCACACCTCTTGGCTGTTGGCCTCATGAAAGTTTTGAGGCTCACTGTAACTCGATATAGTGCTGAGGAATGCGGCATGGGTTGGTGTCACTCTCTTATATGACACATAATTTGAGATGGGATGTGTGGGTTTGTAGGTGACAAAGTCTTGAAGTCTTGTGGGAGGTTGCCTAACACGCATTGGATTACGTCGTGGAGCAGAAGGAGTTATCTCACACTCGTTCACATCTTGTACCATATTGTGAGGATCATCTTGATTATCACCATCTTCATGCAGTGTACCATTAAGACGAGACCCTTCATTGTTATTTTCAGTGAGAGATGCATCAATGTTGACATAGCTGGGATCTTGTTGTTGTGGAGCCTTAAGTTCGATTCTTGGTAATGGAAACACATCCAAGATGTCATCCCCTTGACTTGTGATTTCATGTGACTTGCTAAAAAAAGGGTTAGTTTCATAAAATCGAACATCTTTAGACACAATTAATCTCCTAAGTTGGGGATCATAACACTTATATCCCTTTTGTGTAGATGAATAACCAAGAAAAATACATTTAACAGCTCTAGGATCCAATTTATCTCGATGATGAGATTGAATATGTACAAAACAGATGCAACCAAAGACTCTAAGGTGTGAAAGGTTAATTTTCCTTCCTTTCATGACCTCTAGAGGAGACTTGAAATCCAAGACTCGACTGGGTAATCTATTGATGATGTAAGCAGCTGCCATAACCCCTTGGGACCAGAATCTCTTTGGTACATTCATTTGTAGCATTAATGCTCTAGTTTTTTCAAGTAAGTCCCGGTTTTTGCGTTCAGCTACACCATTTTGTTGAGGTGTGCCAACACAACTTGTTTGATGCATAATGCCATGAATGCTCAAATATTGTTTCATGATATGGGACATGTATTCGGTGCCATTGTCAGACCTTAAGGTTTGAATTTTAGAAGAAAAGTGATTTTTAACAAGATTATGAAAGTCCTTAAATACTTCCATAACTTCATTTTTAGACTTTAAAAGATATAACCATGTGACTCGAGAGAAATCATCAACAAAAATCACAAAATACTTATAACCATCAAAAGATTCATTAATTGGTCCCCATACATCTGAATGAACTAGTTCAAAACACTTACTAGCCCTAGACAAGGAAGAATTAAAAGGCAATCTAGTGGCCTTAGACAAGTGGCAAGTTTCACATGCAATTTCATCATTTCCTAAGTTTGGAAATAAAGTTGACAAAATTGGTAGAGAAGGGTGAGCTAAACGTTGATGCCACAATTGATTATCTTGGATAGGATTAAACTTAGCTTGAAACCCTCTGGGATTGCTCTTGGATATGTAATAGAGACCATCTAAGTAAAACCCTTCACCAATCGTCTTTTTGGTGACACAATCCTGAAAAATGACATTGTGAGGAGAAAAAATGGCTAAGCAATTCAAGGTATTTGTGATTTTTCCTACAGACAGAAGTTGGAAAGGAAAGGAAGGTACATATAAAACTACCGACTCGATTTCATCTGACATTAATTTTATTTTTTCCTTTCCTAAAACCTTTACATTCTCACCATTTGCAATTGAAACTTGAGAAGGATTTGCTAATTTTTCAAACTTATGAGACTTTGACACATGGTTTGTCATATGATCTGTGGCACCTGAATCTACAACCCAAAAATCATGCAACATATTTATTTTAAGAGCAGTTTTAAAGGCTTTTATGATACCTTGCATGTCCTCTTGTGGTATGAGTTTTGTATCTGCCAAGAAGCCCGCAAACTTGCCTAGCAATGCTGTCGAGTTTCCTTCTTCTATGCTATCCACACAGTCAATTCTAGCTCCTCTTGTCTTGCTTTGAAGATACAACATAAACTCATTCATGAGTTCAGCTGGATTCGCTGTGAAGTTCTTGAATGGATCAGACCCATTAGAGGTAGAGGCAAAAACATGATTAGCACGGAGTCCAGTACGATTCACTTTCTGTAAACTCTTATCCTTTATAAAATCAGGTTTTAATTCTGGATGTAGAATCCAACATGTGTCCTTAACATGGCCCGTATGGTTGCAATGTTGACACTTCAAGTTTGGATGCTTCCCTTTGTACTTCCTCTCGTTGGTTAGATAGGCTCTTGCCTCAGGTGAATTAGCCATTGTATCCTTGTTCATGACTTTCCTTCTTACTTCTTCACGTTGAATTGTCGCACATACATTGGTGAAGGAAGGAAGTTCTGTATTCATGAGTATATGGCATCGTATATCTTCATATGTTGAATCCAGACTGGACAAAAGTTGAAATATCTTATCTTCTTCTGCTCTCTTTCGTAGCAGAGCTACATCGGTTGTATGAGGACGATATATTTCCAACTCATTCCACATGCTTTTCATGCTTCCTAAGAGTTGTACAAAAGGCTTGCCATCTTGTTGCAGATCTGAGATGTCTTTCTTTAATTGAAAAACTCGTGCAGCATTATTTTGACTGCCATACATTTCCTTGACCGTCTCCCATAGTTGGTATGCAGATTCAGAGTAACTGAATATTTCAGCTAATTTACGTTCCATGGAATTTAGGAGCCATGACATAACGAGCTGATCCTTACTAAGCCAGGATTCATAGGTTGGTGAGGAAACATCAGGTACTTCGATGCTTCCATTTATGAACCCCAACTTGGACCTTCCACCTAGAGCCAGAGACACTGCTCTTGACCAAGGCAAGTAATTAAACTCATTCAACAAGATTGAGCTTAATCTTTGATTTGGGTTGACATCCACCTCATGCATATTCATGAAGGAAAGCACTGATGAACTTTCAGCTTCTGATCCTAGCGGCTTGTCTTCAGCCATTTCAAAGATTGAAGATGCTAAGATAATAATAAAGCAGAAGCAAGTTAATTTTCCTGCTCTGATACCATGTAGAAAAAACAAGAAATAACTCTACACAAAAGAGTTCTCTAGTTTGTATTATTTTCTTCATGTTTTCATTACAATTGTATAGCTATTTATAAGGAAATTTTATTCCTTCAATTACTCTTTAAATTAAGCATTCCTTGATTTACTCCTTGAATTAAGCATTCCTTGATTTACTCCTTGAATTAAGGATTCCTTGTTTTACTCCTTGAATTAAGGATTCCTTGTTTTACTCCTTGAATTAAGGATTCCTTGTTTTACTCCTTGAATTAAGCTCCTTGTTTTATTCCTTGAATTAAGGTCCTTGTGTTTATTCTTTGAATTAAGAACTAATATCCAATACTTATTATTCGATTAGTGTTGCAAAGTCATACTAATTTAAAAATACTAATAAAATAGTACATTACCCATATGTTAGAATATATGTTAGATGATAACTACTTAATTTTCTATAAATTTAAATTCAAAAATATAAATATATGTTAAAGATAACTTATTATTCAGAAGGTGTCTCAAAGTTTTACTAATTTAAAAATGTTAATCAAATATTACATGACTCATATATTGAAATATGCTGCCCATTAATTATATGTTATATAATAATTATGTATTTTTTTCATAAATTTAAACTTTAAATTAAAAAATATTAAATTGTCTAATAAGCAAGAGTTGTCGCTAAACATATGTATATAATATCATATATATATATATATGCATTAACATAAGTCACATAGTAAAGTAGTCACTACTCGTAGTGATTTGCATTACAAATGTTATATAAACACTTATTATATGATTATTGTAGAGTGCGGATGCGAGCGTTTAATTATTTATTCAATAAAAAAATAATTAAATAGTGATAATAGACTCAGCAAATGCTTTCTTTATTCGGCAAAAATCCATTAAAAAAATTCTGAAATTGAACGGTTACATATCAACGTCCTTTGTTTTTTTTTATTAAGGAAGATTCGGGCATATATATGGTAATATATAACTTTAGTTTATTTTTTAAATTTTATTTAAATATATTGATATAACTTTTTTTTAAGTTATTTTTCTCTATAAGTTTTATTTTAAAAAAAAACCCTAACCTTTTCTTGTAAACTTATACACATACATCTTTTTCCATATTTTTGTTTCGTTTTAAGGGCACATATATAATAAAGCAAAAGAATAACACATGTCATTACCAAGTCCTTACATACTGCAAATTAAGCCTGTCTCTATTCATTGGATTCGCAAAAAATGAAATATCAAAAAGAAACTTCTTTTGTATACTAGCTTGTGCCCTTCTGTACGTAATTATCAGTAGCTTTTGATTCCTTTATATCATATAAAGATTCCTATCTAATTTTTGATAGTTGTATATTTGTGTCATTTGTTCATCCCTCTTTCCTTTGCTTTGTTAATTATACGATTCCTTCTTCCTTTTTTAGGCCCTTTACTCGTTTACATCTTGACATCAAACTGTAGAATGATATTACTTTACACGTTTCCTGACACTTTAAATTTATCTTTCTCATTTATCTTTTTTTTTTTACAGAATAATATTTTTTTTTGTTAGATTTATATTTATGATTTAAAATATGAGAATAATAATTTTTATAGTAAATCCAATAAATGAATCATAAATATTATTAATAAGAGTTAAACTCTTCAAGTATTATCATTAATTCTATCCACTCAACTATTTCTACATTTTAAAATGATATTAATGATAGTCAATATAGTAGCTTCCTCATTTCTCAATCTCTGTTCTTTGTTAATTAGTTTTCTCACTTTCTTTTTTATCCCTTTTTCGATTAAAATTTATCAAATATATATAGTAGTTTGATTTGAGTTTGCCAAATATATTCTTTCTACTCTAAGATTTTGCTAGATCTGTCTAATTTCCTTCGAAAGTGAAAATCCATAAAAGGAAATAAGATGTATATTTTTTTTGATGATATTATCATAATAATATTTATTAATGTGATAATAAAAATATATAAAATATTCATTTTAATCTTAATTTTAGTTACACATTGCATAAAATATTCTTTTAATTTTAGTATTAATTATAGTTACGGTTTGAATAAAATTATCATTAATAAAATATTATTATAATATTAATAATTTATAATTATCACTAATCTTTTTTATAGAAATATAATTTAATCATGTCAGACATTACCTCAACTTATATTTTACCCCAATATTTTATATATTATATTTTAAATTTGTTTAAGGCACTTATTTATTTAAGATCATATATGGTTGTTTTGTGGATTAAAATTTATTATACATAGTAGTTTGATTTGAGTTGGCCCAATTATATTCTTTCTACCCAAGATTTTGCTGGATCTGCTTAATTTCCGGCAAAAGTAAAAAACCCATAAAAAGATATAAGATCTTTAATTTTGTATAGAAACATAATTTAATCTTCTCAAATATTACATTAAAATAGATTATTTGACTCAATATTATATATATATATATATATTATGATATTTTAATTTTATATAAATCACTGCCTTTTTCTTTTTACAATATTCATATTATATTTGTTTTTGAAGTCCCTATATTTGTTTTTATTGATCAAAAGTTAAGACTCGTGATACTTGTGACGGTGCACTTATGTAATTTTTACATTGATGTAATATATATATTTTTAAATAATTTTTTCTATATATAAAGAAGGAATTTTTTAAGAGTAGATTTCAAGTACATAGAATAAAAGTTGATTAACAATTTAAGGCAATAGAAAATTAGCAAACATAAAATTAATTTTCTGTTTTTTAATTAGTTTAAGGAAAAAAAAAACCTTTTTGTTCCATATTGATTGTGAGTGACTCTAAGTAGAGGTTATGGATGATGAATCTCAACTAGCTTATTGGGATTGGGCCAGCTCATTATGTTTATGAAATATTTTTTGTTCAATCCGAAAGAGAAAATACACTATGAGGCCGAGCAACCAAACCCAAATAAAAATCATCTAAGAATAAAATTAAATAAATAAATAAATAAATAACAAACAGTACTTAGGAAAACGTTCTCAAAGTATACTCCATCTTTAATTAAGCCACCAAAAGCAACCCAAGGAATCTAACTCATTCCATGAAATTAATTTTCCATAACAAAAATCAAAACTAGATGAAATTCAACAATTAGAGGGAAGGAATTGAAATAACGAGAGAATCGAAGGTGACCTAATCAAAATTTCTGATCGGGAAAGAAAATTGAGCGGATGATCAAATCGAAAGCAACATTCCTTTATCGAGAAAAACTTTTCTCCACGAAATTAAGATTGTGGCGCCAAATTTTTCATCAACATAAAATTTGCCAAGAAAAAATAAATAGTCACTTTCAACAACAACAACAATTTTATTGTCGAGAAAAATTGTCGTAAAAACCCTCTTTTTCTTGTATTCAGGGACGGAATATCTTGAGAGTTACACGGGATTTTGGCCCCAACCAAACAAAAATATAACTGTACGTATATTTTTAATATTATTAAATAAATATTTTATTTATAATAATATATTATATCTAATTTTTCTACGTATATTATTATATATTATAATAATATTTAATAGATACATTGAACAAAAATTAGCTAAACAAATCAGAAGTAAAATACAAAATTAGGTAAACAAATCATAAATAAAATACAATTTTCTCACATATTTAATAAATATTAATTAATTATACACAAGAAAGAATGACTAAAATGTTTATATATAAATTTTTTTGTTAACTAATTTAACAAACTTTATTTAATTATAAACATTAATTATAATTATGATTTTATATATGAGTTTTTTTTCTAATTCATTATTTTATTTTTTTGATAATTATTTTTACAAAAAATCATTTTATTTTACGTGAATATTATAAAACTAATCAAAGTGTACATGTTAATTTATTACTTAATTAATAAAAAGTAAGACAAGATAATTAATTATGTTAGTTAAAATAGATAACCTTTTATAAAATAATAATTATTATAATATAAATAACAGTTAATATTTTAGTTATTAATAATTTATTATTTAATTGATAAAAAATAAAAATCTTAAATAAAATATACAATATGCTGTATATATACGGCTATATAGTTTAATACATCTTAATCAAATATATCGCATTCATTGTGCTTATAACTTGCCAATTTATTTTAGCTACATCTCGATTAGTATTCGGTTCTCACAACAAAAGTGTAGCTATCGAACATTAGCATTGCTACACATTAATTAGTGAGCATTAATGGTAATTTATCACAATAAATTAAGTGATATATAACACAACGTCATATATATATATATTGGAGAGAAATTTATGTATGTAGCTGACGATAAGCCACGTAGACGTTGGACAAAAACAAAAGTAGTAAATAAATAAAAATTATTTATTATTATTGAAGTATATAATTAGGTGTAAATAAAATTTAACATAAATAAAAAGTAAAAAAAATTCTCTTACCCTGTTCACGTACACATATCATCATGACAACCACAACTTTTTATATATCAATTAATTGACTTTGATTGCCTAAAATGATCAATCACACAAAGTTGAGGAAATAATTCATAGATCTGCAGGCCATAACTGACTCCAACTATATAAAGCATAAAATACACCGATCAATGACAAACAATGCATTGAAATATTAAGATTTCATTTTTTTTTTTTTGCTTTTAAATTTATATTCACATCATGACCACAAGATTAATGATGATTAGTAGAATTTAAATGTTTCAATTTGAACTTCTTTTTTTCCCTAATAATTTAAAATTGCCCTTCTTTAATTTTGAGCTATAGCTAGCTATCCCATTAAATTGATTTCAAGAAGAAAGTGTAATATATATATTTCTTTTTTTCTTCAAATTAATCACCATATTTGTACTTGCTGACAATTCAACTATTTAATATGCAACCTAATTATAATCCGGTTTAATTCTTTAGTATGTTTAATGTTTAATGTAAAATATATATTTTAAGAAAAACAAGATATAATCTCTTGGTATTAAATAAATCACTGCAAGGTAATATATATTTTTAATTAATTTATGATATTGTATAGTGCTGATCTTGTTTGATTTGAAGATGGACCCTCTTTTTTCTTTAATTCACTTGCAATCTTATATGGTGTCGTACCCGACAGACCAATAATGTGCCATTTTTCTTTTCTTCCGACTCATGTTAATTATGTCAATCATATACACTTACATGTTATTTCACATTTTAATTTAAGTATTAATTTAGTGATAATGGGACAAATAAATGAATCAGTTTAACTCTATATTATTAGTTAGTTTACTTTTATTTTAGATCCACAATCATCAATGAAAGTATTTGCACTCCCTCGTAAATCTTTCTTCAATTGCTTAAATGCTTTTATATTTAAGTTTCAATATAATTAAATATTTTAATTTTTTTTATAAAGATATATGTTAATTATTATGATTGTATTTCTGTAATTTTTTGTTCTAATATTTCTGTACAAATATATAGTATTTGTATACAAAAGTAAATGGAAAGGAAACAAATTATAACAATATTAATTTCCATTATTATTCTTGTCTGTTGATTATCTGCCATAATTCATGTTGTCTACCATATTACTCACATACCAACACTCCCCCTCAAGGTGGTGCATATATGTCTCTTATGCCCAACTTGTCAAGTGAGTTGTAAAATTTCGTTGCAGACACAGATTTTGTAAGTATATCAGCCAATTGATCTTCTGACTTAACAAATGGAAGCTTAATAATATTTTCTTCAATATTCTATTTGATGAAGTTCCGATCCACTTCAACGTGCTTCGTGAGATCATGTTGAACTGGATTGTGAGAGATGACAATGGCTACTTTGTTATCACAAAATAAGTTCATTTCAGAGTTAGGAGCAACACCAATCTCAGTTAGAAGTTTTTTCAACCATAGGAGCTCACATATTCCCTTGACTATTCCTCGAAATTCAGCTTCAGCATTAGATAAGACAACTACATTTTGCTTCTTGCTCCTCCATGTAACAAGATTGCCCCCCACAAAAGTGAAGTACCCAGCAGTAGATTTCCTATCCTTCATATTCCCTGCCCAGTCTGAATCTGTATATCCAAGAACTTCCAATTGACCATTCTTTGAAAACATAAGTCCTTTCTCAGGGGAGGACTTTAAATAACAAAGTATTCGCATGACCGCATCCATATGGTCTTCACTTGGGCAGTGCATGAACTGACTCACGACACTCACAACATAAGCAATATCAGGTCGAGTATGAGATAAATATATGAGTTTACCTACTAACCGTTGATATCTCTGTTTATCTGCTGGTACTTGGTCCACATATTCTCCGAGTTTATGATTTTGAACCATTGGAATATCGACAGGTCTACAATCTAGTAGTCCTGCCTCTGCTAGTAGGCCTAGAGTATATTTCCTTTGGGAAAGACATATGTCTTGTTTTGATATTGATACCTCAATACCTAAGAAGTATTTGAGCCCTCCCAAATTCTTCATTTCAAACTCATTTGACAGTTGTTCTTGAAGCTTAGAGATTTCTTCTTTATCATCCCCTGTAATGATCATGTCGTCTACATAGACTATAAGAGATGTTATCTTCCCTAATCAGTGTTTTAGGAAAAGAGTATGATCAGAGTTGCTTTGTTGGAACCCATATTTCTTCATTGCTGAACTCAACCTACCAAACCATGCTCGAGGTGATTGTTTTAGTCCATACAATGCTCGTTGTAATCTACATGCAATTTCTTTTCCTGTTGTAACAGTATATCCTGATGGGATATCCATATAAATCTCTTCCTCAAGATCACCATGAAGGAAGACATTTTTTACATCAAGTTGGTGCAATGGACAATCTAAATTTGCCGCAAGAGATAACAAGACTCTAACGGTTTTTAGTTTAGCCACAGGTGATAAGGTTTCTTGATAATCTATCCTGTGTTTCTATGTATATCCTTTTGCTACAAGTCTCGCCTTGTATCGATCAACTAACCCATCTGCTTTATATTTAATGGAGAAAATCCACTTGCATCCTACCATCTTCCTCCCTTGAGGCAACTCGCTTAACACCCATGTGTTATTCTTCTGCAATGCCTCAAATTCCTCTTTTGTAGCTTGAGCCCATTTTGGATCAGATAAGGCTTCTTCAATGCTACTTGGAATTTGACACGAGGAGAGTGTTTGTGCAAATGCCCTGATAGGTTCTGATAACCTTTGAGTAAATACATAATTTGCTATTGGATACTTGGATTGTCGTTCTTCTCTTTCTGGGGAGTATCGATTTGGAGGTTTGCCTCGATTGTGTCTGAAAGGTAAAACATAACCAACAGATGTATCTATAGCATTAGTTTGTAAAGGTGTGCTAGGATAGCTTACCTTAGGAGTATTCTTAGCAGGAGGATCATTGGGTACTAGGGAGTGGAGGGGTACATCAACCACTTCATCTTCTGGAGATTCAATTACTACTTCAGCTTCAGTTCTTGGAAGTTCAAACTCGGGTCTAGATACTGGCTCCTCCATATGATTGGCACGCTCCGAGTATGTTGGACTAGTGTCTAATATTTCAACATCAAGCCAATTTCGTTCTTCACCATAACTCTCCTCCTGAAGAGTGGAATTGGATACCAGTGATGGGAAAAACCATTCTGATTCGAGGAAAGTGACATCCATGGTAATATAGGTTCTTTTAGTAATTGGATCATAGCATCGTTAACCCTTTTTTTGTACGCCATACCCAAAGAATATACATCGAACAACACATGGATCCAACTTAGTTCGTTGATTTTTATGAAGGTGGACAAAAGCAACACATCCAAAAATTCGGGGCGGAAGCATCTAAATAGTAGGCAAGGGAAAATGATCAAATAACACCTTTAATGGAGTCTGAAATTGTAAGGTTTTTGTGGGCATACGATTCAGTAGATACACCGTTGTAGTAAGAGCATCACTCTAGTATTTATTAGGCATATGTGCACCGATTAGTAAGGCCCGAGCCGTTTCTAAAATATGTCGATTCTTCCTCTCCGCAGTCTCATTCTGTTGTGGGGTTTGTGAACACGAGGTTTCATGGAGAATACCATGGTTGTCCAAGTATGTCCGGAATTGTTGATTAACATACTCCCCTCCATTATCAGACCTAAGTATCTTAATTTTTTCAGAAAATTATGTCTGAACCATGGTGTGAAACAGGTGAAATGTAGCAAATACTTCATCTTTGTGTTTGAGAAGGTAAAGCCATGTCATTCGTGTACAATCATCAACAAAAATAACAAAACAACGATAACCCGATGACGTAATGACTTGGGAAGGTCCCCAAACATCAGAATGTACCAAAGCAAAAAGAGTCATACTTTTATTCATGCTCATAGGATAAGATGCCCTATGACTTTTTGATAGGATACAAGTATCACATTTGAAATCTTAATGTGTGATATTTGAAAATAAACTGGGGAATAAGTGCTTTAAATACCCGAATGATGGATGCCCAAATCTATGATGACATAGCCAAATCTGTCGTTCCTTGTTACCAACAGTGTTTTACATGTGATTGGCTCTTCCTAAACTGAGGTCATCCACATAATATAGCCCTCCTCTCCTAGTACCACGCCCAATGATCTCCTTGGTGAGAATATCCTATAGAAGGAAAAAAGTAGAATACATCAGTATTACACAGTTAAGATCTGAAGTGACCTGACTTACAGACATTAGTCAGTTTGACAAAGAGGGTACAAGTAAAATATTAGATAATGATAATGAAGGAGATAAGGTCACTGTTCCAACTCCTATAACTGGATAAGTGACCCCATTTGCATTGGCAACACGACTCCGTCTTGGCTGAGTTGTATTGGAGAGATCGTTTGGGTCAAATGTCATGTGATCTGTAGCTCCAGAGTCCAGAATCCAATCCTCCTTATCACTACGAGTAGAGATGTGAAATGTTTTACTTGAAATACCCAGATCCTGGGAAGATTTGGCCTAAGAAGTAAGGGATAGTGAGACATTATTGGTAGCCACAGCGGCTCGCCCAGTGGTGTCCCATTTCTTCCGTGCTTGAAGATCATTCCACCATTCTGGATACCCATGTAGTTTGAAGCAGTTTTCACGGGTATGTTTGGAGTTTCCGCAATGGCCACATTTCATGTCAAGAGATGGTGGATTTCCCGTGGATTTCTTGCTACCCAAGGAAGTTCCTGTTTTTAGTGGCATTAGATTATGGTGTCCCTTGACCTCTTTAAAAGCCATAACTGCTCCGGGTGTCGTATCTACACCTGTGATCATCATGGTCTGCCTGACCTCTTCCCTACGGACGAATCCATAGGCTTGTTCCACCGTAGGGAATGGTTTGATCTGAAGCACATCACTTCAAGTTTTATCCAATCTATCATCAAGTCCATCGAGGAAGGTATGCACTCGATCTTCCTGTACGATAAAGTTGTATTTTTGTATATCAATCGCACACTCCATTGGATTAGGACGACAGAAATCAATTTCACACCACAATCCTTGAAGGTCATTGTAGTATTTTTCAATGGATCCACCCGTTTGCTTCGTACGTGTAACTTGACGGCGAAGATCATACACTTGAGACGTGTCTGTCCCATCATAGTAAGTGGTAGCCACCGAATCCCAAACCTGTTTTGCAGTTGGGAATCGAATAAAATTTGCAATTAAGGAGGGGTCCATCGAATTGATCAACCATCATTTGACAATGTCATTTTCAGTACGTCATCTCCTAAATGAGGGGTCGGTTTCAACAGATTGGAAAAGTCCCCATTAATATATCCCAGTTTATCTTTGCCAGAGATATACATCTCCACCACCTGGGACGACAAGGTATAGTTGGATCCTCCCAACTTGATACTAATGGGAGCAGTCGACGCTTTGGTTGGCGGAGGTTGTGAACTGATCTAAGCTCTAGTTTGAATCTCCATCATTTTCGCCGTCAAATCTTTCAACATGAAATTGGTAGTTAAATCTCTAGATTCTGCCATGAGTGCAGCACAACTTCTTCTGCGCGTTCCAAACCCTAAGAGAAATTCCAAACTCGCACAGCTTCTTCTCAACCAAATTCGCGCAACCCTAAATTATTTCCTTCTCCATTTCGCGCAACCCTCTTCTTCTCCTCTTCTCTCAGATTCTTCGCAGCGGTGCTCTTTTTCCCAGCGGCGCTCTTCTTCGCGGCGACTCTTCTCCTCTCGCAAATTGCCTCTGTTACTATTTTTTCCCTTCATTCTCTGCTCAAAATATTAGTTTCAAGAATACAGCACCAACACCTTTGTCGTTGGTACCACCACATATTCTGTTACTCTCAGGAACTGCATCAACGGCTGCTTGTGAGTACTTGGTTTCCAAGGAACTGCATCAATGGCTGCTTGTGAGTACTTGGTTTCCAAGGAACTGCATCAACGGCTGCTGTGAGTACTCGGTTTCCAAATGGGTCCGACCTTCTTTCTATGGTTCTTCGTTGAGTTGGTGTTGCGAATCACTTGACTCCTTGTAAGTTGTATGCAGATATATATATATATATTTTGAAGTGTAACCCGTAATCTTCTATTGAATTTTTGAAACAATAAAAGTTAAATAACTATCTTGCTTTCATTTCTGAGCTACACCAACTGATGACAAATAGGCAGAGTGAAACGGCTACAAGAGCTGAATATGAACTCAAACTATTGTTCGGTGTTTGAAGGTAAAACAGTGGAGGATCCCTCCGTCCAACACAAAAAGTTACCGATGCTGAGGAGACGAACAAAGTAAAGTCAACCAGATCGGCCAAAAAAAAATGAAACAGAAACACCACCCCTGATCCCAGATCAGAAAGTGATCTGCCAAACCAGATTGGCCAAACAAACAATATCGTGAGAACAGAAAATTACGTTGTAACAGGTAGCAACGTAATTTTTTATTTCTTTAGATAATCTGCTCTGATACCATGTCAATTATTATGATTTTATTTCTGTAATTTTCTGTTCTAATATTTCTGTACAAATATATAGTATTTGTATATAAAAGAAAACGGAAAGGAAACAAATTATAACAATATTAATTTTCATTATTATTCTTGCATGCTGATTATCTGACATAATTCTTGCATTGTTGTCTTCTTGTTGTCTGTCATATTACTCATATGCCAACAATATATACATGTACGATTTTTTATTATGTTGTCTCCTTGTTGTCAGCCATGTTACTCACATGACAACAATATATACATGTATGATTTTTTGTATAATAAAGTGGCAATACAATCTCTATCATTGCCTTGTCGTCATTAAAATGAAAATTTCGTCCTTGATCTTTATTTCACCGTCCACATTTTTACTTTTAATCTCTTAATTCCCACAAAGATGGGATCCTTTGATAAAATTGACAAGAGTAAATTATTCGAAATTCTTTAAAAAGATTGGAGTTCACAAGCTCTTCTCATATAGGTATATAATTTTGGTCTAATAAAATACAAAGTTATATGCTTAACTAATTAAATTTGACAAGATGCGTGAAAACGCACCGCAAATTGTTTCAATTTTACATTATTGATGTCAAATTTTGACAATTATGTTCTTACACCATACAATTCAATTTAATTTATTTTCATTTTATCGCAAAATAACAACTTTGATTCGGGCCTAAATAGTATGCATAAGTGGTAAAGGATTCGATATTTTAGTAATAACACAATTTTAATTTTGATATTTTTTTTATTTAAATTTTTGAGGTGATAAATATTATTTTTAAATAATAAATTAATTAAATTATATTTGAAATATTTAATTAATTGATAAACTAAAAATGTAATTTAAATATCGTATGTTTATTAATGTATATTTGAAAAATATTTAATTAAATGAAAAATTATATTAAATTGATATCTTTTTTTAAGTGGGAGTACTATTAATATATCATCTTAAAAATTTGGTAAATAAAAAACACTAAAAGTAAAATCGTGTTAGTACTGATGTAAGAAATACAGTTTTAAACTCATTTCTTTTTTATTTAAAGTTATAAGTTTGAATCATATCAATTATAATGTGAAAAAAATGATATTAAATAATATGTAAGGTTATAATTATTTACTATACTAGTTGTAAGTGTCCTCCTTTAATTTAATTTTTTAATATTATTATATGTATTAAGTTAATTTATGCCATTAATTAATGTGTTAATGTTGAATTGAAATTTAAAAACTGTGATCAATTATACTGTGATATATAAACTGATACATACATAAAGTTGCCATAAAAAATATTTTCGATTCTTTTAGACTTGTTTTTTTTAAATCTTAAAAATTTTGTTCATAAAAAGAATAAATATAATGCCAAATCTTTTATAGTGTTTTATTAGTTCTATTAATGATATAAGAAAAAATAATGGCATATAAATAAAGTTATTGTATAATCAAAAAACATGATATCAATGTTGATTTGAATGTTAAATTAGGAATATGTGTGAGTTTGGAATAATTCTTAGACCACCTATATTGGAACATGCTAACTAGTATATGCATTCTTATTAAAAACAGAAATAAGTTTCAAAACAATAAAAATGTTTTTTTTTAAATTCAAACTGTATGATATGTAACCCAATATTATCAATGAGTACTTTTTGCTCATATAAAAGAAAAAAACTAACAAACACTTTCATAAAATAAAAATAAAAAATTTCATACAAAATATTTATCAAATAAAAAAGGAGTTAACTCCCTCTTTCAATATAGAGAATAAAAGTTTGATTATGGACCATATGTAGATACCATTTTGAAAATAGGATCAATACTCTAAATATTATACAATTTTTATCTCTAATATCTCAATAATTAAGATTTAAATTATGTTTTTATATATATAAACATAAAATCAATCAACCTAATTATTATAATATAAAAAAGAAATTTAAATATTTAACTAAACACTTACAATTGATGTAAAATATTGATTGCAGTGGGTGCACTATAACACTCACTATGTGCATTTTGTTCTTACGAAATGCAATATGATAATTTATGCTTTTTTTTATAGAGTTCATACTTTGAACTAAGTAAAACACATGTCATTTAGTAGTGTGGTATAAATTACAATGACCATTATGTAATTGTTTTTTTTAATATAATATAACCATTGTGTAATTGATTTATGGTTATTTTTGTTAGGAATTTGATTTAATGGTTTGACCTTTATTTTTTAAAAAATATATTGAAGGTAAATTGGAATGGTTTGCCTTTGTCGACATTGATATTATTATTTTTGATACATAATTGAGAGTCTTTTCGTAGGCAACCTAAAGAACTTTGCTGACTCAACTAGTTGAATTATGTTAAAAAGAAAAATTCTAGTCACATTCATCATTCACAATTCCATTTACAATAAAAGAGTAATTCGATTTAATATATAGGTATAGATGACATTAATAATTTAATACTGTATAAATTTATTAAAAAAATAATTTTAATGATTAAAAGACAGATATTTCATAGGACTTAACTTACTTATGCTCACTTGTTTTTTTATCCATAATTTCTCATATATATATGGGGTTTATTAATTACTTATACAATAATACACCTAAATAGAATACACAAATTGTATTCTCTCATATATCATATAATTGATAGAATTATTTGTATAAAATTTAATAAAAAAAAAGTTTTAAAATTTCAAATAGTCATAATTCATACTCAACAAACACAAGTAAAAAAAAAAAATAGAAAAATAAGATAACAAATTAAAATAAAAAAGATAACATGAATTTTATCTTCATTAATTACCATGGCTATCCAAAGGCTTAAAAATAAGATTACTAACTTTAAAAGCTAGTAACAAACGCTTTGCAAGTAGTTCATAAAAAATATGAAACATTAATAAACAATATTTAAAAGCTTTCGAGTTAACATAAACATTATCATCAAAAATGAGATCTAATAAAGATATTACATCTAATATCCAATTATCTAGTTGGAAGCCGTTACACAATACTCATCTTGATGAAAACCAACAAAATTGAATTCACTTAATGTATTTACAAAATACAAAATACTGAAGTTCAATACATGTATAAATATAGAATAAAAGGAATCTGCTTTTCCTAAAAGTGCTTTTAAGAAAAGATATATTAGTTGCATACAACTAATATACAGCTTATAAAGTATATTAGTTGCATACAACTAATATACCATTTATTAACACTCCCCCTCAAGTTGGCGCGTAGATATCAATCATGCCCAACTTGCTTAGTGAGCCATATAATGACTTCTTGGAGACTCCTTTGGTAAGTATATCTGCAAGTTGCTCTTCTGTGAGAACAAAAGGAAAACTAATAAGTTTGGCATCTAACTTCTCTTTTATAAAGTGACGATCAACCTCTACATGCTTAGTGCGATCATGTTGTACTGGATTTTGTGATATATCAATGGCTGCCCGATTGTCACAATACATCTGCATAGTATTTTTGAGTTCGAAACCCAAATCTAATAACAAAGTTCTTATCCACAGCAATTCACAAACCCCATGAGCCATACCTCTATACTCTGCCTCTACACTAGATCGTGCCACCACTTTCTGCTTCTTACTTTTCCATGTAACCAAATTTCCTCCCACAAAGGTGAAATAACCCGATGTTGACTTTCTATCTGTAATACTTCCTGCCCAATCTGCATCTGTGAATCCACAGACTTCAAGAGGATTGTTGTGTTTAGAGAACATTACTCCCCTTCCTGGAGCCGATTTCAAATACCTTAAAATTCTCAAAACAGCATTCATATGGTTCTCACTTGGATTGTGCATGAACTGACTCACCACACTTACTGCATATGCAACATCTGGTCTAGTATGAGCTAAGTAAATCAAACGTCCAACCAATCTCTGATAGCGGGCTCGATCAGTTGGTATCTGATCTGGATACTCTGCTAAACCATGGTTTTGCTCAATAGGAGTGTCAATAGGTTTGCAATCCAACATACCTGTCTCTGTTAGCAGATCAATAATGTACTTCCTTTGACAAAGATATATTTCTTCTCTTCCCCTGGCTACCTCAATTCCTAAGAAGTTCTTTAATTCACCTAAGTCCTTCATTTCGAATTCAGAGGCTAGTTGTCTTTGTAATTTATCCATCTCAATAGTATCATCACCAGTGATTACCATATCATCAACATAAATGATTAGGGCTGTTACCTTCCCTCGTTGATATTTGAGAAACAGAGTGTGGTCTGAATTACTCTGTCTGTAACCAACCTTTTGCATGAACTGTGAAAACCTTCCAAACCAGGCTCGAGGGGATTGCTTGAGGCCATACAAAGACTTCCTCAATTTGCATACAAAATTACCAGGAGAATCAACTACATACCCAGGTGGAAGACTCATGTACACCTCCTCGGCTAATTCTCCATGAAGAAACGCATTCTTGACATCAAACTGCCAAAGTGGCCAGTTTAGGTTAGCAGCAAGTGAGAGCAGAACCCGAATCGTGTTCATTTTGGCAACAGGAGCAAAAGTCTCATTGTAATCTACACCATACGTTTGAGTAAACCCTTTTGCTACAAGACGAGCTTTATACCGATTTACGGATCCATCACCATTATGTTTTATAGTAAACACCCATCGACAACCAACTACCTTTTTTCCTTGTGGTGGTGACACAAGTTGCCAAGTATCGTTCTTCTTTAATGCATCCATCTCTTCATCCATTGCCTTCATCCATATTGGATCTCCCAACGCATCCTGCACTTTGTTAGGTACTGATACACCAGATATTTGATTCACAAATGATTTGTATGACTTAGATAATATTTTAGTGGACATGAAATTGGCTACTGGGTATTTTGATTTTGCATGAATATTTGGTTCATACCTTTTGGCTGGTTGACCTCGAGTAGACCTATTTGGTAACACATACTGTCCAACATTAGACACGATGTTATTAGTATCAGTAGGTGTACATACCTCAGATGAGTGACCTTCAGTACGAGGGAGTTGTTGATCAAGGGTAGGAGTAATGCCTGAGGGTACAGTTCTGTCTTCAATGTCATTTGCTGTAAGTGAATTTGATGCTTGAATACTTGAAGCATCTGTTTCTGCAATGACTAGATTCAATGAATTAGAAGTCTCATCTGGTCTCATTGAAACATCAGTTGGTGACTCACCTAATGCCTCCCCTTCACCATGATACAGTTCTTCGAAATATGTATTCTCCCCCTGACGAGCAGTATCAGGTGAGGAAAAATAACTCATGTCCTCAAAGAAGGTAACATCCATAGTAACATAATACTTTCTGGTTGGTGGATGAAAGCACTTGTACCCTTTTTGATAATTTCCATAACCAACAAACACATATTTAATTGCCCGAGCATCTAATTTAGAACGTTGATTTTTAGGAACATGCACAAAAACAACACAACCAAAAACTCGAGTAGGAAGATTATGAAAGGATGATAAGGATACGTAAGATGCGAGAATCTGAAATGAGATTTTTTCGTTAAGGACACTAGACGGGAGACGATTGATGAGATGGGCAGAAGCCTGTACAGCATCACCCCAAAGATATTTTGGCATATAAGCACTAAATAAGAGTGCACGAGCTATATCAAGTAAATGACGATTTTTTCTTTCAGACACTCCATTTTGTTCCGGTGTTTGCGGACAAGTAGTTTGGTGAATAATCCCATGTGTTTTGAATTTTTTTTGAAAAACATGATTAACATATTCCCCCCCATTGTCAGAACGGAGGATCCGAATGATGCCATTATATTGTCTCTGAACAAAGGTATGAAAATTTTGAAAAACAGAAAAAACTTCATCTTTTGTTCTAAGAAGAGAAATCCTTGATAACCTTGTACAGTCATCGATAAATGAAACAAAATATCTCATACCCGATATAGTGGGTTCTTTAGATGGTCCCCAAACATTAGAATGAATTAATTCAAAAGGAATAGTACTTTTATTAGAAATACTAGGAGAATAAGTAACACGATGGCTCTTGGCCAAAACACAAGTCTCATAATGCAACACAGTCTCACTAACACCAATAAATAAAGTAGGCATGGTTTTTTTCATAAGACTAAAAGACGGATTCCCTAAGCGGCGATGCCACAACCAAATTTCACTTAGCTTATCAGAACTAGAAGTCAATGCAGTGCTTGCCCGTGCTCCTGGTTTCTCCCCTCCGTAGTTCTGATCCAAGCGGAACAATCTGCCCCTCAGATACCCTCGACCAATTATTTCCCTGGTAAGAAGATCCTGGAAAATCACATACATAGGATAAAAGGTTACAAAGCATTTAGACTCAATATTCAACTGTGGGACAGATATTAAGTGATGAGATAAGTCAGGTACATATAAAACATTATGGAGCTGTAAAGATGGAGTGATATGAATTGACCCCTGTCCTAAGACAGGAAAGGCCTCACCATTAGCATTTGTAACATAAGACACTGGTGGGGGAGATAACTTATTAAAATAAGATTTATCATAAGTCATATGATCAGATGCACCAGAATCAATAATCCAAGTATTAGACCCAACAGAGTGAGATACATTTAAGGTCATACCAATCTTACCACGACCAGCTATTGAAGCTGTAGGGATACCTCCACATTCCAAAGGATGATTCTGTCCATAGTAGTCTGGTTCTTGGACAATTTGCACTGCAGCTGCTTTTGCTTTAGAACGAGGCACCTGTTGTCGTTTTGGTTTCAAGTGTGGATATAGTTTCCAACAAGTGTCACGGAGATGCCCCTGTTCATTGCAATAAGAGCAGAGAGAACAAGGGCGATTGGTAAAACCTGGTGAAGGGCCCTACTGATGAGATGAAATTGAATTTTGCTGCTGAAGGAAAGGTGCCTTTGATTTAGCTTGAATGGCTAGGCTTGATACTTCAACATGTGCCTGATGAAGACTCTCTTGCTGAGATTCGTCTTTACGGATGTATGTAAAGGCGGTAGTCAAGCTCGGAGGATCTGACATTCGAAGCAATTCGCCTTTAGCACTATTATGTTTTATATCAAGGCCTCTTAAGAAAGCATGCACTCGTTCAAGCTCCTTCTCCTTCTGGTACCACAGAAGATCTTCTGGATTTTTAATTTTGCATGGGCGTTTCTGGTCAATTTCAGCCCATACATTTTTCAGCTTGGTAAAAAAAAGAGATACTGGTTGCCCATTTTGCTGCATGCCAGCAGCTTTGCACATGAGTTCATGAACTTGAATAAAGTCAGACTCATTTGTATAAAGATCGCTTAAGGTATTCCATATACCCTCAGCAGTTTCACATTCCTCCACCATTTGTAATATATCATCAGTGATTGCTCTAAATAGGATTGACATGACAAAGCCATCATCATCTTCCCACCGAGTATAGGCTTCTACATCATCTTGACTAGGAGCCCTGATTGATCCAGATACATGTCCCATCTTATGCATTCCACGAAGATAAACAGACATAACTTTTTTCCATGTTCGAAAATTTGTACCATTAAGTTTAGTACCCCCGAAAGAACCAATTTCTGAACTCTTAACAGAAACTTCAAAATTTGGAACTTCATGAATTCTAGAAACTTGATGTTGTCTTGAATCTTCCATTGAAATAATAATAAAAAGTATATTGTGCAGCGGAATAAAAATTTTGGTTTTTTTTTTGACGGGTTGGGCTGATAAATGGGCTGTTTGAATGTTTGGGCTGGTGGGCTAGGAGCTTATGGGCTTGGATCAGATGGGCTAAGAGCTGATGGGCTAGGAGCTGATGGGCTCGGGTTGGGCTGAACTGGGCTAGGGTTGGGCTGAACTGGGCTAGGGTTTTAAAACTCTGAAAATTAAAGAAACTGCAATGGCTGATAATTAAAACTCTGAAAATTACAACTGCATCCAAGCATTTTGAAACTTAAAAAAAAAATTTAAGAAACTGCACACCAGGTTTCGGCTGGACGCTGTGCAGGGGGCTGGACGGCGCGCAAGGGCGCGGGGGCGCGTAAGGGCGCGGGATTGAACGGCACGCAGGGGCGCGGGGCTGAATGGCGTGCAGGGGCGCGGGGCTGAACTGCATGCAGGGGTGCGGGGCTGAACGACGCTTGGGGCTGCGCGGGGCTTGAACGGCGCTTGGGGTTGCGCGGGGCTTGAACGTCGCTTGGGGCGGCACGAGGTTGAACTGCGCGCAGGGTCGCAAGCTGACGACGTGGGGCTGAACTGCGTGTAGGGGTGCGGGGCTGAACGGCGCTTGGGGCTGCGCGGGGCTTGAACGTCGCTTGGGGCTGCGCGAGGCTAAACTGCGTGCAGGGTCGCAAGCTGACGGCGTGGGGCTGAACGACGGCGCTTGGGGCTGCACGGTGAATGACACCGGTTTGAACAGCGCGGACTGGACAGCGCGGGTGAACGACAGATCTGCACCTGCAGCGCGAGCTAAACAGTGCGAGAATACGGAGGCGCTTGGCGGCGCTTGGCAGCGCTTGGCGGCGCTTGGCAGCGCTTGGTGGCGCTTCTATTCAGAAACCGGTAAAATGTGTTTTTTTTTTCTTTCCTGCTCTGATACCAAATTGAATTCACTTAATGTATTTACAAGATACAAAATACTGAAGTTCAATACATGTATAAATATAGAATAAAAGGAATCTGCTTTTCCTAAAAGTGCTTTTAAGAAAAGATATATTAGTTACATACAACTAATATACAACTTATAAAGTATATTAGTTGCATACAACTAATATACCATTTATTAACAAACAAGACAAAAACAAAACTAGCACTTGCACCATCCTTGTACCAAAAACTAAGGATTGAGCCAAATCAAAGCAAATATGCATTTGTATAGATTTCATAGTGTCATTAGACAGAGAATTTGACCACTTCAAATATCATCCCAACAAAACCATTAATTCTTCTAGCAATAACATCCACCCACTTCTCCTTTCCAAACATAATACTGATATCATTAGTAAAATCTAGCTTAACAAACTTAACACACAAATCCTTCGTAGCACTAAAGTAGACCAAATACAATCATGCTCGATTGATATATCATACACAACCATAACACAAATTAGAAAAAAATATGGAAAATCACAACCAAATTAGAGATAGAGGCAAACCATGCACCAAGACTGTGAAACAAGACTAGAGATTTCAAAAAAGTCTCTCGAGGAGAGTTAGCATAATAGTCCCAAATGGAAGGAGTTTACCAATGGAAAATGGTGCCTCAAGGTTTGTGGAATGATTGAAAAGATTAATGATAGATTTAAGATTTATATCCAGTGGGATAAGCATATATATAATAAAAAATAATATTAATTATTTTTAATTAAAAATATATATTATATGGTTTTTATTTTAGTAAAAAAACATATTTAAATTATTGTTTTTTACCATTAAATTTTGAATTTTTTACAAAAATATTATCAAATTTTTATTTATTACTTTCATACCATTAAATTTTACAAATGTTATAAAAATATCATTGAATATTTTTTATATTATTTTCATACCATTAAACTTTATAGATGAAACAAAATATTATCTGTATAACTTGTTATTAACTGATTCATAACGATGATATTTTTGTAATATTTTACATAGTTTAATATAAAAGTAATAAAAAAATTTAATGATAATTTTGTAACAATTACAAACTTTAACGATATAAAAGTAAGAAATCAAAATGTGATGATATTTTTATAAAAACCCTCAAAGTTTGGTATTAGAAAAATCTATTTATTCTTTCTTTAATTATATAATTTTTTTCTTCCTAATACTAGTTTTTGGACCCATACAATGTTGATGATTTAAATTTGATAAATATATAATTATATTAATTATCGAGTAATAATTGTGTTTTGTTTCGAATTTTTTATTTTATAAATTAAAAGGAAATAATAAATTTAAATATAATTTTTAAGTTATTTTCATTATAATTGAAAAATTAAAGTTGAAATATTTTATAAGGTGGTTTACGTGATCTTAAATAAATAAATAATTAATTTGATGTTTTATTAATAAATAAATATATAACAGTAATTTGTGTTTTAGGTGATTGGCAAACAAGTTACCATTCACCGGATGTAAGAAAGAAAGAAAGAAAGGAAAATCCTCTCAAATTGAGACGTCTTTATTCTTTAACCCATATTCATATTTCAATAGTTCAGGGTGAAAAATCGTATTTCAGTAATGACTTACATAGTGTACCCTGTTACATGCATAATAAAATATAAAATAGCATACCACCGGATTTGTTGGTATTTTAATTCATTAAAATAAACGTTAAAGGTTGTGGTGGGATCAAACTCCATTAAATGTGTCGGGTGTAAAGCTTAACTTTTATGAAAATAATATTAAATCTCGTGAGGTTTGATTTTAGTAATTATTGTGCACATTTATCAAATTATTACCTGTGTGCTTCTTAAATATTTTCAATAACTGGTTGAAAAAAAGATTTTAATTAAAATATTTTTTAAATTATATGCCATAATTTTACTGATCTATTTAATAAATGTACAAAGTATTATTGAGAAAAGAGTTTGAGATTATAATCATTTTAAAATCATTAAAATTATAAAAAGGTCAAAAATAACATAGAATATAACAAAAAAATAATACAATATCATGCTAACAAAATGTTTTCATTATCACGGACGACATCTTTGAAGAAGGTTTGACAACTATCACTGAAGGTTTAACAACCTGACAACTATATCACTTAAGGTTTAACAACCACCGTTGCAACCTCACGGAAGTCTAACAATTATCGCTAACAACCACATCGGAAGTTTGATAACCATTGTTAGTGAATTATAAGGCTTATCAATTTTTACTCAAATTTTATACAGTTTACAGAATAATTATATATTTTGTAATATTTATGTAATGCGAAAAATATTATGTACAACCTCTGTATAACTTACGTGATAATTCTAGAACATGAAAATGTTAATGTAAAGTAATATTATTTTAATTTAAAATTCATCTATCCTAAAATTCAATTATGAAAAACGTACATAATAATTATATGTAATTTTTGTACATTTACAAAATAATCCTAAAACATAAAATATTTCCTTTCAAGTAATATATATTAGTTGAAACTTATTTATTTCAAAATTTATTTTTAGTTTAATATGATATCTTAAAGATTTTTCATGTAAATTAACATAAATTTTTAGTATATCTTAGAAATTCATGTAAATTTTATGTACATTTTAAAAAGTAATATTTTTGTAAAGCTCACATTTTTATTCACATATTATAAAATAACATAGAACATCAAAATATTCATAATAAATAATATTTTTAATTAAAAACTCTTCTCATTTTCAAATTTGTTGTGATAATTTAAATTTTTTTATTATTTTAATATAAATTTTATTTTATTATGTATTTGTGAAAAAAAATTAATATAAAGCTTTTGTAAAGCTTACAAAATTATTTTCAACTTGTATATAAGATATACAATAACCTATAACATGATTTAAGAAATTTCTTTAAAGTACGAAACCAAAATAGGGCAGCACTAAACAAAAACTCAAAAATACTTAAACAATCTTTAATTTACTCCATTCAGTACCAAGAAACCAAAATGGTGATAGAAATCTATCTCCGTCTAATTACATACTTAAAACTTCATATTGAATTCACTTTATAAAATGAATAAAACATATATAACAATTTATATATTATACATAAAATTCATACATATTTGTCTAATATAAAAAATACAAAATTTGTAAAAAAATATGCATAGCATTAAAAAAACTAAAATATATATTAAAAAACCTAATATTCAAACAATTTTATACAACTTAAAAAAATGATTAAAACAATTAACTATAGGCGAATAACCATGAATGAATAGAAATTGCGTCCTTAGACTTTGTTTAAAAGCAAATAGACCAATTTTTGAAAAAAAAGAAAATAGAGATATAAAGAGTCAAGATGAGTATTCTAATCTGAGTATTAATTTTCTATGATATATTTTAATTTAGCATTGAATCTTTAACATTATCTCTCGGAGTTTTCAAATCTTGTTTGTTGGTTTCAAGGGACGTATTCACGAGTTTGTAACAATAATATTTTTTAACATAAAATTTATTTTTGCTTTCTTTTTTTAAATGGGTGCTTGCATTCTCACTTGTTCACGCACATAAGTATGATTTACTAGTTCAAATTAAAATCACTTAAGTGTTAATAACTAATAGTTAATTTTAAAATTTTGATTTTTTAAACTATACCCTCTAAAAAAAACCTAGGAATTAAATCATGGCTCTACATCTGTGGGTTAAGGAGGATATACGATCAATATGAAGGGAATTTTTAGTACTTTAACATTATATATAAAATATCGGTTATTTAATATTATATTTTGTATTTTTAATTTATTTTATTATTATATTATTATTATTTTTAAATTACATGTATTTTTTTATAAAAGCACTAACCATTAATCTTTGAAGTTTTGATAACATGTAAATATTGTATAGATTTTATACTAACACGAGTTATCTAATTCTTAAAAGTTAACAAATAGAAGGTAAAATATATATAACTTATAAACACAATACTAATATCCTCTTAATCGTTACACTTTTTTTAAGTTTAACATGCATGTAACGGATACAAGAAATCCAATTAACTCAATTATTCATATAGTTTTACTTTTAATTCTTCTAAAATATATGTATTATTTACGTTACAAAAAAAACATATAATAAATAACATAAAAAATAACATGTTTTTTAAGAGTTAAAATCAAACTTTATGTATGTATAAAAGAGGATTTATACCATGAAATTAAACCAAATATTGAGTTATTTGGATGCTATAATTATAACTTTCATACACTTTAATATTGTGATTCATCTAGTAATTATTATGAAGATCTTATTTAATTTTATAATTTAAAAATAAAGTTAATTAAATTAAAAAATTTAAAAATTGAGATTTTTTAAGAATTAAAATGAGATTTATATATTTTATTAATAAAAAAATCAAATTCTTTACTATAATCATGGTATAAAATGTATAAAACTTATGGTTGGAAGTATGGATTCGTTTTGTTGCACGTTAAAACTAATCAAAACCAGAAAGAATATTTTGGTTCTTTACCCAATATTTTGATAGCTTTAAATACCACATGGCCATAAATAATCAAACCATGTTGCAAAGGAGAGAGCATATATATTGCTACCTTCAAATTTTTCAACGACAATATAAGATTGATTAATCTAATACCAGTAAAAATCTGATCAACATATATAGCATCTGATTCTATATGGTTTTCAAATGTCTCTCTCCCTTATCACTTATTCTAATATGCCTTCAATTATGTTTTGTATGGGCTCAATTATGTTTTGTAGAATAAAAATGTAATGTAAATATTAATTGTATAAAAATTAAATTTAATAAAAATAATAATATTATTATTATTATATTTGTTTGAATATTATAATAAATATATTGATGATATAAATATTAAAAAAATTATTATGCAATGAAATAAAATGATAAAAAAATTGAATAATTATATAAATATTTGAAAAAAAAAATATTTCAATATATTTACAAGGGATGTAAAGGGAATGGGGATTACTATTATTATTGAAATATTTTGTAATGTTTTTTAGATTAACAATCAAACTAAACACACAAATATTTTAAATCATTCTCATTATCATTTTTATTACTATAAATCAAACATGTTCTACATATATATTTTTTCTTTTCTTTTTAACTTGCGATTCTAATTCCTTTATCAAGTTATGAAAGGACTGCTATAAAATGAGCATGCTAGTTGTAAACCAAACCAGTCATCTAAAGTCTTGATTTCGTACTTTTGTTGGAGAGTTAATAAGAATTATGGCATCATTGAAAGCTGAGAAACCAGTTGGTACACAATTGTTTGGGCAGGCCACCAAGGCGAGTGATGCTACGGTCAAAGCTCCGGCGTCCAAATCGGGCGCCAAGAAGGCTGGACAGAAGCCTCAAGAGCCTAAAAAGAAGGTATGTATCTCATTGCATACAAGAAAAACAAAACAAACAAAAAATAAAATTTAAATTTATTTATGCTGTACAATCATTTTCAAGTCTGGTTTCACTGACAAAATAGTTATGAAAATGTAGGGTAAAGTTAGCACAGGTGGCAAAGCTGCTGCAAAGAACTAACCAAATTGCTAACTCACTACATCAGCCAAGACAAATGGAGATACTTAGTTTCCTAGTTGTCTTTGTTTTTTTTTTTTTTTAACTTCTTATTTCTGGAATAAAAAATATAAATGGGGTGTCCATATTAAAATAAAATTAGCGAGAGAG